>JANAVB010032018.1:7020440-7065925 GCA_029216955.1 Iris pallida | reverse complement strand
AAACCATCAACATCTGGAAAACCATCAACTTATGGAATCAAAAATACTAAGGACAGGGTTGATGATCTATACAATTTTGTTGCTGCAAACTTTGAGAATGTCTTCAAAGAGATGAAGACTATATCCGACAACCAGAAATTGATTCTGGATAAGATTAACCAGATAGAGGTTGAATTTGCTGACCAAGAATAAGATTTTCCTTCCCTCGTGAAGAAGGTAAATGGGGCTAGCCCAAAATCTTATGTAAAATATAGACTGTGCACATTGACACTTTAATGCTAGCCATCACTTTGATACTTCTATTTATGTTTCTGGATGTCATTTCTACCTATAAAGTGAGTCAATACTGACTATAATTTTTCTTCATCCGTCCCTCAAGGTGTAGGTGAAGGATATTTTGAGAAAGAAGAAGTAGGAAAAAAAAAAGAAACAAGAAGAAGAAGATGGAGACGTCTATGAAGATTCATCTTTTGAGTTTTGAATGTCTCTTATTTCAATGTGGAAGTAATATTTGACTTGTAATATTGTTCTGAATATTTGTTGGTCATGGCGGACAAACTAAATTTTGTGTTTGAAATATTGTAAGACTAAACTTTTCGCTTGTACTCAGTGCATAGTTCGTAATTTGTTTTAAAAATGTAATATGGTCTTGAATTTAGAGTAGGTCTGATATTTATTTGGATTATTGTATTGTGAATTATGCAGGTTCTATGTTGAATTACTAACGTGGATTGGACAGATTACTGTAACATGAATTATGCAGTTTATTGGACTTGGAATGAAGTATACTTAATTTGATTATGATTTTTTGGTTGAAGCGTTTATTTGGTTGGCAGTTGGCCTTGATAGATGATATTGATATTTTGGTGTATTCCTTTGATTTGCAGATGCCCATCACAGATTTCGTGAGTCCTGGGTGCATTGCTAGGGTTTACAGGTGGCCTCATTACGGATGCATTCCTGGGATCACTGAAACTTTATTTGATTGTAATGTGTTTTGCTTTCTGTAAAAAATTATTACATCGATGCCATCAGTATGAATTCGATGCCAGTGCATGTTCATCCCTTGTTATTGCTGAAGCAAAATTGTAATCATGCATGTTCATCCCTTGTTATTGCGGAAACATAATTGTAATCCTGCATGTTCATCCTTTGTTATTGCCATCAGTACATCGATGCCATCAGTATGAAGTCGATGCCAGTGTAAGGCATAATGTAATGTAAGAAAAATTCTCTTTGATAGTAGGTTAATTATATTCAAACATTCGCAAGAAATTTTGTTCAGCCATACAGTGGAAGCCTGATAAAATGATATTCGGATTATCTTGAAAATGATTTAATATAAAATGAATGTACTATGGTAAATGATATTAAAAATACTGTAAATATTTGGTGAAAAAAATATGAGATACTTGAACATTTCCAGTCCTAAATGTACCATACTTTGTTAAAAGCACAGAGAGTGTCCGTTCTCCATTTTCAAAGAACGGAGAATGGCCATTCTCCATGTTAAAATAACGGAGAATGGCCATTCTCCTTGAGCATGGCCATTCTCCGTGTTAAAAACAAAGAGAACAGCCATTCTCCGTCCATTCGCCGTGTAGAAAGCAAAGAGAATGGCCATTCTCCGTCCATTCGCCGTGTTAAAAGCAAAGAGAATGGCCATTCTCCGTCCATTCGCCGTGTTAAAAGCAAAGATAATGGCCATTCTCCGTGTTAAAAGCAAAGAGAATGGCCGTTCACCGTCCAAATAAAATATTCTCTTCGAAAATATTATCATTAGAAAAGTAAAAAAATTCGTCCGATCAATACAGATTTTTTTTAAAAATATGTGACAAGATGATCCGCCCGACCTCAGAAGCAGGTTTTCCTCAGTTCACAACCACCACCGTGACATGTAGCTTTATTAACAAAATATTAAATTATTAGATGAAAAATAAGATTTCTGACAATGGCATGGACAGTAAAATTAGAGCGGCGCCGCTAATACTTCTTGTTCGAGGAGGTTTCGACTATGTCCGACGGGAAACGAACCGATTCTTCACGGCGCAGCTGGTACTCCTCGTTGTTCTAGGAGGGCTCGACGACGTTCGACGCGATCCAGACCGATTCTTATTTCCATCTTCATCTCTGTTTCTCTTTCCACCACAACCACCAACACCACCACCACGACGGCCTGTAACCAAAAAAAATATAATACGAAATATTAAATTGGATGAACTTTTGAGAGAGTAAATATGAATTAATTTAGGGTGTTCATTGAAAAAATTAAAGTGAAGAATGACCTGCTAAAGCAAGTTACCAACAGGCCAAAAGTCTAAATCAGCATTAAATGATGTTTCTACACTATTATTCAATCCGAACCATTGGATCAACATCCAACGGTCCAGATTTTGGATGTATCGATACATCCATTTCCAGCGGATGTATTGTAGAACGACCCATATATATATATATATATATGTATAGTTAGGTAATTAGATAGTTAGAAGAAGAATTAGAGGAAGGAATTAGAGGAAAAGAATAAGAAGAAGTTAGAAGAAAAGGATTAAAAGAGAAGTAGAAGGAAGAATAGAAGGAGTTAGGAAAAGAAAGAGAAGAAATTAGAAAAGATTAGAAGGAGAGAGTAAGGAAGAGGTTAAGAAGAAGAATTAGAGTTAGAAGAATAGGAAGAAGAAGTTAGAAAAAGGATTAGAGGAATAGGAAGATTAGGAAGAAAAGATGAAGAATAGTTTTATAGGGGAGTCGAGTTGGAGAGTGAATTTGAGCTCGGAGCATCGGAAAGAGATGAAACTTGGCGTAGGCCTAGAATACATGAATTAGATTTTGCGGATAGGCTCCCGAGTGGAAATCGGGGTCGTAGGGCGTCGGTATCGCACCGTACCATTGCGTATCTTAAAATATCTAAGATATCGGCAATGGGCCGTATCATGGACTGGATGTCCACTTTACCTAGGTATCTTGGTAGGTAATGAACCTATAGGCTAGTATCATACTACCCTAGGGAGCACGGGTCAAAATACCAAGCGTAGGTAGGCTAACTTGATAATTGCCTAAGTTAGAATTTTACCCTTTTTAAGGGTAAAATAGGATATTGGCCTACGGCCAAGATTTGAGTTTCGAAGTCCAAGATGGACTTGGATATAGGTTGTAGAGGTTGGTAATAATTAGAAATAGCCGCCTAGACCTAATCTTGACCCCGGTTGACCACGGTTGACTTTTTAGACCAAAAGTCAACTATGGGTCAATACTTTACCCAATTTAGTTCCAAATTCTATTAAACTTGGACGGTTGACCAAAAGTCAACTATTAGTCACCAGTGACCTAAGGTTGACCTAGAGTTGACCTATAGTTGACCAGAGTTGACCCGTTGACCAAAAGTCAACGATAAGTCAACTTTCGACCTAGTTTGATTCGGATTTATTTCCAATGTTCTCCCATGACCAAGATTGACCAAACTAGACTTGTCTTGACCTAGTGTGACTTTGTTAGGCCTAATATGACTTAGATTGACCCTGTACAACCTAGTTTGACCTTGTTGACCTAGATTGACTTAGTTTGACGTGTCTTGACCTATTTTGACTCAGTATGACTTAATTTTACTTCCAAACCATTATATTGATACAGTATTCCATCTATAGGTCCTCGAGGCACTGTTCTTGGACTCAGTCGACTTATCCATCACAGTACAGGCGAGTACATTCTCTGATAATATTTTTGTTTTATGATATCGTCTTTGTTTCTAGTATTTATTGCAGATTATCCTTGTTCTCTTGACACATTGTTCACACGGATTGATATTTGTCTGGTTCCCATCATAAGATGTTATTCCTCTTATATATGGTATACATTGGGCAAGCCTTCATTGTTTATTGTTCATTGTATAGATATGATTCCTGCGTAGGCTCGCGACCTCCTCAGAGAATACGTATCATGACGTGTCATGACTGGATCCACTATATTGGTCAGGGATGGGGTATTAGCGTAAATATGTGATCAATACCCCACAGATATTATTGTATCATCATTGCATAGTATTAATCATACACTCACGTATGATTAGCCAGGCCAAACATTGTATCAAGTTCTAAGCCGATCACATGTTGAAACTAATACTAAACTCACATAGATATAGTTCCAGATTGTTGTACATGATTTATACTATTTTTCTGTTCTTACATTCAGATTACAGCCTTGACATGCCTTACCATGATTCATGTACACATTATTTACTTCGTAGATTCTCTCTATTTACTGCTACATTTTCATTATCGTCTAACTAGAATTGTTATTTGAGATTTGTGCTCGTTCCATCCTGACTGGATATGTTGACAAAATTTTATAGATTGTGGCGTGGAGGATTGTCCTACCTACTACGGTCCGGTTGACGTAGTGGATGTAGACTTGGAGACCTTGGTTCAGCATGGCTTAGCTCCGCCCGACGAGCCTCTAGCTTAGTTTAGTTAGACTAGACATTTTGGACTGGACCTTGTCTCCAGCTTACTACTTGTTATTATATTATATTTTGGGATTGTATTAGAGACTTGGACTTAGACTTGTATATTATTTGTGATAGACTTGACAGGTTATATTTTATAGTCTTGTTGTCTTTATCTTTCAGTCTTTACTTATTATCTTAGAGTTGTGATTGAGTACTCATATATATTCATTGCTTGTCCTCCGTTCGGAGTTGACCATATTCTCGACAGGTTTTGATATATATATATAAACTGTTTAGAGTAGAAAACCTACAGCGTTCCACGCCGTTTTTACGGTGAGGGCTGGGCGTTGTCACGTGCACGTGCCCTTATAGCGGGTGCGGGTCGTGACATTGTGTGTGTTACTAATATATATATATATATATATATATATATATATATATATATATATATATATATATATATATATATATATACACACACACACGTAACACACGCATGTTGGTGTTTTTGCCTTGGGACTAGAAAAGATAGTCCCACATCGGCTACACCAAATGGTGAGTATCTCAATATAATGCATTGCTTGTGTTGAGGTGTGCACATGAGGTGTAGTGGGGCACAAGTTTGTGCCATGTGGAAGTATTTTCCTAGAAGGAAAAAGGATTAAATCCAACAAGGATGAAAGTTAATTTTTGTTGTGCGGACTCAGACTCGGACACGGACTCCAGGATATCTCACGCATGCACGGGAGTGTTCGGGGGGTAGGCATGGACTGACACACTTCTATGCTGATTGTGGGATGATCTAAAATATCAAACTCTATTTTTGAGTATTAGTATTTTAGTCCCACATCGGATAAGAGAAGAGGTGAAGTCTCAACTCCACTCTATAAATAGAGCCCCTTGGCCTCCTTTGAAAGATGCACCAAGAAGAGAGTTGAGGGAGTCTGTTAAGTCCAGGAAGCCCGTTCAAGTCTCAAATATTGACTTACGAGCGTTCCAGAAGTTCTTCATGAACTTGCTGGTTCCTGGAAGCTGTTCGTGCTCGTGTGGGGCGAATAAAGCTTTGAGTAACGGTGGTTCATTCACCCCAGCATCTCATTCTCGCCTGTCATCGCTGCTGTTGCCTTTTACAGTAACTTCTTTTTAGAAGCTCTACTGCCGATAGTTGCTTGCTCAAAGTCTCTTTAGATTTTTTGTGTATTACGTAGAATCTTTTTAGATCCTCGTAATTCAGAATCCTCCAGGATCTCTGTTGCACATCTTCTTTAAGGTGCTGCATTTGAAATGTTGTGTGTACAATTGTTTCAGTTTCAGAATTTTCTATCGAAAATTGTGCCTCGCCTCTAACAATGCATTCTGTGTGTTACGTATTTTAGAAATATTTACAATCTTATGTAGCAAAAACAACATCCAACCAAACTTATTCAACAAAAGTCATAATGTTTCAGTTGGAAATCACTAAGATGACAAATTTTTAATGACAAAATGTTATTCATCAGCATCTTTATCATCATGACTTGACTATTCGCCTTCGCTTACCTATAACGGTCTGATAGTCACTGGCATTAGCAACATGTCCTTTGCAAGCACATAGAAATATAGAGATTATATGGAACCAAAGGTAGTGATAATAATTAAGAAAATGTCTAATTCTTTAAATTAATAGGCATAAATAAGTCATATACCTCATATTATAAAAAATATTGAGACATGTGAAGTGATTAATTTTGTGGGAGCAAAACTTTTTGATAGACGATATTTCTCATAAATACTCCATCCTCATTGTCAACTGATCCCTTCTTAACTAATACTCTTGTGGATATTTTGAAATACCTCAAGATAAAGTCACATACAACTACCAATGACCAAAAATATGATCGGGGAAGTAAATACCTACAATTTGTATTGTTTGATGTCACGTTCCAATTCCGCAGAATTGTTCGTCCTCCCTTTGATCTCCGCGGTTCCGATCGTCCTCGCTTGGGCGTAATGCCGTGTAAGCCTAAGTTGCGCTTGCAGAAGGCCAGATCTTGGACAGTAACAAACTAGACTAATCAAATAACAACACAAGCATAATTGTAAATGCAGAAAACCAAATATTGACACACAAATAGGAACAAAATAACTTCTTTTATTGATAACTTGATAGGAATACAAAGTACATTGCTTGCGACTCGAAATTTCCTGCCCTAGCTCACATCGTTCTTTTATAACTTTTTTGAAAATAGCCACAATGTTCATATATACATCATATCCCTTTATTAGACAAAGATAAAAACCTTAAGAAAGAAAACTACTAGACTTCAAAATGAAAGCTTCGAGGCGACCGAACAATGTTTCTCTGGATAGGACAAGCTTCTAGTGCCTCTCAAAATCCTTATGTCTCTTGCTTACCTGAAATGGTGCCCACAACGTGGGTCAGTACATAATACGTACTGGTGAGTGGTCACGACCGAACTCACATAAATATGCACTAAATCAACATGTGAAGCTAACATTTATTACTAGTGGTCTTTCTACTTTTCTAGGTTCTTTTTTTTAAGTAATTCATAAAAGACATAAACACGAGATTATCACTTTTATAGTGATTCTTATACATGGTCGTCGGTCAATCCTTGCACAAGACAAGGTGTAAGCCCTCTGAATTTTTAGAGTCATTTTATTTTTATTATTTTGATTAATATATATTGGTAGATTTTTTTCCCACTATTATTTATGATCATAATATATACTCTTCCGTAGCTTTGATTTTGGAGCACAAGAAATACCAAACTCTAGAAACTTTCTTCTTGAGTTTTAACCTAGACAGGTTTATCTTTGATTTGGTATATCATGTCTCACTCAAAAAATGTCTTTTTGTATTCTATTTGCTTCATGCAACTTCGGGGTCAATTTAGGCCAATAAGTTATCTACCGTAAAACTTGTCATATTTTTCAATTCAATTTAGGCCAATATGAACACCTATATTATAACATTTATTTGACAAAATAATATATCCAATAATAAAAAAATAATATTATATAATAATAACCTCAATAATATTGATAATAGAAAAAAATAATAATAATAATAATAATAATAATAATAATAATAATAATAATAATAATAATAATAACGAATTTCAATAAATCAATAATGGTGTATATATACCATTATGTGCAGTCTAATAATCCCAAAACCTACAAGGACCTATTTTATACAAATGTCATTGACTATTGACTAATAATAATATTATAATATTTAATTAAGAATATTTAGAAAATATTATTAGATCACTAAAACGGAATACAATACAATCATACTAAAATACGTTAATACGAATGTCATTGGACATACCGCATGACTACATGGCTTGGGCTTGTTTTGGGTCCAATCTGGACTAGATTGGTACAACCGGGTTTCCTAAAACTCAAGAATATAAATAATAAATAAATAAATCTTCGGTAAGGGTTAAGTCGCAACTTGGCCTGGTTTTCCTAGTTAGGACACACATGGTTGGACCTTCCCTACCATGGCTAATATACTAATCAAAGCACGTCACTGCACTATTCGTGCCACGATTTCTAGTCACCTTGCACTCCAAAACTCCACCATGGCTAAAGTCATCTACCGTAATAATTAACTAAGTAAATTATTTATAAGAATTCTAAAAATTTACCATTTAATTCAAATAAATAAATAAATAATATATTATCAAAACTTCGGGAAGAGGGGTTACAAGATCCCATCTCCTGTTCTCACTATCATAGCACTATGGAAGTGGTACCCAACATCACCTTTTCACAAGAGGACATGCTACTAAAAAACAATCACCATGATAGACCTCTGTACTATACAGGGTATATCGGGGCGATTAAGATGGATCGGATGCATATTGATCCAGGTTCCTCCCTCAGCATCATTCCTAAAAGTTTACTCCAAATTCTAGGGATCCTTCCGCACAAGCTGTCTGCAACCAATACAACTATCATGGCTTTCAATGCTGGGAGAAGCCACCCGCTGGGCAAGATCCGTCTCAAGTGTCAGATTGGTGATCTCCGAACAGAGGTTTCTTACTATGTAATCGACGCCAAAGTGTCCTACAACGTCTTCTTAGGACATCCATGGATACACGAGAACATGATCATTCCTTCTATCCATCACCAGTGCTTCAAGTACGTCAACAGCGATGGCATCGTGAAGACGGAGTTTGTCGATGTCGATCCTTTTAAGGGCATTGAAGCCTACTATGGAGATTCGGTACTTTACCAATCTTAGCCCTCCAAGGATGACGACAACGAAGCTGACAATAAAGCTGACATGAGTTCATCCGCCAGTGACGGTCCGCTGGTTATCCGAGTCAAAGGGCGTACTACTCCAAAAAGTACTCCAAAGCCTCTCATAATTCGGGTCAAAAAGAAGAATCCTAATATGGCCAAACCATTGACCATCACTCTCCGCAAAACAACTCGGATGGAACCTGCTGAAGTCCGTCCCCCCAATCCTGACGAGTTACCCTATGTGGTGAACTTGGCCAAGTCTGTGGCGCCTGTTCCGGATAATGATCCCCTCAATGAGTATATCAATAGTCAAAATAATGTACCTTCAGTGGATGATGTTATCCCTGAAGAAGAACTTGCATATTTTCTAAGTAAAGGTTTATCTTTGAATTACTCTGATGTCTACCAATCTGTAAACTAGTACATAGATACGATATATGCCCTAGAGCATGGCATAGGACCACATCTCTGCATGTCGGTCACGACGCCTCATCTGCGGAAAAAAGTCTGGCCAGAAGATATCCACTACTTTATCGTTCAAGCTAGAAAGAAGGGTGTAGAATTGATCATCTTCGGTCGAATAATTGGCGAAAGAAAGTTCATTCTAGACTCTACTTCTCCCAACCACAATAATGAAGCTGACTATGATTATGAAAAAATGCAAATTTACCGATATAGTTGGCAGGCAAAGAATATCATCCAGAACAAGGGATATGATATAAAAAGCGAACATGGACTAAACTACGGTCAAGGGCGACGATTGCCAATACGTCACTTTGTTCCTCCCGGCAAACCCGGGAACTATTATCAACAAAACAGTATTGGTTTGGGTTACGTTACTCCTCCAACAACTGAAGGATCAAACGTCGAAGTGGATCATTATTCTCATTCTTCTGATTTCTGGCTCTGGGATTCAGACTCCAGCATTGGAGACATGTTCAAAGAAACTTTGTCCGTCAACATGGTGTCAGTTGACCAAATTGCAGACGACGTCCAATCAATCAAGCTTGAACAATGGGCTCAAAAGATGGATACTAGGTAAGAGTTACGTTTCGAACAACATGAACTACCTACTAAAGACAAAGTCGTCCAAGTTAATTTAGGAGATGAATCATCTCTTAAACCAATCTTCATCAGCAAAAGTCTGTCTGGCGAAGAACGACAATCTCTTATACAGTTTATAAGAGAATACATTGACATCTTTGCATGGAGCTATGAAGACATGTCAGGCTTGGACCCTAAAGGTGCTATACACCGCCTAAATATCTCGTCTAAAGCTAAGCTAGTGAAGCAGCAGCAATGACGGTTCTAACCAGATATCATGGAGGCTATCGAGAGTGAAGTCAAGAAGCTTATTTCAAGTGGGTTCATTCGCGAAGAACAATACCCTGACTGGGTCGCTAACATTGTTCTAGTTATAAAAAAGAATGGTAATGTTTGAGTCTGTATCGATTACCGTAATTTGAACTCTGTATGCCCGAAAGATGAGTTCCCTCTACCAATCACCGACGTAATGATCGATAATACTTGCGGCTTCGAACTGATGTCCTTCATGGATGAGTTCTCAGGCTACAACCAGCTCAAAATATTCTCTGATGATGAGAAATACACATCTTTTTGAACACCGTTAGGGGTATACTGCTATACGGTGATGCCCTTCGGATTGAAAAATGCAGGGCGACATACCAGCGATCTATGAACACAATTTTTTGCAATCATTTGCACAAAATAATGGAATGCTACATAGACGATATCATAGTTAAAAGTCGTCTCAAGGGCAACCACCTCCAGGATTTGAGAACGGTGTTCGAACTAATACGTGTACACCAACTCAAGATGAATCCAACCAAGTCTTTTCTGGAAGTCTCCAGCGGCAAGTTCTTTGGTTTTGTTATCACTTCAAAGGGTATACATCTTGACCCGGAGAAAGTGAAAGCTATCCTCGATATGCGTCCCCCAAGAAACCTCAAAGAGCTACACGGACTTCAAGGAAGGCTAACCTACATCAGACGATTCATTTCAAATCTTTCTGGAAGGTGTCAACCGTTTACTCAGCTCATGAAGAAAGGAGTATCTTTTGTTTGGACTGAACAATGTCAACGCGCATTTGACGACATCAAGAAGTATCTCACAAGCCCTCTGGTGTTGGTGGCTCCAATAATGGGAAAACCTTTCTTGTTATATGTCCACGCTATGGATCATTCCCTTGGTGCCCTATTAGCTAAGAAGAATGAAGGCGACCATGAACAGGCAATCTACTACCTCAGTCGTACGATGGTGGGTGCCGAGCACATATATACACCTGCAGAAAAGGAATGTCTCGTACTGGTATTTGCTATCCAGAAGACACGTCACTATGTGTCTGGGCAGACTATCCACATCATATCTAAAGTCAATCCTTTTAGAATACTCATGACTAAACCGAATTCTCTTAATTCTCGTTTAGCTACATAGGCAATGCTGTTGACTCCATACGATATGCTGTTCGTCCCTCAGAAGGCAGTAAAAGGCCATGCATCAGCTGATTTCTTAGCAGCTCATCCGATGCCAGAATCTTCCAAACTCTACGATAAAATCCCAGATGAAGTAGTGGAGTCTAACACCACAAGTGAGAAAATCCCCATTTGGCGAATGTTCTTTGACGGTGCATCAAGAGCAGGACCTAAAAGAAATATCATGGCCGAAGTAGGGATCGTTCTTGTGTCACCTGACCATCTGGTTATACATCATGCATATTCTCTCGTAGAACCTTGCACTAACAACGTAGCCGAATATAACGCCCTACTGATCGGCCTTCAATTGGCAAAACAACTGGGAGTTGACTATCTAGAAGCTTATGGCGATTCTAAACTAATAGTTAGTCAGATCCGAGGGGATTATAAAGTTCGTCACGAAGATCTCATCCCATATCATAAAGCGACATTCGAATTGGCTTCTACTTTCACGAGATTCTTCATCGAGCACGTGCCTCGATTACAGAATATAGAAGTAGATGCTTTAGCCAGTCTTACTGCTTCCTTGACCGTCCCTACCAATACTCAGCATTCGATCACAGTGTCTGGTCGAGATCTATCTGTGTGAAAGATACCTTGCATATTGTAACTGTCTATTTTCAAAATTTAGGGTAAAATGGTCATTTTTGCATTTTTAGGAATTTTAGAAATTTTATTTAATTATATTGTTATTTGGGGATTTTTAGAGTCGGGTTCGAATTTCAGCTCATTCCGACTTGTGTCGGGGACCCGGGGTAGCTTAGACTCTGATCGGGACCCAAACTTAAGTTAGATATGGCCCATAAAATCTCACAAATTAGTCTGGTACCTTTAGACAATTTCTCCGTGACTTAATCGGTCAATTTGCAGATTTTAACTTGGTTTTTCCGACCCCGAAAAATTGTTTAAGTCAATTTTGACCTAGAGGAGGCTTGGAGGGCATTTTGGACATTTGCCAAATGCCCCAAGCCCCCCTACATGGCCGGCCATAGCAGCAAACACCTCTCCATTCTTCTCATTGCAAGAAAAACTCTCTCTCTCTTCCTTTCTGTCATTCTACAAGGATCCCTTTCCTTTTCCTTTGGATTTTAGGCTCAAAAGTAAGTCAAATCTCTTCTAATTCTCTTCCATACTCTAGATCTCTCCCTAATCTTGGTGCTAACCCTTGTTTATCTCTTATTTGTGATTTTTATCTAAGTAGAACCTAGCATGGAGGGGTTGGAAGCTTAGATTTGGCTCTTGACCTAAAAAGAACCAATTTTGGGACTTTTTCTTGGGATTCCAACTCCCAAGAGGTAAACCCTAACTCTAACTCTTGTAATTACTCCTAATTAATGTTATTTGCATATTAGAGGATACCCGAGGCGTAGGACAACCCATTAGAAGAGGTTTGGAACCCATTGGACTCAATTCAGGACTTTTGGGCTAGGTTTAGTACCAATTTTGGGGAAAACCCTAAATTGACATGTTTGGATGTTACCCCTAGCCTAATTAGACCTAATTAGGTTAGTTTGGGTGAGATGAGGCTAGATAAGTGTCCATATTTGGATACGTGGGATCGTTTTGTGAGAAATCATAAAAATAGGCTTTTTCGGAGTTTTCGGGTTCCAACACACGGATGACTTTTTGCACCGACAGTAGAATCGGCAAGTTAGTACTTAGAATAGGTTCTAATCATTATTTAGAACTCGTGAGTAGAGTTTGGGTCGAATTCGGATAGGTTTGGTGTCCGTATCACGCGGTATCGCGAATCGGACACCCCGAAGTCGCCAGAATGGTCATTTGGCCATTCGGGCCTCGTTTCTCGTTTCCGCTCGCGTGTGCGAGTTAGATTGTTTGTGTGGGGCACGTGTCTAGGCCCTAGAGGGTAGAATTTCAAAGATTTGGGTATTCAGATAAGGTTTTGGGTCGTTTAGGAGTATATGTGTGTGTGTCCACATATATGTGTGTCCATGTGTGTGAGTGTGTGTGTGCCCATATATATAGATATCCATATGTGTGTGTGTGTCTATATATATATATGTATAGATATGTATGTGTGTGTGTGTCTATATATAGATATAGGTATCCATGTGTGTGTGTGTGTGTATATATATATATATATATATATATATATATATATATATATATATATATATATATATATATTTTTATATATATATATATATATATATATATATATATATATATATATATATATATATATATATATATATATATATATATATAGTGGGATAGAGGAGGAGTTATAGAGAGGAATTAGAGGGAATGAGAGGAAGAGATTGAGGGTGAGAAGAGAGGGAGAGAGTAGAGCATTAGCAGCAGCTAGGGGGGAGTTTGGGGCTGCTGTCCCCCCAAACAGCAGTGCAAACAGCAGCAATAGCAGCAGCAAACAACAGTAATAGCAGCAGCAGTAGCACCATTAAGCCCCCCTTTAGCCCTATTTAACCCCCCAACAAACCCCCTATATATATACATATATACCCCTATAAACCTACATATATACTCCTATATATAACCATATATATCCCCCCCTAAGAGGGCCTATGAGTGGGTATGTGGAGTGGGATTAGAGTGGATTAGAGTTTGTGGGTTAGAGCTTAGCAATAGTGAAAAATAGGGAATAGTTGGATAGTGAGTGGAAGGGCGATTTTGAGTTCCGAGTGTCGAAACGCGTACAAATTTGAGATGGGACTTAGATATGTAAATTAGATTTTGTGGGTAGGCTCTTAAGTTAAAATCGGGATTTCGTTGGAGATTAGGAGAAGGGTATCTCAAGATATCATTGAGTATCTTGCGATCCTCAAGATAATGAGATTTTTACCGTTTTTGACTTTTAGATATCAAGATACCGTGATACGGTATCGAGATTCTAGGAGAGGGTTTAAATACCATAATAGAGAGTGGAGGAAAGCTTAGAATGAAGTAGGAAAGCCTAGAGTGGGAGTTAGAAGCTAAGGTAAGATTTTGCCAAGATAATGGGTAATTAGACAACATGGATCGTAAGATGGACTGGATGTCCACTATACCTAGAAAACTTGGTAGGTAATGTTAGTGTAGGTCAGTATCCTACTACCATAGGAAGCCGGGAGTGGAACTCCTAAGGAAAAGCTACTTGGTCTTAGTATTAGGGTAGAAAGGGTAAACGGGATAAGTAGGGATAATACCCATTTCACAATATATGGGTTTAGTACCTTAAGATATAGCTGAAATTAGGTTATTATGGTTGGTAATGGTTAGAAATAGTGGACTTGGACTAGTTTTGACCTTGGTTGACCATGGTTGACTATTTTGACCAAAAGTCAACCGAAGCCTAAAATTGACTAGAACTTGACCAGTTGACCCAAAGTCAACTGTTAGTCAAGTTTGACCTAAAGTTGACCTAGAGTTGACCTAGGGTTGACCAGAGTTGACCAGTTAACCAAAAGTCAACTGTAAGTCAACCGTTGACTTAAATCGACCTAGTTTAATTCCGTTTGACTTGCATTGACCTAGTATGACTTTGTTAGGCCTAATATGACTTAGATTGACCCTGTACAATCTAGTTTGACCTTGTTTGACCTAGATTGACTTAGTTTAACGTGTCTTGACCTATTTTGACTCAGTATGACTTAATTTTACTTCCAAACCATTATATTGATACAATATTCCATCTATAGGTCCTCGAGGCACTGTTCTTGGACTCAGTCGACTTATCCATCACATCACAGGCGAGTACATTCTCTGATAATATTTTTGTTTTATGATATCGTCTTTGTTTCTAATATTTAGTGTAGATATCCTTGTTCACTTGACACATTGTTCACACGAATTGGTATTTGTCTGGATCCCGTCATAAGATGTTATTCCTCTTATATATGGTATGCCTTGTGCAAGTCTTCCTAGTTCTTTGTGCATTGTATAGATATGATTCCTGCGAAGGCTAGCTACCTTCTCAGAGAATCACGTGTCATGACGTGTCATGACTGGATCCACTATATTAGTCAGGGATAAGGGTGTTAGCGTAGATATGTGATCAATACCCTACAGTATTATATTGTATCATCATTGTATAGTGTTAATCATACACTCACGTATGATTAGCCAGGCCAAACATTGTATCAAGTTCTAAGTCGATCACATGTTGAAACTAATACTAAACTCACATAGATATAGTTCTAAATTTTTGTACATGATATATACTGTTTTCTTGTTCTTACATTCAGTTACAGTCTTGACATGCCTTACCATGATTCATGTACACATTATTTACCTCGTATATTCTCTCTATTTACTGCTATATTTTCAATATTGTCTAACTAGAACTGTTATTTGAGATTTGTCCTCGTTCCATCCTGACTGAATATATTGACAAAATTTTACAGATTATGGCAAGGAGGATTGTCCTACCTACTACGGTCCGGTTGACGTAGTGGTCTTAGACTTGGAGACCTTGGTTCAGCAGGGCTTAGCTCCGCCCGACGAGCCTCTAGCTTAGTTTAGTTAGAATAGACATTTTGGACTGGACCTTGTCTCCAGCTTGCTACTTATGTTATTATATTATATTCGGGATTGTATAACCATATTACTTTGTGACTCTCTCTCTTTCTCTCGTTGTTGAGCTGGATATTGCATTTGTGGTTTTTATCTATCTAGTTTTCGTGCCATGATTCTTCCTTCTAGATTGTGATTGAGTTTATCAGTATTTCATACTATATTCCTCCGTACGGAGATGACAGATTATTATATTCTGTTTGTTGGCTAGTAGACCTACAACGTTCTATACCATTTTTACGGTGTAGACTGGTCGTGGTCACGCACTTGTGCCCCTACCTAGGGTACGGGTCGTGACACATATTCATCACAGTTACGCAATAGAAACAAACATCGACGTTAAAGACTGGAGATTTCCTGTCATAGACTACGCCGTCTACAGAATCCTCCCTGAGGACCCAAAGAAAGTAGTGTCTGTCCAAAGGCGATCCCGCAGATTTTACTATGATACAGCTACCAAAATGCTGTACCGACGCTCTTACGACGGGCTACTATTATGATGTTTATCAGACACAGAAGCCAAACATACACTCCGTGAGGCTCATGACGGAATTTGTGGTGCACATCAACCAGGCCCCAAATTACAAGATCGTCTCAAACGAATGGGTTATTATTGGCCCACGATGATAGCAGATGCTGTTGAATATGTAAAGAAGTGTAGGGCTTGTCAGTTGCACGTCGACTTTATTTATCAACCTTCGGAGTTTTTACACCCGACGACGGTATCTTGGCCTTTTGAAGCCTGGGGTATGGACGTCAAAGGCCCAATCAGCCTGCCATCCTCCAGAGGACATCGGTTTATCCTAGCTATAACCGATTACTTCTCCAAATGGGCGGAAGCTATACCGCTCACCGAAGTAAAGACTTTGAACGTGATCAGTTTCATCAAATATCACGTTATCTACCGTTTTGACCTACCTCGCAGGATCATTCATGATAATGGTCCACAATTCGTGAGCCATGCATTCTATCGATTCTGCGATAAGAATCGAATTCAGAATGTAGCCTCTACTACTTACAATCCAGCGGCTAATGAGTTAGCAGAAGCCTTCAATAAGACTATCATCAAACTTCTCAAGAAGTTTGTGTCTTCAAACAAGCGCGATTGGAATGAGAAGCTTGGCAAATGTCTCTGGGCCTATCGTACAACGGTTCGGACTCCAACAGGCAGTATGCCATTCTCTCTGGTTTATGGGAGTAAAGCAGTTCTTTTCCTAGAAATCCAGATTCCCTCTCTTCGAGTAGCCTTAGCCAGTGAGTTGACTGCCAAAGAAAGTTATCGTCTGCGACTACAAGAGCTAGAAGCGCTAGATGAAAAATGTTTAGTAGCTTAAGAGCGTATTGAGCTATACCAAGCACGCCTTTCCAGAGCCTTTAATAAAAAGGTTAAGGAAAGAATCTTTCAAGTTGGTGATCTGGTCTTAGCAGTAAGAAGACCAATAGTCATGACGCATAAGACAAAAAGAAAATTCCAACCTAAATGGGAAGGTCCTTTCGTTATAGAATCAGTGTATTCTAACGGTGCGTATCGACTAACCAAGCCTGATGGTGACTTGCTCATGATGCCGATCAACGACAAGTTTCTAAAGAAATATTATGTGTAACCTTCATGAACGGCGTTCACATATACCCTGTTTCAGCCATGTAAATGTACAGTGCAATGTTTATGTGATTCGAAAAGAAAATCATCTAACTATTATTTGTATTTTAAGAGTCTTGAATACGCCATGGATAATAGGTCCTTTAAAAAGATTTCCCAGTAGAATTATCTTCGTTTTGGATTCTGCCTAAACTTGGTCTGACGAAAACAAGTCACGTCCATATTACCTCTGAACTATTTTCCGATAATTATTTCTCCAGTGGGATAATTAAGAAATGTTTTGCCACGTCCATATAACCTCTGAGCAAAGCATTCATCAAATATAATTACGTCCATATTACCTCTGAATTATCCACTCCTACCTAATGTTATATATCCGTCCACGTCCATATTACCTCTGGTCAGATATAGAACATTCTCTGCTATTAAGTCTATATTACCTCTATTAGCAGCTTCTTTCAACTTATTATCCATATTCAAGAACCTTGAATATAAAATGGATAATAAGTCCATATCAAATTTTCCAGCAGAATACCCACCAGAAATATCCTTACTACGTATACATTACCTCTAGTTTTGATACTTCACAAACTTCATTCATAAATTTTGAAAGCCAAAAGATTCTTTATTAAAAACGTCTATCAAAAGACGGAAAAAAGAAAAAGATACAAGTCTTGATGGCTAAAAGAGACAGTTACAAACAAAAGACTTAAGGGATACACAATCGATTGATGCTATCCCTCAGAGCCTTGATTTTAGCTTGAGATTTGATAGTGGCACGATGACATGCTTCTTCCTGCCAAGCAGCTTCATCCTAGAAAGTAATCAATTTTATATGCTCCTCTTCCAACTTCACCAGCTGAGCCTTCAATTGGTCTGAAGTTGTAGCAGTCGTAGCAGCCTGAACCACGTAGTCTTCCTGCTCAGATGCGACTGTTCGCAAGTTGGCCTCAAGCTGAGCAATCACTTCGCGAAGCTGTACAATCTGATTGTACTTTTCAGCGATCTGGATGGCCAGCTTATTCTTTGAGGCAATACGAGCCCTACCTGTAGCATCAAACTGTTCATACTAATCAGCTAGCTCACTGATCTCTTTAGCCAGCACCTCCTTTCTCGTCTGGAAAGTAGCTTTCTTCTCCTCAATAGCCGCAATCAGAGCCACGTCCTCCTCAAGAAACAATGATGTTGGGCTTCGCTGACTGACCTCTCGGAGTTTGGCCACTTGATTTTCTAGGTCAGCCATGACCTTCCTTAAAGCATTAGCTTGTTCTTCATAGCCAGCAATGCTTTCACGGGCTGTCATCTGGCATTCAGCGACATCCTTCACAGGTCCGAAGGCGGCATTTCGGTTCAAAACTCCAGAAAGCTTTACTTTTAAAATGGAGTAGAAAGCTCTTATGACTTCCTGAGCCATCTTATCATCTTCAAAAGATGTCGTTGGAAATGAAGCTTGATGAGGATCTTCTGTCCCAGGGAGAGCTACTTGGGAGGAAGCTGAACCTGACAAATAAAGCAATATACATATCAGTAACAAAAAAACTTACTTAAAGAAGGAGTTGTAAGTTCATACCTCTTGTCAGCTCAACATCAACTGGAACTGGGGAAATAAGAGCAGACCCAGGTCGCTCACTGTTAACATCAGCCAAAGCAGCATCAGGCTGCTTGCCTTCCACGGTCCCAGCTGGACTCGAAGCAGATTTAATAACGGCTGCCTCAACGGGCCGATCAAGAACTTCTTCAGTAACCGACGCCAGTTTACTGGGAGAACCAAGGGCAACTTCCTATCTAGCTCCGGTATCTGAAGCAACCTCCATGCTTTGTTCCCTCTCCTTGTCTATAAGGAAATATACGACGGAAGTCAGCCTCACAAGTTGCACACAAATTGAAGTCGGAAAATCTCATCCGAAGAAAAGTGAAAGAATGACATACCCAGAGGAGGGTGAGCTGATTGGACTTGATTTTCATCCAAATCTTTCATCATAGCTCCTATCGCAGACATATCCCCCAAAGAAATGTCATAGGAGGAACTGTCTTTCTGATTGCCATTATAGTCTGGGCCTTCATCCCTTTGCTCAAACCTTACAATTGAAGAAGACCCGCCTTCATCCATCGGTTGAGGACGAGCAGGGGACACTGTTATTATGTCCACCTCTTCAGACGAAGAAGCACCTACCGCGGTCGTGACTTCAACGTCCTGTGCAAAGGACAAACGTAATGGTGGGAAAGCTTCTAACGGTTTGACCAAAACGACTATGGAGTCTTGGAAGGGATCTACCTCCCGAATGGTAACGGCCCGCAACGCCGTTCCACTTCTCCCGGTCTGCAAAAAAGATCTTCTGGGAGGAGGCGAGCCGGCGCTCACGTCTGCGACCTTCTTTCTCCCTCTAGAGACAACAACCTTCTTCCTTTTGGACAGTTGAACCAGCTCAGTGGAAGGTTTCCTCTTGTAAGGAATATCAGGAAGAGGTTCTTCAGTATCCTCTCTCTGAGGTGCTGCAACAACCGGCTCCTCAAGAGCGACTCTCTGCTGTAGTACTGCTATCACGTCCCGATTTGGGGAATCTTTCGTCCTCACTTCGATTCGTACCGAATCATTCGTCCTCGCTAAGGCATGATGGCGTACAAGTCTGGTGTTGCACTTGTACAAGGTAAGAACGTGTACTGTTAAGTCATTTAGAACCATTTGAAACCCAGCCACATTTCAAAAATATTGAGGACACAATATAGGAAGAAGAAATACTCATTTTATTCATATTTTTAGTCAGAATACGACTTTTCTCGATAATATTTGAAATGCCATTTCGGCTACATTGATTCATGAAAAGAAGTACAACTGATAGGCTGCCATAAAATAACTTCCCGTTCCATACATCATGCCCCTTTAGTACTTTAAAATATAAGCAGCTATCTTTTGAAAACTCTATAATACTTTATGCGTCTTTAGGGAAAACAACTTGAAAGGAAATAGCAGTTCAGAATGCTTTAGTTCGGACGTGCGCCTGAGCCTTCTCCAGTACCTGTAAAGAAGGGGTCAGCACATTATAACAATGCGCTGGTGAGCCCCGTTGGCCCACTCAGCTAAACTAACATTTTATTCATGACAAGCATTTTAAAGATATGAACTTATTAGGGACATGCAACATTTAGAGTGAATCATGATTAATGCAACATGGGATTTCATGAAACCATGTTTACTTTACCATTGGCCGAATCCAGCTTTCCTGTATAAGATACAGGATAATAATAATATACTTACCGCCCCTGCATAAGACATTGATTAGCATACATCCTTACAACATGACCATTGGTGTTAGTGCACCATTTCGGACATTGACATATAGGACTTTGAAAGGTAATCGGCGTGCCATTTTACTCGGGTTGCAAGCCCTAATGAAATGTTCCGATACCACGTACCCTTAAAGTACGTTTATACTTCCTCCATGGTCGGATCGGCCCCAATGCTAGGCGTACCGTCCGAGGAAGCACTCACCCCCTTGTATACAAGTTATCCCCGGTCATACGAATGTGTGTCCGACTCAACAATTATAGTGTGCGTAGAATATTGAAATACTGCACATATTCATTTTCAATATTTCATATTCCACCATCGTAGGCATCAATTCATTTCATTTCAATGTTCAAGGGACAAGCACAATCTCAATGTTGTTAACAGTGTAATCAATTCTTTCAATGTTCAATGTTCAATTTCTAGCTTCTTAGTGGTATTGACTTGTGGCATTAGCAACTTGATATCGATCAACGGATGTTGCAAGACAATTATTTAGTTGGCATGAAGGAATAGCGAGAGGGATAATACCACCACAGAGATCCATAGTCACCAGATTAGAGAATCGCTGAGAGAGAGGGGAACACTTGTACGCTTAGCCTTCCATCATGCGTCAGTCTGCATTGGCACCAAAAGTTTGGTTAATATTCCGTCTCGTTGTGTTCTCTTTTCTCAGAATTCTCAAGAATGAATGCTATACAAATCGATAAAATCGGGCAAGAATCAAATCATCAAAAATTATTCAGAAAAGCATCCATCAAAACCAAGCAACAAAACCAGCATCAAAACATCCAGAGAAAACTCTTATACGCATTTCAAGAGAAACCAATCCATTAGTTGGAAAGGTTCTTATGCACTTGTCCATGATTGATTCGGTGCCGATGGTAAGTTTTTTTAATACTTGGTTTCGATCGAGTTAGCCAAGCCACAAGTCTTACATAGTAAACCGCTAGGAGCGGGGCACTACATAATATACCACTAAGAAATAGTTTCGTCCTTGAAACTTAAAGCAAAAGTCCTACCTCAAAATTATCAAATAGTGAGGGGTATTTCACCCGCATCTCTTCCTCTAATTCCCACGTCGACTCCTCGACAGCATGGTTCCGCCACAGCACGTTGACCAAGGATACTGTCCGATTCCGTAAAACTTTCTCTTTTCTGTCCAAAATCTGGATATGTGCTTCAGTGTAGGATAGGTCAGCGCTCAGCTGCAGCTGATCGAAGTTCACCACGTGACTTGGATCATGTACGTACTTCCGTAGTTGAGATACATGGAAGATATCGTACACATCAGCCAGAGCCGGAGGTAGTGCAAGTCGATAAGCCACTGAGGCTACCTTTTCCAAAATCTCGAAGGGTCCAACGAATCTCGGGCTCAACTTTTCTTTCATCCCAAACCGCATCACACCTCGCATGGGCGTGACCTTCAAGAAGACATGATCTCCCGCCGTGAATTCCAAAGGTCGTCGATGTACGTCCGCATAACTCTTCTGTCGACTTTGAGTAACTCTAAGTCTTTTTCGAATTAAGCGAACCCTCTCGACGGCCTGCTCCACAAGTTCTGGTCCGAGCACTTGCCGTTCACCGACTTCATTCCAGCATATCGATGATCGACATTTCTGTCCATACAAGGCTTCGTACGGGGCCATCTGGATACTTGCCTGATAACTGTTGCTGTAGGCAAATTCTGCCAATGCGAGATGTACATCCCAATTTATCTTCGAGTCGAGCACGCACAATCTCAACATATCCTCAAGAATCTGATTTACTCTCTCTGTCTGACCATCAGTCTGCGGATGGTATGTCGTACCGAAGTTCAACTTTGTATCTATTGCTGAGTACAGACTTATCCAAAATTGCAACAAGAATCTCCCATCTCTATTCGACACTATAGAAGCTGGCACCCCATGTAATCGGACAATTTTATTTATGTAGATCTGAGCCAACCGTTCTACGCCCCACGTAACTTTTATTGGAATAAAATGAGCCGACTTGGTTAATCTATCCACGATAGCCCAAATCGCATCATTCCCCTTCTGAGTTCTTGGCAAGCCGACTATAAAGTCCATACAGATATTATCCCACTTCCACAGTGGAATAGCTAAATTTTGTAGTTCTCCGTCTGGCCGTTGGTGTTCGGCCTTTACATGCTGACAATCTAAGCATTGTGATACGAATAGCGTCACATCCTTCTTCATGCCATGCCACCAAAATGTTGTGCGTAGATCCTTATTCATTTTCATGCTTCTCGAATGCAAGGAATACTTCGCGAAATGAGCCTCGGTCAGTATTTCCTTCCTGATATCCTCATCCTTAGGGACGCACAATCTCCCCTTGACACAAATAGTATCATCTTCAATGGTAAAGTCCAACGTCTTTCCTGCTAGAATCAACTCACGTATCTTCTGCAGAAACGGGTCATCCTTCTGAGCAATCTTAATCCTTTCCTGGAGACTCGGCTCAAGTTGTAACTGAGCCAACTGCACATTCTGCGGACGAATCCTGAATTCGATACCCATCTCTTCAAGATCTCGTAGTACCTCCTTTGCTATTGTTAGTGACCCCACAAATTTTTGACTCAAGGCATCAGCTACCACGTTTCCTTTACCCGGCGTGTAGGAGATTGTCAAGTCATAGTCCTTGATCAATTCTAACCAACGCTGATGCCTCAAATTCAATTCCTTCTACGTGAATATGTATTTCAGGCTTTTGTGATCCGTGAAGATCTCGAAGGACACACCATAGAGATAGTGTTGCCATAATTTCAACGCGAACACAATCGTCGCCAGTTCTAAGTCATGAGTTGGGTAATTCTTCTCATGCTGTTTAAGTTGTCTCGACGCATACGATATTGTCTTCCCACGTTGCATGAGAACACATCCTAAACCAAGTCCCGATGCGTCACTGTAGATCTAAAATCCCTCAGAGCCC
This sequence comes from Iris pallida, assembly GCA_029216955.1. Taxonomy (NCBI): domain Eukaryota; kingdom Viridiplantae; phylum Streptophyta; class Magnoliopsida; order Asparagales; family Iridaceae; genus Iris; species Iris pallida. Next base: position 7,042,382 of record JANAVB010032018.1, on the reverse strand, counting down.
TCTGGAAGTGCTAAAATTGGAGCCGTGATGAGCCGCTGCTTGAGTTCCTGAAAACTATTCTCGCAGTCATCGGTACACTTAAATACGACTCCCTTCTGAGTGAGGCGAGTCAAAGGCGATGCGATTCTTGAAAAGTCTTTCACAAACCTACGGTAGTATCCGGCTAAACCAAGGAAACTCCGTATCTCACTAGCTGATGCAGGCTGCTTCCAGTCTACAACTGTCTCAATCTTCTTTGGGTCAACGGCAACACCTTCTGCCGAAACAACATGTCCTAGGAACGACACGCTGTTCATCTAAAATTCGCACTTGCTTAGTTTTGCATACAGCTGGTTGTCCTACATCATCTGAAGTACTTCTTTCAAGTGCTCGACATGAGTCTCCCTGTCCTTTGAGTAGATCAAGATGTCATCGATGAACAAAACAACAAACTTGTCTAAGAACGGTTGAAACACTCTATTCATTAAATCCATAAAGGCTGCTGGAGCATTAGTCAAGCCGAATGGCATGACCAAAAACTCATAGTGTCCATATCTCGTACGGAATGCTGACTTAGGGACATCCTCGGGTCTGATCTTCAACTGATGGTATCCTGAACGAAGATCGATTTTTGAAAACACGGTCGCCCCTTGTAGCTGATCGAACAGATCATCTATTCTTGGCAAGGGATACTTGTTACGGATAGTTGCCTTATTCAGTTCTCTGTAATCGATGCACAGCTGCATCGTCTCATCCTTCTTCTTTACAAACAGTACTGGAGCTCCCCATGGAGATACACTTGGGCGAATGTATCCCCGGTCTAATAATTCTTGTAGCAGCACCTTTAGTTTCTTTAATTCTGCCGGAGCCATCCTGTACGGCACCTTAGATATCGGGCGAGTACCCGAGAATGTATCAATTGTGAATTCAATTTCTCTATCCGACGGCATTTCAGGTATTTCGTCCGAAAACACATCGGGAAACTCTGCCACAATTTCGGTCTGATTCGAGCCTACACTCTTCATCCGAGTGTCTTGAACAGAAGTGAGAAATCCCTCACATCCTGAGTACATCATGTGCCTTGCTGTAACTGCCGATATTACCATGGGTCCTTGGAACGCTGAGCCGCACGAGTAAGAGAACTCCGTTTCTCCGGGTAGGCGAAACACAACTCTCTTATCCGTACAGTCGATTGTTGCATGACAGGCGCTAAGCCAGTCCATTCCCAAGATGATATCATACTCTTTGATGTCGAGTACAATTGCGTCCAGAGATAAAGTCTTGCCTCCAATTTTTATGTAGCCGTCCCTGTAAATCAAAGTTGCACGCATATCTACTCCCGAAGGAGTGCTAACACATAAAGCTGTCTTTAGTTGAGTCATACAAAATTTATTTTCCGTTACAAAATCAGACGAGATAAAGCAATGAGTAGCACCAGAATCAAAAAGTACTCTTGTAGGTGTGCCTTTGTACAGCAACATACCTGTTATTATATTTTTTGCGGTCTGGGCCTCTGCCTGAGTCAAGGCATAAACCCTTGCTTGCCCACCTTGTTGTTGATTTGGTGTATTCCTATTCAGAGCTGGTAAGGCTGGTGGCGCTTGGCCACGATTCTGATTGTTATATTGGCCCTGATTCTGATTATTGTTATGCCCACAATACTGATTGTTGTTATTTCCACGAGGAGAATACTGATTCCCTCCCCTGCCTCTGCATTCAGCTGCCTTATGGCCCATGCCGCCATATTTATAACACCCCGCACGACACTCTTCAGTATGGTATCCCACTCGGCTGCATTTATTGCAACGTGGCAGCTGTTGTTGATGCCCTCTGTTGTCACCAGTATTATAACGCTTAGGTGCATCATTCCTTCCCGCAGACCAAGGTCGTTTTTGGTTGCTGTCTTGGTAGTTCTGTGTTGTTTTGCGACTAGCGGGCAAATAAAATCTTTCCATCTCGAGTGTAGTTTCATACGCCTCCCTGTAAGACGTACATTTCCGACTTAACACATCCCGCTGCAGGCCCTTATTCAAGCCTTGCATGAATCTTCCTCGCTTAGCATCATCATTCGGGATCATGTATCCAGCAAAGGCAACTCTCTTCAAAAATCTAGTTTCATAATCGTCAACTGACATACTGCCCTGTCGGAGTTCTACGAACTCCTTCTCTTTATGTTGACGTATAGCTGGTGAATGAATTGTACAATGAAGGCCTGTTTGAAGGTCTCCTAAGATATCTTCATATCCTGACTATTTTCGCAAAGTGCCTCTGCGAAACCCACCATTCTTGGGCCTTGAGACGAAGTAGTACAGCGGTACACTCCACTCTCTTGCTGCCCTGTATATCCAACATTCGAAAATAGCCCTCAAGTGTGTTCAAGAAGCCCATCACCTCATCTGGCTGCTCTCTTCCATTAAACTCAGGCGGGTCGCAGCTCTTAAATTCGGAGAACTTGAAGCTCGTTCTCTTCCGTGTCGGCGTTTCAGGTTTCTCTGCCGGCACTTCTACGGTCTCGGTTGCTGCGGCCTTTACAGAAACATTGGAATCGGCTCTCAGCTTGGTGACAATCTGAGTTATACTATCCACTTGCTTTTGTTGAGCATCTAGCTGCTCCTGAAACTGATACTGAAGCTGCTCTTGAAGCGCGCGATGTTGAGCTTCGCTCTGCTTCCTCTGAGCCTTCATTTGTTTAATCAGTTTCTCAATTGGGTCAGACGATGAATTCATCTTTGCGCTATCATCCTTGGTCATTCTACAACAAAGAAATAATTCCATTAGCACTCATAAAATATTTATGGGCTTATTGTATGGAATATTATTTCATGCCAGCGCTATCGACACCATCAATCGAGAAAATTTGCATCAAGACTTCCTTTTTGAAAATATTTTTGAAATTCAAAAATTTGAAACCTGGCTCTGATACCAACTTGTCACGTCCCGATTCGGGGAATCTTTCATCCTCGCTTCGAATTACACCGAATCGTTCGTCATCGCTAAGGCGTGATGTTGTACAAGTCTGGTGTTGCACTTGTACAAGGCAAGAACGTGCACTGTTAAGTCATTTAGAACGATTTGAAACCCAACCACATTTCAGAAATATTGAGGACACAATATAGGAAGAAGAAATACTCATTTTATTCATATTTGTAGTCAGAATACAACTTTTCTCGATAATATTTAAAATGCCATTTCGGCTACATTGATTCATGAAAAGAAGTACAACTGATAGGCTGCCATAAAATAACTTCCCGTTCCATACATTATGTCCCTTTAGTACTTTGAAATATAAGCAGCTATCTTTTGAAAACTCTGCAATACTTTGTACGTCTTTAGGGAAAACAACTTGAAAGGAAACAACAGTTCAGAAAGCTTTAGTTCGGACGTGCGCCTGAGCCTTCTCCAGTACCTGTGGAGGTTATAACAATGCGCTGGTGACCCCGTTGACCCATTCAGCTAAACCAGCATTTTTATTAATGACAAGCATTTTAAAGATATGAACTTATTAGGGACAGGCAACATTTAGAGTGAATCATGATTAATGCAACATAGAATTTCATGAAACTATGTTTACTTTACCATTGGCCGAATCCATCTTTCCTGCATAAGATACAGGATAATAATAATACACTTACCGCCCCTGCATAAGACATTGATTAGCATACATTCTTACAACATGACCATTGGTGTTAGTGCACCATTTCGGACATTGCCATATAGGACTTTGAAAGGTAATCGGCGCGCCATTTCACTCAGGTTGCATGCCCTAATGAAATGTCCTGATACCACGTACCCTTAAAGTATGTTTACACTTCCTCCATGGTCGGATCGGCCCCAGCGCTGGGCATACCGTCCGAGGAAGCAGTCACCCCTTGTATACAAGTTGTCCCCGGTCATGCGAATGTGTGTCCGACTCAACAATTATAGTGTGCGTAGAATATTGAAATACTAGGCACATATTCATTCTCAACATTTCATATTCCACCATCATAGGTATTAATTCATTTCATTTCAATGTTTAAGGGACAAGCACAATCTCAATGTTGTTAACAGTGTAATCAATTCTTTCAATATTCAATGTTCAATCTCTAGCTTCTTAGTGGTATTAACTTGTGGAATTAGCAACTTGATATCGATCAACGGATGTTGCAAGACAATTATTTAGTTGGCATAAAGGAATAACGAGAGGGACAATACCACCACAGAGATCCACACTCACTAGATTAGAGAATCGCCGAGAGAGAGGGGAACACTTGCACGCTTAGCCTTCCGTCACGCGTCAGTCTGCATTAGCACCAAAAGTTTGGTTAATATTTCGTCTCGTTGTGTTCTCTTCTCTCAGAATTCTCAAGAATGAATGTTATGCAAATCGATGAAATCGGGTAAAATCAAATCATCGAAAATCATTCAGAAAAGCATCCCTCAAAACCAAGCAACAAAACCAGCAGCAAAATATCCAGAGAAAACTCTTGGATGCATTTCAAGAGAAACCAATCCATTAGTTGGAAAGGTTCTTTTGCACTTGTCCATGATCGATTCGGTGCCGACGATAAGTTTCTCTAATACTCGGTTCCGACCGAGTTAGCTAAGCCACAAGCCTTACATAGTGAACCGCTAGGAGCGGGGTACTACAGCTGCAGCCGGCTCAGCTGAGGGTGTGACACCTTCCCTTCTGTGACCCCCCATCACGCACACTCATCATATATCGGCAAGAGTAGGGGCAAGCCTAGTCCCCGATATTAAACTCTGCTCACGGTCATACCGAGAATGAAGGGTATTGACCTGAATATAGAACTTGGCAGCAACAAAGAGTATGTGGGTTTCTGGCTTATTTTCTGGCAAGGTAAAAATTGCTTCCGTACATCCAGCGTTGTAGTAGCCCCATGCACGTGCCCCATCGATCAGGCTTCCTATCGACTGTAGATGAGGGCTAGGGTTGCCCAAAAGAAGCTGGCTACAGCCGAACTACCGTGCAAAGCGACTCGGTAGATAAGGTTCCAGGAAAGTGTGGTTCCTATTCCTGAGCACCAGATGGGAAGGCCTGATGGACTAGAGGCAACAGAACGCCCCAATAGGAAGTCTAGTAGTGAATGCTCCCTCATCTACTAGAGTGTCTCCTGCACGGCCACTACCAGAAGGAGGCGACACTCTGGAGAATTCATAATTCTGCAGGAAACTCAAAGCCTTCCTACAACAGGCACCCTTGTGATGGTCCAATCTGCATATTTGAATCTTCGAAGAAAGACATCTTCCGCCAAAGAGTCTGCCATGAGCCCGGCATTCATTAATCTGGGACAGTGCAGTACTAGCCATCCCATCAGATAATGAAAAGGAAATTCAGTCCTGACAAAATCTTTTCTGCCATCGGGTGTCACCGCGTTAGCAACAAAGTGTCACAAGCCTCGTTGGATGGCACAGACCATCGCAGGAAGCAGAGCAAGATTGCATCCAAATGCCAGCTTTACAGCCGAAAGTATCATACCCCGGCTTATTCTTTCAATAGACCCTGAACCACCAGGGACTACACAATCGTGGAGCCATGTCATCAGAAAAGTAGCTAGCACAGCCTTTTTCGACATCTTGAACTCGGCCTGCCTGAAGAAATGATAAACCAAAAAGTTCTTTTCGGGATCATTACTATCTTCAGTGTCTACTGCCCCGTGATCTGTCATTAATTGCTCTATCTCAGATTTCGTCGAGGGCTTGCGAGTCGAGAAAGAGACTGGGCCATCTTCTTCTTCTCTGATGAAGATGTAGTTGGTCCAGGCTCTCTTATGGGGAAGGGACCCTTCAGTCTTACCCTTCTTTGTGACATGGTGACAAATAAAGAGGTAACAGAGTAACTCTTTGTACACCTCCATCATTTCGGAGTTCTCTCTCTCCAAATCCAGGAGCTCCTCATCACAGGGGACGTATTCTTCGTATGGCTCGGTCCCCCAGGAAATTTTTGATATTGCCTGCATCTCGTAAAGAGCCAGACCCATCTTCACACCTAGAGTGAAGAAGGTACATGTGTGATAGTTGTACAACTCCACCAATAAGATAAACATAGGCCAGTTAACCTTTATGCCATATTGGGTGGCTCTAAAAGCATAAAAAGGCCCGATAGCTTTCAGGGTGGCCTCGTAAGTTGAGAGAACCCATCCAGTAAGGTTGCTCCAGAATAGGACATAGTATCTCCAACCTTCCATCCGCAGCTTCCCTCCCGGATACGACTCATTCTTTGACAGCATCAGGTTGGAGAGAGTCTCAGCAGCGTAAGGGTAAAGATCAGTCGGGACATCATTTATTATGGCCCCAGGATGCAGCCCCCTCATGGAGTAGGACGTGGAGCCCTTAACATACTTGAAAGTATCCTTCTTCCGGCCACCAGAGTTGAATTGGATCCTTCCAGAAATGACCCCATGCAGTTCAGGGGTCAGGTCCCGTTTCATTTGCCTCCGTACAGCTAGATCAGTAAACGCTGACAGAGGGTATTGGCGCTTCATCGATGGTAACCATATCATTTGGTTATTTAACCTGACCACCAGAGGGTCTTCTAGACATATCGTCTCATCGTCCTCAAATCCCAGCCTGTCACCAAACAAGAAGTACGATCTCTTAAAGCTCCGTGCCCCTCCGAGTGTGAACTTCTCATCATTCATCATCTGCTTCAAGAACACTTTGTCCTGCTCAAGCATAGCGATCACCCGCACCGAAGGCTGGTCATGGCTGATCTTCACCTGAGCATTTTTGACTATTGCAGTGACGAGGCTTGAATCCAGAGCATGGCGGACAGAGCCAAGAGGAATCCCATCAAGAGCCGGGACAACCATGTCAACTGCGAAGACATAAAAAAAGTCAGACTTAGAATCTACATAAAAAAGAGCTAAGTACTAGAAAATTCTATACGCCCTGATGTTATGCACCCAAAGGGCCTGTGGGCGCATAAGCAATGTTCTGTGTGGGTGCATAAGTACATGTTCTGTGTGGGCGCATAACACCATAAAGTATGTGGGTGCATGACACAACCAAGTGTATAGGCGCATAACCCAACAAAGTGCGTGGGCGCATGCATCTGTGAGCGCATAAGACTTCTCACAAAAGAAGTGTGTTTGCTTTGGGCGCATATCGATGGTTATGCGCCCAAGCAGAAAAAAGTTTGAGCGTCACAAATTATCACTCGAGACTTCCTTTTTTGAGACATTGCCTCACCCAGGATGGGGTCTTAAACCGGATGAGACGTTGCCAAAGGAGGAGAACTAGCTGCTGCAGCCTTCTTGCCCTTCGCAGACTTCTTGGGAGTCGAAGCAGCCTTGGGAGACATGATTGCTCGAAAGAGAGTAAAGAAAAAAACTCTTTAAAATTTTTGAGGAAAAATAAGAGAGAATAAACTTTCTCTCTCTTCAAGGCCTATTTATAGGCACAAACGGGAGCTATGCGCCCACATGGCCTATGCGCCCACATGTTCTATGTGCCCACATGATCTATGCGCCTACGTATAGACAATCTTTTGTAGATTATGCGCCTGCTAATTGCTGATGCAGACTATGCATAAAATATCGTATAAAGAGCGAACATTTTCAAATTCTATTCCAAAACGAGTCCATCGCTTCAGATTTCCAAGGAAGATCTCAACAGCCACATTTCGACAGCCTGACAAACACCTATGCACCCAAAGGGGTCATTCCTATCATGCACCTATGAAGCTGGTAGAGACAGTTTTTTCCATGCTTCTTTTAAAGTATTCCGACATTCGTTCGAGTCTCAAAAATTTTGAAGGGGGTCTTATAGAAGCATAAAAAAAATACAAGACTATGTATCCCACATGAAGAAGACAAAAGAAGCTATGCACCCACATAACCAAAAGGGGCTATGCGCCCACAGAAATAAAGGAAGTCTATGCGCCCACATGATCGAAGAGGGGCTATGCGCCCACAAGATCGAAGAGGAGCTATGCGCCCACATGATCGAAGAGGAGCTATGTGCCCATATTGTTTTTATGCAGATCAAACATGCACTCAAGTGTGGACGCATAAACTTACTCCCACACTTACGCCTAAGGCAGTAGATCCCTATGACTCAGTCAACATCCACGATCAATCGTGCACCGAAGCATGTGACCACGTCAGTCTCTACGAACAATCGTGCACCGAAGCATGCGGCAACGTCAACCCACGATCATCCAGTATCCATGCGCCTACACCCTATGTGCCCAAAGGGGCGTTATGCGCCCATAGTGAAATCAGTATATTTTCCACCTGTGGGCGCATAACAGTCATTTTCAATGCAAAATGACTATAAATAGGAGTCCCATACCTCTTCAAAAACAGACAGAACGGAGAGCATTTTAAGAGCCAAATTGCTGCCCTTCTTGCCAGCGAGCCGGGAGTTAGCAATTTTCTTAGGTTTTCTCCCACTTTTGTAATCGGAGTGTCAACGGAGTAAAGGAGAAACTATCGCTCGATCTCCATCGTCCTATTCCCCAAATTCATTTTGTACTCGGGGATCTTCAGTGCACGATCTCTCAGGCGTACTCGATTTTTGGTGCCTTGTGCCAATAAGAACAATAGTATTTCTTTTTCTTTTTATGTGTGTCACACCACGCTCTACTTAAGCGTCCTACATTGGCACCAACATTTGATTAGCATACTTCGATCTCTTTCTCTTAAAATTCAAAATAAATGTGAAATGCGATAAAAGCGAACAACGAAAACCATTCATCGAAAACCAATACGAAAATGCGTTCATCAAAATCAAGCAGCGAAAAATCAACGAAAATAATTGGACTCATTTCAATAGAAGCCGATCCATGAGTTAGATATGTTCATTGTATTTCATATGTGATCAATCGATACCGGTAAAAGTTTCTCCAATACTCAGCCAAGACTGAGTTAGCAAGCCGTGCGAGGCGCGGGACACTACATTTGACCTTGTGATTTTTTATTTTAGTGCAAAACTCAATTTAACTGAAAATTACTTCCTTGTAATTTTAAATGGCAGCCCAGAATTCTCAATGGTATTCAAAGGGATTCTTGATAGAAAGACTCTAGTTTCAACAATTTGTCTCGATAAGATTTCGGGAGGGGTGAACAATGGTTCGCTTCAAACCGAACCGAACATATAAAAACTAAAATAACCGTAAATCATGTTTCTCAAAAAAGAAACATAACCGTTCTCATAAAAACCGAACAAAAATGAACCGAATTATTCGGTTCAGTTTCATGGGCCAAAGGGTCAGACCTTCACATTCTAGCAAATAAGCCAATTTAAATAACAAATCTTCAAAAAAAAATCTGACATTGTTGCATTTATGAATTATTAATATTATAGAGAGTAAAAAATATTAATATATATAGATTGAGGGTAGAGAGAGAGAGAGAGAGAGAGAGAGAGAGAGAGAGCGCTCAAACAAGCGGCAACAAGTGCCCATAGAGAATAGAAGAAGAGAGTGCACTTAGATAGGGTTAGCAAAAATATTAGTATATATAAACTGAGGGTAGTTTGGTTGAATCTAAATCGATTTACGGTTCGGTACTCGAACCAAGAACCAAAAATCGAACCACAATTTTAAATTTTAAAATCTCCAAACCGAAAATTGAACCTATTGTTAGCCCAATGTCTACTTTATTTTTTATTGTGGCTATTCAATTAAGTTTAACATTATAATATCACTAATATTGATGCTATTACTATAGTATTTATACTTAAACTTAGCATAGTCGTAATGTGCATTAATTTTATCATACTTGCTATAATGTATATTGCTTTTGTTTGTCTGATATGTATTTTGTCACTACCATATTTCTAGAATAAAAGTATTTTTATCATTTCACAATTATCTAGTTTGTGTATATTTTTTATTATTAAATATGATGGTTGTATTTATTAGTAGACTAGCCTATTCATTAGACTTGGTGGACCACATTTAACTTGACTTGACCCATATGCTTGATTAATTAGAATAGCCATGATTAGACAAGTTATTTAGTTATTACCTTAGTTATGAAGGGAATATTAAAGATTCCATTCATGACAAAGGAGAGGGACCTTTGAGTCATATTAGCTAGTCCTACAACCAAACCCTAACCCTAATGAAACTCTATATAAACACCTTCATGCACTACAACAGAAATGGGTTATAATAGCGTGCGTGGAACGCTGTATAATGTCTATTATAGCATATTGCGTCCGCTATAAATGCCCCCGCTATAATAACCTCATGTACACGAACGCTATAAAAGTATAGCGTTCCAAAATGCTATTTATGGTTTATAGTGTTTAAGCCCGTTATAGACCATGTATAGCGTTTGTAAACGCTGTATATACCTTATAGCATATATGAACGCTATAGAGATGTAATAGCATACATGAACGGTATTAATAAGTTGTAGCGTTCCTGAACGCTATAGTCCATTTATAGCACTGTTGAACGCTATACAGTTTTTATAGCGTTTATTTACGCTATAGCTTGATAATAACATTTGTTTACGCTATAATGGTGTTATGGCGTTCTTGAACGCTGTTGAGTTATAATAGCGTTTCTTTATATATATGCTATTGCAGAGTCAAAATTCTTTCATATATCTGCATTTCTTTCCTGCTATTATAGCATGTCAGAATGCTATTGCACAGTAAAAATTCTGTATTCGATAATTTGCAGAATGCAGCCCACAGTTCACTAAATGCAGGTATTCAAATGTTTAAATGCGAATCAATCACAGAATGGAGTAGTACCAAACATATGTAGAACAACGAAGTAGTACCAAACATTCAAAATCTTTAATTTCTCCATGTAGAACAACAAAGTAGTACCAAACATTCAAAATCCTTAACTTGTCCATGTAGAACAACAAAGTAGTACCAAACATATGTCAAAATATTAAACATTAACAGTGTATCAGCTACATATATCCCAAAATGTTCACTATGTAACATTTAGCTCCCTTCGAGCCTATCCACAACCAAAACCCCTCAGAAAGTTAAGCATCCTCTTCCTTCATCCAACCTACACAAAAATAGGGGGAAATCATTAGTGTAAAGAAAAAAACCATCTCGAGACACCCTGAACGTTACAGAAATATTGGAACAAATTCAAAGGTGGTAAAAAAAAAATCACAGAATTTTCGACAATTGGTCATTGGAGACACCTGAACGTTGTTCTTAGATATGATATTGTGAATTTTATCATGAAAACATCGAAAAGCACCTTAACTAAAATTATCAAGACTTGAAAATGCTGGACTATGATGAGACAGTTCATTTGTTTCTCGAACAACTCGCGTCTTTCAAGTGAAGGAAGAAACTTGTTTGTAGCAGAAGATAAATATTAGAAATATGTTGGAGAAAATATAGATGAATGTTGAATGAAAATAACAATAACTAAAGAGTCACATTAGCATTATAGCTCTGAAGTCTCATTAGAACAGAACATTGAGGGCAGCATATATATTTGGACTCTGATATATTTGGACTTTAAAAGAAAAAGAAAAGAACATAACATCAAGAAAAACTGAGAGGGGTAATAACTATTATTACCATTGAGGGCAGCAGATATATTTGGACTCAGATATATTTTTACCCCTCTCAGTTTTCTGTGTAATAAACCATAAGCTTATATAATCTATTATTACCAGTGCACTAATTGGGAAAACAGTGAGTAAAACATAGGAGTGCATGAACTAAAGACGTACCTAGTCTTCAAACGGCATAATGTGGTCTGTTGGCCAAGCCGTGGTACTTCCAATGATTTCCTCTACTGTGTCGTTACCAAAACACGGCCTAAACAACAGAGCTTTGGGTTGTATCACTATATCTACCCAAACACGGGATGCACCTTGTCCGAGAGGATAACCGTGAACCGGCACATTCGGATCATCGGTGATCCATCGTCCAATTGCAACAACTTCCTTATCATTTCCTGTCCAATCCAGTAACTTGCATTTTTGGTCCTTTGACAGATGATGATGCGACTACAACAAAGATTGAAGCTTAAAAATATTAAATATCATTCAAGTTACAATACTTCTATTTGTTATTAGAATATATTACCTGTGGAGTTGTTGGAGATTTAGAAATGATCTTTACTTCAAAATCATTCTCGTCGACACTGTTGTTGTCCTCCTCTTTACTGTTATCATCATCACTGCTGCCCTCAATGTTCTCCTCCTCCTCTTTATTGTTCTTATCATCATTGTTGCCTTCATTGTTCTCCTCCTCCTCTTTAGTGTTCTCGTCGTTCTTCTCATTGCTCATATTGTTTTGATCCTAATGAGGAAGTTGACATGTAAAATATCAACTTGATGATATCATCAAGAAAAATATGATTGATGACTTACCTGACTTCGCCTAAAACTATCAGAGTCAGGACAATAAGTTACTTTTGATCAGTTAGTGGTCAACTTTGCTCATATTTGTTACAATTAGTTAGAGGAAAACAGTTACATGTAAAATATCATCAAGAAAAATAAACATTTGTTACAAGTCGTCATTCTTGATGACTTACCTGACTTTTCATTAATGTACCAATTAGTTGATTTTGTTGTTCAAGTAACTTTGATATGGAGTTGATTTGCCCTTGCATTGAGTCAACTTTGCTTTGGGAATTTCTCTCCTCTACACTCACGTCAACATCATCATCTTTTTGTTGATCGCATCCCTAAACAAGGCAAGCATCATAGGTAATGTATAAAAAAAAAATCAAAGTGAAATAAAATAAGAGTCAATATAGAATTCCTACACACTTACCTTATTTTTCATCAAAGTCTCTATCAACTTTGCTTGTTCTTTAACTAACTTTGACATTGAGTCGATTTCGTCCTTCATCGATTCAATTTTGTTTTCCAAACGGACTACTGTTTGAGAATGTCTCTTTTGAGCAACTAATTTAGATTTATTTGCTCCGGCTCCGGCTCCTCTAATCCTTCCCCGTTTTTCAGATTGCCGTACTACTTTTGAAAGTGCATCACCTTCATCTACTTGTTGGGATCCCTCTGAAGGTGGTGCAAGAAGGATTTCCTTGGCTTTTTGCTAAAATTACGATGAAGAAAACTAGAATTAGTCTCCGTTGGACAACGCTTGACTGTACGTACAAAAAGAAAAAAAATATACTATCCATAAGAAGGTAATTGTGTACATACAATGAGCTCGTTGTCCTTTGAGTGCTTAGCTACACCTTCCCCAGTAGTATATCCCCGGATCCAAGCACGAAGCCTAACCTTATCGATAGGACATGGTCCCTCCCTTCTCTGCATTGTATTAGGTAAAATTGGCATTGATAATTAGAGAGTTATAAATACGAATGTTAAAAAAATACTTTATGTACTTACCAATATTTCATCGGCAATGCGAGCAAAGCCTTTTCTACTTCCAAGATACGGCATTGTTTGTTTTCCTCTCATTTGTTTAAACATTGTAGACCTCTCCTACGTACAACACATGCATATAATTAGATAATACCTTAAATGTTAGACATTGAAGCTTCAAAATAATTGAGTTCAACATACCTTAAATTGTTTTGATGATCTTTTCTTAACGAATTGTTCCCAATCTGCCGGGTCTACGTCATTCGGCTTTCTCTTCAAATATTTTCCCAATTTTGATTTGTTGGCCCTAGCAAGTCTTCCCATTTGTTGGAGGACATAAATTTTTGCCTCCTCATCGCGCTCTTTGAATGTAAATTTTTGCTACAAGTACAAAATAGTCATAAGTAATTATTAGGAAGATAGTAGATATAAACTACATTTAAAAAAGAATGTAAACTTTCATCTTACTGTAACAGCTTTCCAATAGAAGTCCTTTCTCTCAGAAGGTATATGTCTCCAATCATCGAACGTTATTGGTACCATTTCATGTGTCAAACATCCGACATAAGTTGAAAGATGTTTCGAGTTCCTTCCAATTGGTTGACCATTTTCATTTAACTCCACCTCAAGCCTATTGCCACTTTCAACGGGCAAAGTACTACACCTAGTGGGTCCCCTAGTCCTTGCTGTTCTCTCTGTTTTGCCTTCATTTGAAGCTTGTGGTTCTTCTACGTCATTTGAAGCTTGTGGTTCTTGTCCCTCATTTGATGCTTCTTCTACTTGTTCTTCATTGGAACATTTTTCCTTGTATTTCTTTTGCTTCTTGTGCTTCTTTACCTTCTTGTGCTTCTTTGTAGATTTACTTGCTTGATTTGCACTCTATAAGAACACAGTTGACATTTATGCATTAGAAAAATATGTAAGCATTGATATAGAAAACAGTAACTTGTTTTGCAATATTTGTGCTTGATCCTTACCGCATTCGAACCTTCTTGCTCACTTATATATAAACCAGCATTTTGATTGTTCACAAGAGCAGCCTCGACGCCTAGTTTTTGCTTCTTTGCTCTCTTTTTTGCGCGTTTTGAAGACTACAAATATGCAACATAATAAAACAGTAAGAAATAAATGAGATTTATGTAAGCGTAATTTCAAATACATGTTGAAGGTTATTTACCTCAGCCTCACCATCATTTCTCCTTTTCCTTGGTGTCATTGCAAGATAGGGTAGCTACGAGCAAGAATTACTCGCAGATGATGATTAGAAAATAAGCAAATATTAAAAAAAATCAATCATGAGAAGTAGAGTATCATAGACTGTCTGCTGCATGGACAATTAAACCCATAGACTGTCTGCTGCATGGACAATTAAACCCATAGACTGTCTGCTGCATGGATAATTAACCATCAAAGCCAAGGCAGGACAAGATGGCCATCCTGCTGCTGTAGCCTGCATATGCAAAGATGGCCATCCTGCTGCTGCATGGACAATAAAATACAAAGCCAAGGCAGGACAATAAAATACAAAGCTCTGCATATGCAGCTGCCCTGCTGCTGTAGCCTGCAAATGACCAGCAATGCAAGCAAGAACCACCTGAATGCAAGCCAAACATGTTGATACATGTTGATGGCCAAGATGGCCATCCCCTGATACATTATGTATTTACCCAAATCTAATGACCAAGATGGCCAAAGTCACTGCCTATGCTCTGATACATGTTGATACATACCCAAATCTAATGACCAAGATGGCCAAAGTCACTGCCTATGCTCTGATACATGTTGATACATACCCAAATCTAATGACCAAGATGGCCAAAGTGCCACCCCCATAGATTATTGCAAATGAACCACTGACAGTGAAAAGCACAATTAAACCCATAGATTATTGCAAATGAACCACTGATACATGCTGATACATACCCAAATCTAATGACCAAGATGACCAAAGTGCCACCCCCATAGATTATTGCAAATGAACCACTGACAGTGAAAAGCACAATTAAACCCATAGATTATTGCAAATGAACCACTGATACATGTTGATACATACCCAAATCTAATGACCAAGATGACCAATTAAATCCATAGATTATTGCAAATGAACCACTGACAGTGAAAAGCACAATTAAACCCATAGATTATTGCAAATGAACCACTGATACATGTTGATACATACCAAATCTAATGACCAAGATGACCAATTAAACCCATAGATTATTGCAAATGAACCACTGACAGTGAAAAGCACAATTGTGAAAGCATTAAAAAAAAACTAGTTATTTTCAAACAAGCTTCTATACCAATAATAAAAACTAATGAAACATAAATGCCAATTAAACCATATAGAGTGTTTCATAAGATTAAATATAGAGTGTTTCATAAGATTAAATATATAGGAAAAAAGACCTCTTAAACATAAATGCCCTCACAATCCTTTCTAAGATAACTATCACTACCATCCTCAACATTCTTATCTAGTTTTGATACATCCACTGGTGCTAATGATGGTGTAAAGACATTTTGATCAACGTCCATATCCATATCTTGAAAACCTCTTGAAACCTCTTGCTGGTGCCTTTAACACAACATGCCAGTTAGATGAAGCAGTGTCCTTAGAGTAAAATACTTGGGTTGCCTGTGATGCTAGAATAAACGAGTCTCTTTCAAAGCGGTGTTTTCCTTGGTGAAGGTTAACCAAGGTAAACCCATCTTCTATTTTGACACCATTTGTTGTGCTAGCCCAATCACAATCAAAAATAGGAATGTGAAAGGTATGATAATCCAAGCAAAATATATTCTTAAGTACTCCATAGTAGGCAACTATATCGGTGACTTGGTTCCTATCCTTCGAGCTGGATCTACAAATGGTTGTTGCCTCAAGTGAGACACCACTGTTCTGCCTAGAGTTCTCAGCAGCCTTTGTATGGTAGCGGTTACCATTGATAACAAATCCTGAATAAGACACAACATGTTTTGAAGGGCCATATGCAAGCCCTCTTAACATGTCGGATATGTTTTCACAGGATTGTTCCTCAATCTGTTCAAAATCAAAACAAAAGGTAAGGACATACATTGTTTGCACTAATAATGTGCTAAGGATACTAAAAAAAAAGAAATTGGGACCTTCTTTTTTAACCAAGATGACAATTCCTTCGAATGACGATCTTGAAGTAAATTTTCATTTTGAACAAGTCGTCTATCCGAAAGTTTCAATTCCTTCAAGTGCATCCTAATAGGGAAAACAATTTTACATGATATTAATTATAGATATTGGCAAGATACGTTGGAGTTAGAATGTTTTCTTATAACTTACTCTAGATAAGGTTCGACTTCATCCATATTGAACAATACATAACGGTGAGCACTTTGTAGCTGTTGCTTATCCAATGTCATTATTGTTCCTTTTGAAATTGGACGGCCATCGAAAATTGCATCATTTTCAATATCTTCATTTCTATTTGGACGATGATCCATCTCAGCAACTTGTTTCATGTACCCACTAACAAATCTCATGCTCTCATCAGCAAGATAACATTTTACTATACAACCTTCAGGACGTGCACGATTTCTAACGTATCCTTTAAGGATCTTTATGTATCTACGAGAAAAAAAAAATTATTTAAAGTAAGCAAACGAATGAATGAAAATCAATAAAAAGAAAACAAATGATCACCTTTCAAACGGATACATCCAACGATAATGGACTGGGCCACCTAATTTAGCTTCACGTCCCAGATGGATTGGCAAATGAATCATGATATCGAAAAATGAAGGAGGAAAATACCTTTCAACCAAACATAATATGTCAACAAGTAGATTGGTAAATGAATCACGATATCGAAAAATTGAGGAAGAAAAATACCTTTCAAACAAGCATAATATCTCAACAATTTCTTCCTCTAATTTCTCTATTTGTTCTCTATCGATGGCTCTTTGGCACAAGACATTAAAAAATGCACAAATTCGAAATATTGCAATCCTTGGTCCTTTTGGAAGAAGACCTCTCAATGCCACAGGCAACAACTGTTGCATTAACACGTGACAATCATGCGACTTGAGTCCTGTTATTTTGCAATCTTCTACTGATATACAGTTTCCAATGTTTGAAGAGTAACCATCGGGCAACTTCAAGTTATATAATCTCTTGCAAAAAATTTCCTTTTCTTTCTTTGAAAGGGTGTGCGGTCCCGGTGGAAGAAAAAATCTTTTATTTCTTAATTCTGGATGCAAAACTTGTCGAATGCCCATTTCTTCCAAATCCTTACGTGATTCTATGCCATCCTTCGATTTTCCCTTTGTATTTAGCAATGTACCAACCACGCTATCACACCAGTTCTTTTCTATGTGCATTAGATCCAAATTATGGCGCAAAATGAGATGCTACAAAACCCAAAAAAAAGAATAGAAAGGTCAATTGGAAACAATTTACAAAACACATATGAAAATAATATGATATTACCTCCCAATACGGCAGTGAAAAAAATGTTGACTTCTTCTTCCACATCTCTGAAGATTGCCTCTTTCTTTTGCCATTGTCTTTTCCTTTCCCAAAATCATTTGTCATATTTTTTAGTCCTTCTAAAATTTTTGATCCAGTCATTAATCTAGGTGGTTCCCTATGTTCTTGCTTACCATCAAACCAACTTTTTTTCAACCTAAATGGATGCTTGGCTGGAAGAAAACGTCTGTGTCCCATGTAGACGGTTTTTCTACTATATTTTAACCATTTTGAACATGTATTCACTCCACATATGGGACATCCAACTTTTCCTTTGGTAGTACATCCAGCTAGGTTACCATAAGCTGGAAAATCATTTATTGTCCACATCAAAATTGCTTTCAAGTTGAAAAAAGATTTACTAAATGCATCATAAGCATGCACTCCATTGTTCCATAGCTCTAGCAAATCATCTATTAGTGGCTGTAAATAAACATCTATATCATTTCCAGGTTGCTTCGGTCCAGGAATTAGTAGTGTCAACATTATATTTTCTTTTCGCATGCATAGCCATGGTGGGAGATTGTATGTCGTGAGCATCACTGGCCAACAACTATATGAAGAGCTAAGATCGCCGAAAGGATTAAACCCGTCTGCAGCAAGGCCAAGTCTAAGGTTGCGTGGCTCTTCTGCGAAAGAGGGCCTACTTCATATCAATTGTCTTCCATGATAAGGAGTCCACAGGATGTCTCATGATGCCATCGTCACTTTTGTGATTATAATGCCACCTTAAGTTTTCAGCCGATTCAGGTGACTGAAACATTCTTCTGAACCTTGGAATTATCGGAAAGTACCTTAGTACTTTTGCTGGAACTCCTTCTTGAATTTTGCCAGTCTTATCTTTCTTCCACCGTTCCAATCCACATTTTTTACATTTTTCCTCATTTTTCAATTCTTTTCTGTATAGACAACAGTCATTGGGACATGCATCTATCTTCTCACAATCAAGCTCAAATGTCTTAAGCAACGATTCAGCGTCGCGTGAGGAATTCTGGAATTGTATTTCCATCAGGTAAAATATCATGCAATATTTCCAAAAGATGACTAAAACATTTATTAGAGATTCCATACATAGACTTGTGCTTGTATAAAAGAACGGTTGCCGATAACCTAGTATACTTTTTGCAACTTGGGTATAATAGATTATTTGCATCCTTCAATAAGGTTGTTAATCCATCATCCCCTTCTTCTTCGATAGGTTCAGCATTGGGTTCATTTTGAACATATGCATCTTCAATTATATTAGTATCCTCTGTCTGTTCCAAATTTGAAATTCCTTCCCCATGCCAAATCCAATTTGTATAAGACATATCCATCCCACGTCTTAGCAAATGAAGTAAAATCATATCTTCATTACCACGACACAAATTCTTACAATCAATGCAGGGACATAACATAAAGTCTGGATTCTTTGCATTTGACTTGGCAAAATCCACAAACTGACGGACATATTTCTTATACAATATCGTATTCCTAAAAAAAACAAAATAATTTTAACATAAATAAGACATAAAGATGGATTTAATTAAGTGAACAAATTAGTATAGTGAAAAGGATTTCAATACTTGTTAAGATGAACCCAATCTTTTTCCATCATGTTGACACCCACAACTTGCTTATATCGAGCTTGATAACACCAAAAATAATTTCTACGTGGCCCTAAAGAAACGCCACAGAAATTCAGAAATTAAGTTGAAGGAGTTGTACATAGAAACGCCAAAAAAAGCCACAAAATAATTAGGATTCCTGAAACAAACCAATAATATCAAACACAACAAAACGCCATGCATAGAAATTCAGTTGAAGGAGTTGTACATAGAAACATAATTTCTATCCAAAGCCGAACCCTAATTTCCGACAAATTGATCCACGAAATCGAGGAGGCACATATACCCCAAATAATCCATCCAAACCCCAAATAATCCTTCCAAAGCCGATCCAACAAAAAGATCCAATAAAACCCCTCACGAAAACCCCAAATAATCCATCCAAAGCCGAACACTAATTTTCGACAAATCGAGGAGGCACATATACACCGTCACTGATAGATACTTTATTGATGGGGGAAAAAATTACAAAAATATCGATTGGCTTATGACAGTCGGTCGATTTTTAGGGTTTTCGTGAGGGTAGAGATAGACATGCATGGAGAGAAGAAGATGAGGGTTTCGTGAGGGTTACCAGAGGAAGCGCGATGCCGAAGATTTCTTCACGACCGAGAGAGCGAGGGTTTCGTCAGAGGAGTTATGAGCGAGGGTTTTGTTATTCAGAGGGTTTTGTTATTCAGAGGAGGAGTTGAAGAGTTTTATTTAGTTACGCGCCCAGATTATAGGAGTTGAATGGGTTTTCCAGTTAGGAGAATATAATATTTTTTCAAACATAAAACATAGCGTTTTGCTATGGACGGTTCCGATTTAATTACGAAACATCTAACGGACGAGATCGCCCGCTATGTAGAACGCTATAATTTTATGTAGCAAAACTGAATCGCTCCTATAGCAGTCACAGCATACTATAACTTATTATTTTAAAATAAAATATATTTTATAAAACTGTGTTGCTTATTCTCTCATATGATTGGAACAGTAGATTGTTCAATTGTGAGCATTCGATTAACTCGGTTAACAGAACCGAATTACAAAATACCAAATTCGACCGAAAATCGAATAACAAAAATTGAAACCAGCCGAAATATCCTGTACCGAACCAAACCGAATGGAATATAATCAGTTAATTTGATTTTTAGTTTATTTGGTTTATAACCAATATTTCAGTTTATTTATCCTCATTTTTTTGCAATATATATTAAATAAATATACAAAGATATTTTTCGTATATATATTACTAAATTTTTTTACGGTAGCGATTTAATCCTATTACGACGATGTAACTTATATAGCATCCAAAATATGTTATAGTATTTTTTAATCATATGTAAAATATATACAATATGATGCTACTCCTAATCGAACTGGAATACCTATGTAGGGGTGTCTTCTGTTTATTCGTGATTTCAACCGAAACGAAATAGTCAACACCAGATAAACCGAAATTCAAAAACTCCAAAACCGAAATCGAACCAAAATTAACCAAAACCAAAACCGAATTACCGAACCAATTATAAATTATTCGGTTATTTGATCGATTTATTTCGGTTTAAACCGAATAAATAGAAATCATATTTTAATTATATTAAAGAAATTATAAGTTTCTACACTTTTTTGTTATATGTCAAAAATTAATATATCAAAAGTACTTCAATATATAATATATATATATATTTTTTTCAATATATAATACATATATATATATATATATATATATATATATATATATATATATATATATATATATATATATATATATATATATATATATATATATATATATATATGTTGCTTTCAAATATATACATTTTTCCTCACTGCATAATGAATTCATACATTGTTATATGTCAAAAATATATCAAAAGTAGGACTTCAAATTTTTTTTCAAATGATCCGGATCTCTTATTCAGAAAACAACTATACCTTTAACAGCACAGCATAATGAACGCTATGGTAATGACACTTATCATAGCGGGGAGCCATAAACGCCATATATAAACTGCTATTGTATGAACTTATAATAGCATATCTGATAAACGCTATGGATGATGGTATTATAATAGCAGGGAGTCATAACCGCTATAGATAAACTGTTATTGTATGACCTTTTAATAGCACAGACAAATGCACGCTATTGATGATGACATACTATAGCGGGGAGGCTTGAACGCCATAGATAAACTGCTATTGTATGCCCTTTTTGTTGTAGTGATGAATAGCCCTACTTGACAACTCCCTTCATTCCGAACTAGAAGAAAAACCAAGCACACCATTCCAAATCTCACCCTTTTCATTCCAAGAAGGCTTAGAAGCTTGCCATTGCTAGAAGAGCACTTGAAGAGGAAAGCTTGGTGTGGAGTTTGCTAGAGGGAGGTGTCCATCTACTTTCTTGTGTTCCCTTGGTGCTATATATTATGAATCTATCTCCCAATAGGTAAATTCCTATTTTCCTAATCATTTTCCATTCTAAATAGTGCATTGTGTTAGGTTATATACTAAAAGCATCACTTTTGTATCAACTTTATTTTCTTAAATTTTGAATGAGAATCATATGGACAACGTTTGCATATTGTAT
>JANAVB010032018.1:6905440-7015440 GCA_029216955.1 Iris pallida | reverse complement strand
CATTTTTATTTTATTGGGTTGTTCCGAATGTGGGATTGAGTTCTATTATTATTTTTGGGATATGTACTATTGTTTTAGACATCTAGACTTATTTGTATTACGATTCTTGCTACTATTTTAGTTCCATTTACTTTTATCTTCTATCCAAATATCGTGCTTTATCTTCCTTTAGAACTTGTGATTGAGTTACATGTATTTCATGTTATATTATTCCTCCGTACGGAGATGACAGGATATATTTTATATTATTAGATGTTAGATGTTATATACGACCTATACAACATTCTACCGTCAAAATTGTGGCATAGGCTGGATGTACCCACATTTTCGTACCCCTAAACCATGTGCGGATCGTGACATATTTGCAGAAAAGCAATAAGCAAGATCAATATGAACATATGAAAATGAAGAAATCATGGTGGGCCAAAGACGATAGTATTCAACAAGATTTTTCTGAACCATCCGACGACATCTCCGGAGCTATGCACTCAGGGGTTCTGCTGCCCAGTCAATGAACGGAGATCGAGGGGACAGCGCCTCCCGTAGGGGTTTAGGGGCGAAACTCCCAATAAGTATTCGGATTTCACAATCTGGGTATCCTTGGACAACTGCCATCAAGGAAGTAAGCCATCATCTATCAAGTTAAGATGCCAAGCCAAGCCATCATAATTTCAAGAATCTGAAGAAGCCTGCACCTGCTATAGTACATTTGGAGTCTGTAATGTGTCTTAGGCATAATTGTAAATACAAGAAATAGATGACAAAATTGAAAGCTAGGGTAAAAAATAACCCAGGGACACTTTTGGGCAGACATGTGGATGATCCGACGGATCTTTGTAGAAATTCGACGGATAATCCAAATAGGACACAAAATACCTTATATGAACTTTCGAATTATCCGATAGACGTCTGCAAAAATCGGACAAATAATCCGAATTATTTTCATTTAGAATCCAACGGTCGGATCTGTCCCATCAGTGAGCCCAACGGCTCTTGTTATAGCCGTTGTCATATGTAGGCGGATGATCCGACGGACTTCCGCAAAAATCTGACGAATCTTCCGACTGCTGACAGAAAGTTGCTCCTTTGCACTTTCTTTTGCTTTGGTTTTAAATAGCCTGAACCCCTTCATTTAAGGTCGATGCTTTAAGCCTAAATTTTTTAAACTACCAAAGCCTATCCACAACAACTCTACCAAAGCTTTCACTTGCCTATCAACAAATTGTGTTAGAGTGTTCTTAAGTTGTAAAAGTTTGATCTTCATATTGGTGTAAGAAGATCATAACATTCTTGTGAAAAGGTTGAAGTTAGAGAGTCTTCAGATCAAAATACTCGCATGAAGTTGGAGAGTCTTCGGATCAAAGCTCTCGTATATTGAAGTCGGAGAGGCCTTCGGATAAAAGCTCTCGTGTACGAAGTTGGTGAGTCTTCGGATAAAAGCTCACGTTATACTATTTGCGATAATAGTGGATTAAAGCGGAAGAAAGTTCTAGGACTGGAGTGTCCCTCGGAAGGATACCAGGATACATCGGGTGTCGGTATTTTTTGTTACTTCTTTCTTGGACTTTTAATCTTTAAATTGCCTATTAGCAACCGTTTAATGCTTGATTAGTAAGCTTGAGCTTATTACCACCAGGTTGTGAGATGGACACACGTACATGGCACCAAGTGCTACCATCTGGGTACATATGAAAAACATATGGCTGGTTGAGTTGTATATAAAAATAATTTTTAAATATTAAAAAAAAAGGTTTATTGTAGTCACTTATGTACAACTCAATTACTCATTCAAACATGTGTCTTGCCACATGTATCCAGGTGGTGACACTTGGTACCGCATGTGTCCATGTCATCTCTCTGTCACATTTCTTTAACGAATTTTGGACGAGTATATGATACTGCAAAAAAGTGTAACTTTGGATATGACATTGAATTTTTTTTGTACTGCTGTACACTATAAAACATTGAATATACGTAACAAAACCATATTTTACCCTAAAGTGTAAAAACACAGAGAATTGCAATGAACTATTTATCCCACTTTATTGAATTAGCTATAACTACGAGATAGCTCCTACTGGTGTTATGCCCAGACTCTATTTAGGTCTAACACTGATTTCCACACTTAGTGCTCATCATGATCCTCCTCCTCCAAGCCTTTTCCCCATTTAAATAAGCTAATCTGATATATTCTCCAAATGAAACTAGTCAGAAGGTATACAGTTCTGGATAAGCTAATCTAATATATTCTCCAAATGAAAGAATTACACTAAAAATTAAATCAATAGAATATAAGTAACAACTTTAGTAGTCAACTTCTGGTACAACACAATATGCATGTCCACATCCAGCATTTGCTTGGATACTTACCCCTTATTCTTTTGACCATATTTATGACCCTTCTAGTGAATCTTGTAGTAATTAAATTGAAGTCCGTTCCCTTAATATTTACATTCTCCAATATACAAACAAATAAGTTCAAAATATGTAATTACATAGTAAGTAAATTTTCAAACAAAGATATAGTTGTGTCCTTGTCTAATTTCTAAGAGTTGTCATTTCTGACATCCTATGTGTCACGCTCCAATTTCGACAAATCAATAGTCGTCGTCCAGACGTAATGCCGTGCGAACCTAAGTTGCGCTTGTAAAAGGCATAGTCATAAGGTTATCTGAAACACAACATTTAATAGAGTACAAAGAGACATTGAACACACATTTAAACGGTTGGAATTTTTCTTTTCATTGATAATAAATGTTATTTATAAGACTCTATTACAATGATCGTCGTGCGGGCTTAGAACTTGACTCGATTACAAAATAAACGCTGATGAGATAGTCATTCCATATATTACATCCCCTTTTATACATCCCAAACACTTCAAAACACCTGCTATAGTGGGGACTCAAGCTATCTTCTTTTGGACTGAATTGTAGAGCCTTGAAAAGGATTTTAAACAAACCTTCGGCACACGGATGAGGCTTCAAAACACACTAGCGTTGCCTTCAGCTAAGAGGCACTTCCTTCTTGATTCGGAGCACCTGTAGAGAGCGAGGATCAGTACATTGTCGTGTTCTTGTGCGTGACTAATTAAATTCGACGCTCTTATTTGGTTTAAGAAGTTATGTGAAACATGCTATATGTATTCAGTGATCTTTCTAGCCATCCTAATGAACCACATGCAAGCATTTATAGGCATAAAGGTATAAATTATGCTAGAACTTACCAACGGCAGAGTGTGCCATGCAATGTGTAGCTTACCATGTTCTTCCCTGTCAATTGTTATCATTTACTAGCATAGTGTGTACGATTTGCATATGTGAAGGTCACTGGCATCACAAGCCATCTTGGACTATAGCTGGGTTTAGACGACACCCTTTTCACTGCGAGTAGCAAGCTCTGCTGAAAGTTCGTCGAATAAGCATATTTTTGCTTTTATCTAGCATAGCTATCTTTTGCTTTCTCATATCGATCCCGTGTCCCAGGAATATCGTTCAAAAAAGCTGTTCCTTGTATACAAGTTGTCCATGACCATGCAAGACTAGACTAGTTATTCAAGCATGATCTTTAATTCGTGAGCAACTTAACCATTTTTATCGTTGTTTTATCGTATCATTGCGACAATTATTCAATGTCTCAAACTTTGTTTTTTGTGTTTCTATAACGTGCATAACATATTAAGCATGTAGCAGTTTATGATATGACAATTTTATAGAAGATGTACATAAGAAAGCATGTAGTAGTTTTATGGCATAACAGTTCTATAGCAAGCGTGCGCGAGAAATCGTGCCACAGTTCATTGAAATTAAGCATTCGTATCTCTTGTATATTCAACTGGCATTCTATCGATTGATTGGAGAGAAAGAGGACCAAAGAGGGAGAATGATCTGGCCACTTACCTTAACTATTTGAGGCGAGAGGGAAGAAGGACTTGTTGCGCTAGACGGCGCCTACGCGATCACCTAAAATCATACAAGCAATGCATCAAAACTCTACCCTTCTATTCCGAGTTCGATATGAAATACGAAGATCGAAGAACGCAAAAAATAAAATCCATCGAAAATATTCACAAAAACGCATAAAACCAAAGCCAAAGAAGCAAGTACAACATGAAAAATAGTGCAACGAGAGGTCTCTTCTGACTCATCCATAGAGTCCATCCTCGAGGCGCAACCCTCTGAATATGGGACTTGATTATGAAGAAGCCATTCCATAACGAGAAAAGTATCTTAATTCAATCGATTCCGACCAATCGATAGCGACAATGTTTCTTAACCGCGTTTCTCGTGTTGCAATAAGGAACATAGCATGATGTTGCGATGGGGCACTACATTATAACCAACAAAGAAAAGTTTCGTCCTCGAAACTTAAGGATAAAACCTACGTCCAAGAAAACAATAAAGAATTTTTTTTATCTCTGACTCAAGTTCCCAAGTAGACTCCTCGACTCCTTATTAGCAATCTCCCGAATAAAATGCATATTATACGCAAATTTTTTCGTGTCTTACATAAACGTATAATACTTATGTACTTTTGAAAAATTTGGATTTGTACACGAATTTTAAGCCTGTGGCGTTTTAAACGCATACCGTACGAATTTTTAAAAAATTTGGCCAAAAAAATTGTGACCAAGAAACCCAACAGTCTTGACTTTCTTGACCCTTACTGCTATTAGATATTAAGACTGCCAAATTATCAAAAGAAAATAAAAAAAGTCTCACAGTAACCAAAATAAGAAACCCAAGAGTCTTTGCACTTGTTGCTTGTAACAATCAAAGAAAAATATTTCGGTTTTTCATCATCCAACCTCTTCTTATTCTCACACTGAATCCTTGTTTATGAAGGAGTAGAGGTGGATGGGCCCTATATATATGCCGAATTTTTAGTGCCGAATTGGTTCATATGAAACGTACTAAACACGAATTAAATCTGATCCGAATGTTTTTCGTTAGACGAATTTTTGACCGAATTTTGACCGTATTTTACTTATATTATGCCGATTTATACTCGTACTTTTGTTATTCCGAATTTTTTTCGTTTGCCGAATTGCTAACAAGGTCCTCGACCAAATGGTTCCTCTAGAGCACGCGAACAAGAGGAACCATAGAATTTTGAAGCAATTTATCTTTACGCTCTAAGACTTGGACCAATTCTTCCACATACGATAAATCTGCCTTCATATTCAGCTGACCAAGATCTACAACATGGCTTGGGTCGTGCACGTACTTACAGCAACTAAGAGACGTAGGAAGACATCATATACATTCGACAAGTACTGGCAATAATACAATCTGATAGCTACATGGACGACTCGCTTGAGTATCTCGATGAGGACCCACAAATCTTGTACTCAACTTGACTTTAACTTCGAACCTGGTGATTCCTCGCATGGGCGTTAACTTAAGAAATACGTGATTGCATTCTAGGAACTCGAGGAAATCGTCGATGGGTGTCGGTATAGCTTTTCTGTCGACTCTGTGCAATCTTTAGTCTTTTCCATATGAGCCTGACCTTTTGCATAGTCTGTAACACCAGTTCCTGGGCCTAAGAATCTGCCGCTCCCCTATCATCCCAGCAAATAGTGATCTGTACTTATGCCCGTATAAGGCTACGTACGGCACCATTTGGAATGCTGGACTGGTACCTATTATTTTATGTAAACTTCGTTAGCGGTAGTTGAATGACCCAACTTGACTTCAAGTCAATTGTACAGAGCCGTAGCATGTCTTTAAGAATTTGATTCACACGCTTTGTTTGGCCGTCGGTCTTAGGATGGTAAGCAATGCTAAAATCTAACTTAGTCCCATAGCCGATTGAAGGCTACTCCAAAAGTGCGATAGAAATTGCCCATCCCGATCTGAGATGATGGATACTGGCACTCCGTGCAGTCGCACAATCTCGTTTGGTAAATTTGGGCCAGGCGATCGACACTCCAAGTAACTTTGATGACAATAAAATGCGCTGACTTCGTTAGTCGATCAACGATGACCGAGACGGGGCCATTCTCCCATGGCATCTTCGGCAACCCAAAAATAAAGTCCATGCAGATGTGCTCCCACTTCCATTCTTCCACTCTAGAATGATAAGGTTTTGCATCTCCTCGCCCAGTCTCTGCTGCTCATCTTTAACTTGCTGACATGCCATGCATTACGACACAAAGAGTGTCACATCTTTCTTCATCCCGTGCCACCAAAATGTTAAATGAAGGTCCTTGTACATCTTGGTGCTGCTTGGATGCAAGGAATATTTTGCATAGTGCACCTCCGATAATATCTTCTTTCGTAATTCGGAGTCATCAGGAATGCATAGCTACCTTTCAATTGTGGCACGCCCCCGCAAAGTCGGTCGCCCTACCCATTGAAATTAGCTTTCGCAACTACCTGTGCTTTCTACATTTAATTAATTTATGTGGGTTGGATAAAACCATAAACTTAGCATACTCTATCTCTTGGAATGCGATATCAAGCTTGGATTCCATCTTAACCATCCTTCCATCTGTTAGGAGTTACGATACGATCTTCGTATCGCCTTTATATCTGTTTGCTCGTGTGTTTAGATAATTGCGGTAAAATATCACAGCTTGGGTTCTTCAAACTTCGTTCAATAATAGAAATGTGACTTAGTTTTACTTCCGAGAATAAAATTCCTGAAATGTAAAGGCTAGCCTCTCTAAGAATTAACAATGATTGGTTCCAAGTTAGGCCAATAATCCAGTAGTTCATAAAAGCTTACTTTTATCTGTATCAATGGATACCCTCTACCGTGACTTTGATATTTGTAGCACAACATGAGCCATTCCCTTTGAACAAATTTCACACTCATGAACTAGGTAAGTCGAGCTATACACATTATATATATGTTCCACACAAACATACCTTCTTGTGCTCTATTTTAATTACACCACATGTATGACATATTTTTTCTTAGAACAAACCATAAATGCCTATTTTCGTTCCAATTGATTTTAACCATGCAAATATCGACCCATTCCCTTAACTAAACTGAATACCCATGATCCATGCAAGACGTATCACACCTATGACAAATGTCTTTCTCTCAAGCAAGCGCATGCCTCCCACACGATACCAAACACCAACCTGTATACCCTAGTCCTTATGACTTAGAGATTTTAGACCCTTACCTAAATCATATTCTATATCAGGGTTCGTACACTTATTATATACTCACACCCCTTAGCCGTAAATTCTTTTTTCCTAAGTTCTTCAAACCCATCTCTTAGTCACCCATGTTAGACGAAGACGTAAATTCCTTTGAACCGACACGTCCTAGTTATAATCGAATAAGAGATACCTACCATCTTGCTGGAAGCTTGGCCGATAGGAATGATATTAAATTGTAATAATTCTGTTATAAGAGTTATTGACCAATGGCAATACCCAGGTCACTTAAAATATGAGACTGCGGTCATAAATGTCCAATAATATCGTACCTCTCTTTAGAAATTGTCCTACTCAGAAGTCTTGTAACTACGATTTGCATGGTTAGCCAACTTCTATAAGTTGGGTAGGGCCTCGTACCCATTTTTGTAGAATATGATGTCAATTTGGGTTTCTGTGATAACCACCTCCTCCATCATTTTGAAAATCGAGTTATGATTTGACGTACCTGCCCTCCCTTTGTATTTAATCTCGTTGTTCTTTGATATTAATTTTATTCTAATTTCAAGGACAAAATTTTTATAAGTTGGGTAGGATGTAAACCCCCAAATTTTCCACTAAATGTTTTTTGGTTTATTTCTCAGTACTGAAATTTTAGTATTCTTGTTTAATATTAATTGATATAAATTTATGATTTTAGTTATATATGTATATGACCTCTATATGTTATAATTTTATTTTCACTAGGATAAATTATGTATATATGTGTTTGGTGTATGTACATATATAGTAAATGTAACTAAATAAAAATATTTTGATAGATATATCATCTAGAATAATTTTTCATAAAATTTATATTGTTTATATATTAAAGTTATAGTTGTTCCATTACTTTGAGTTTGATAAGGTATAAAAGAACTATATATATGTTTTTTCTTATAAAAATAAATGAATAGCTTTTATATATAATGTGATATAAATATTGCAAAAAAATATTATATTAAATATCTACTAGATAATTTTTTTGGAGATTTTATTGTATGTATCTTTTTAGAATTTTTACTATAAATATTTAAATAATGTATGTATTTTTTTAAATTCAATAGGCATGAACAGTATCCAAAGGCACTGTTCCCCTGCTTCCCTTCCCGAGCGGATGCAGTATTAGAAATTTGGATAAACTCCATCACTTTGAACCCAAGTTAACCAAATCTTTCTACAAAATTTTTCCTTAGTCTGAATTGAAATTCTCTCCTTATCTAAATCTTCAAAATCTCCATCCAAGCAATACTCGAGAAACAAATCCCAAATAGAGAGTTTGAAAAATCCCAGCATACTCGAGCAACTCCCTTTTCCTGAACCTGCGAACCCACGCTGCATCCCCATCTGTGAACCCAACGGTACCCCAACTCTGCAGTGGTCAGTGTGCCACCTCAGCACCGCCCACCGCCGGCCGGGGTCGCGGTCCCCGTGCACAGTGCGCACCGAGTACAATAGCAGCATCAGTTGCGAGATAGCGTCTTCGCGACTCGATTCCTCTCTCGATTCTCAATCAAAATCCAATCCGTTTTCTCTGGTACGCATTCTATCTATATGACTCTTAAACCCTTCAAATAATTCGAATTTTAGATGCCCCAGATTTCTCGAGGGATCGACGCCAACATTGGCGCAAAATCTGTTCAAAATAGAACAGTCCCGAAATTGAAACCCCTATTTTAGAAGATAGATTCTGACTAGTTCACTATAATTTATCCAAAATAAATTAAAGACAATTGTAGCCAACCTATAGGGCTTCATAATGAATCTTACATAATTCGATTTTATCAACTGAATGCCGAGAAATCGGCATCCCAAACTGACCGAAAAACTGATTTCAAAACTATAGATTTTTAGAAAAACCTTCCGATACGCCGTGCACCCCGACAAATCGGGCGACATGGTCACAAACCGAAAGTATCGAAAGGTGCATATCGATTTTGCGGACGTGTAGGCTTTGACGGAATTCAAATTGGTTGCATGTGCGCGACAAATTTGATGTATATCCGTCAAAATTTACCGTATCGGCCTCTTTACAAATTTTTCAATTACTTTATGCATCGTTCGTAAAATCGAAACAAAACTTGTGCCAACAGGACAATATCATCTGGTCCTGTGTGCCAAGTTTGGTTCGATTCTGCGAAGGTTGACCGGAACGCCTATTTGGCGGGCCCGCGACCCAATCCAACGGGCAAAATTGCATCCGGCCCGCCGGAATCTAACTTTGGACATAATGTTGGGTTTGTCTCCTCAAACTGGACCCGTAGACATGTATTTTGACAAATTTAGAGACCATAGATATTGGCACCAATTTCGGTGCAAAATGGGTCAACGACGGACATCATTTCGACCCAAAATTACGATTTTGCCCCTTTTTCAGAATTGGACTTTTGGACAGGTGTTTCCTAGATATATCTTTTATACCGGGAAGGTACTTGATATTTGTTTCAGCATCCGAAGCCGTTCGTGGATTTTGAGATTCATTACTGACGTACTTGATTGTTGGATTGCCATTCCCACACCGCCAGACAAGATACCTTGCCAGCTTACTCTGTGATTTACTTATTCTTATTTTTAGTTATTTATATTCAGCATTACTTATCTATTATTAGTATTATATCATTGTACGTCCAAGTCACACTTGGGTGCAAGCGACTCTATCGGTCGTTTTTACTTGCTTTTGTTATTTCTCTTGCATTGACTTAGCCTAGTGACCACCCATTGATGATGAGATATTGGTATATCTCATACGACCTTGACACTTGCTTTATCCCGTGTTGTCAGTCACATGTAGGACACGTACTCACGTAGTCGGCTAGCCACCGATACACCTGAGGCATGTGACGGATAGGAGTAACTGCCAATAGAATTGTATGCTAGTAGACTTGGCGGTTACTAGAGGTTTATATTAGTCATAGAGATGATGATACTAGGTATTGGGTGGGGAGAACAATACCTGATGTATGGGCTTCTATTACACTTTCCCTTGTAACCCGAAAGTTCCGCTGGAGATACAGGTATGCTTACCCCCTCAGGTTGGCCACTGACGTTCTTGAACGTTATGTGCTTGGTCACTGGTACCCAAGAAGGGACTATACCGGATCCTATTATCAGCCAAGGCTCATGCGTCGAAGGATTGTATCTTAATTTTTTGTTCACAGTAGAACGGTTAAGAAACCTATTGCATGCATCACTTTATTTCTATTATATATCACAGTTTATTATGGCATGTTCTTCCTGTATCTTGTTACGTCCCTCTGAAGACCTGTTGATCTCTCCAGGTGTGTGCTTTGTGACTTTTTGCAGGTGTTCTAGCCAAGGCCGTGATCTTGTCCATTCCTTCAAAGATGATTGCTCTGGGTTCGTCATGCTATTTTATCCATCCTTTCCTTGTATATTTTCTCTCATTTAAAATGGTTGGTAGTAGATTTGTCTCCGCCCAACTACATAAATAAATAAATAAATAAATATTGTTGATTTATATTATTATTCTTTTATTTTGTGGATGAGATTTAGCTGTCATGGTTTTACTGTATTTTACAGCTTATGTATACGTACAAGGATTCCATATATTGGAGTATACTTTGTATGTATGCAACTGACATATTTATGTACTTAGTCCTAAGTATTTTGGGACGGGTGTGTTATACCCATGACCAGAGCCTGCCCCCTGAGCGTAGCTGCAGATTCGGATATGACTGAGAGCGTGCTTCTACCTCCTGCCGTTGAGGAGGTGGTAGTAGCCTCACCGGAGAGTTTTCCTCCATCTCCTATCATTCAAGAGAGAGCTACAGTTTCGCCTGAGAGCGAGTGTCTTCCGGTACACTATACCATATTCTCAGGAGATTTGATCCCTGATGGAGCTCAGATATTCAGACTTCTCCGGGATGTGTTAGAGACATAGAGAGTTCAGGCTGAGATCCTGAGAGAGCATAGTCATAGGATCCAACTGCTGTAGGACTTAGTGTATTCATGAGGAGAGCCTAGTTCCAAGAGATTAAAGAGTAGTATCCAGTTCTACCCGGAGCCTCAGGAGTACCCAGACCTTCATCCTAGGCCATCCTTTCCAGTTCGAATTCCTGTCCAGCAGAGGCCAATTGAGCGAATGCCTACCTGTGCTTTCTATAGGAAGCTTAGGCATGTGTGGGACCATTTTAGGAAGAGGAGAGGGTTGTGCCTGTTTTATGGGTCAGCTGCACACATGCTGCGAGACTACCCTACTGTACTTACCCCAACCAAGGCCCCGTCTCCATGAGGGAGTTCTAGTCACCAGACCTAGTTGGAGGTGAGTTCTTGACCTAGACCTTAGCATGTCTTTTGATGATTGATGTACCCCATATTGCTTGTATGTTTTGATACCTTGTGATTGCCTTGTGCAGTAGTATGGCTAGTATAGCTAGATAAGACCTCTGATTGATACTGCATGCCATGACCCTATAAGTTATTATTTCAAATTGTATGATTTAGATAAGTTTTCTTAAGACCATGATTGTTAGGGGCGTGACCTTAAGAGGAAAACAACTAACCTAAATTTCGAGGACGAAATTTTTCTAAATGAGAAAGATTGTAAATACCACTTTTCTAAAATAAGAGTAATTTTAAACTTTTATAAAATTTATCATGTTAATTATTAAATAATGAATTTAAATAATGTTAATAATAAATTGGTGAATTTTGATTATTTTAATATTATTTAATTTGGTGTATTGTGATTTTATCATTTGCTAGTGAAACCTTAGAACTACTTAGCCTAGAGACTAACCATGACCATGGAGACCTAGCTAATGTAATTAGATTAGTTCACTACCACTTTCTAGAATAAGGATATTTTGGTAATTTGTGAATATTGGATTATTTTTGAATTTTATTTAATTAATAATGTGCTAAGTGTTATATTAGGTCTAACCCTAGAATTACCCTAATCTAGGTGTTGATCATGACCCTAGAAACTTAGTTAGTAGAATTCAACTAGTTAACTAAGTTCTAAAATATCTAGATATTATGTTAGAAACAAAGATATTTGTGGAAACCTTAGTCTAGTTTGGGCTTTACCTAAAAGGCTTGAATTAATACCTTAGGAAGGCTTCTAATACAAATTGGACCTAACCCTAACCATAGTAACCCTATGGCCGGCCACATATGACCCTCCCCTTGCCTATATATAGTATAAGTTGCCCCTTCTTCCCTTACATTGAAACCCTAACCCTAAATTGGTGTTCTTTCCCAAATTTGTCCCATTTCATCAAATCACCTCCAAATTGAACCAAACCAATTGCAAACTACTCCCCTTGAGTAGAGGAGGTCTGTATTTGCTATCTAGCAAGGATTGGGAGCAATTTGGCCATTAGATTTGGTGTAGGATCATTTCAAGAGGAATTTTATTAAGATTCCAACTCTCAATTGGTAATGGTCTCTAAACCTTTCAAATTCCTATTTTCTTTCCATAGATGCATTCATTTAGGGACCCCATATCATTAGGCTAATTTTGGTTCGAAATTGAATCCATTTTGGGGTGCGTATCGCAAGAGTATCAGATACGTGTCTCAAGTGTTAGATGAAATGCCTCTTAGAACTTTTTGTTCTTTAAATTCTAAATAAATTATATATTTAGGTAGCCTATATTATATAGATTTCAATGGTATAGGACTGAGTTGGAATTAGTGTATTTTGATGAGTGTTTTTGGACACGGGGACACCAGTTGATACTGCTCAGGGCCTACAGTAGCTCCCCTGCTACTGTTGTGTCCGTGTGCCTTCGACACGACACGAATTCTCGTGCTAGTGTCAGATTTGGGTAGCCCCCATGACTGACATCTAACCTAGGTAGTATGGCTTTACGAGAGGGAAATTTCAATCTGTGGCATTAGCCATAGATCCTCTTCGGAGCAGTCGAACACTCTATACATGCACTGAACACTTTGTTTCACATGATAGTCAACACATTACTCTGTGACACATTTTGGATACTGCATGGACACCCTATGACACTTGGACACACTTGACACACCACTTGACACTGCACATTGCTTTATCACACCTGACACTCAAGTCGACACATGCACATACACATTTTGTTCTCTGTTCTGATACTTGCCACCCTCACATTGACACCATTGGACTCTGTATGACACTTGACACATGATGACATATTACTTGACACTCGAACATGGCTGCTCACTGCAGCACATGTTCTGATACCATATCGCCTTGCTATTCGGCACAATTGTATGCCACTTGACAACTCTGATACACTTGGACACTTGTTTCACATTTGACACTTCATTTCTCTGATATCTGTACACTGACACTCATCTCACCCTTACATTGCTGTGACACCATGTCTGATACACTCGAACCCCTTCTGTGTCATGTACATTAGATCACTCACCCCCCTTTATGTCAGTTTGTTATGTTGTATTTGAGTATGGTGTGGATTTTAGTACAGTTTTCTGAACTGGAGTTTAGGATATTGAGTTGGGGTTGAACTCAGTTTTCTGAGATAGATATGGGGTTTGGGCTAACTTCGTATATGGGATATATATCTGATAACGTATATATGTTGATGAGTACAGGTATTGACCTATATGTATATCTTATGATACTTATACATGTGTGGGTTAGCATATATATATATATATATATATATATATATATATATATATATATATATATATATATATATATATATTGATGCATACATATAGAGGTTAGCTATATATGGGTTGTGTTTATTTCAGTTGTTCTTGAGGCAGTATAGGCTATTTAGGTTAGGATTCCAGTTTTATTAGTTCAGTTATTTGAGAGTTTGAGATGTTATGAGGGTTCAGATATCTGATACATATATAGGTAAGTTTGTATATAGGTTATAGTATGAGTATTGGTGATGTGGGATAATGTCTATATGTTCAGGATTCTATATTTATATGAGGGGTTGGCTAGTTATGTATATATATGAGTATCATTTGTGGTTTTGGGTCTATGTTTTGCTTTTGAGTTAAGTAGGACTCAGTTTTCTTGAGAATATATATATATTATATATATGTGGGATCTTAGGCTCAATTTCTTGAGATTTATAGTATAGGATATGTTATAGATTTTGGGGTTATGTGTATATGCATGAGGATGGTTATGTGAGGGTGAGACATGAGATTCATATGAGGATAGCTATTGATAATATATATATAAGTTATATAGATATCATGAGATATATATGTATAAGGTATATAGGTTAGGCCTATATATATATGTTATGTATTGGGAAGATATATGTATATTTACAGACATATGTTATAGGTTAGCTTGCCTTTACATATATACCATGCTTATATATATTAAAGTGATTTGGTAACTTAGTATTCTTTAACCTATGGCTTATGTGTTAAACTATAGATTGACCTAGAATGAACCCAATGGGCCTAATTGAGCTAGTTGACAAGAGTTTGACCAACCCTAGACAGTTGACCAAATTAGCTTAGATGTTGACCTAGTTTGACTCGAAGGTTGACCAGAGTTGACCAAGATTTGACTTTGACCTAGAATGACCTAGAATCATGTAGATTGCATTGTATATTTTAATTATTATATGTTTGAACTCTATAATCTGTATTGCTCTAAATAGGACTCCGTGACTCCAGTTTGGATATCTCTTCATATCAGTTGTTTAGGTTATTAGGCGAGTACATTCTCTGATTATTTTCATTCACGATAGTATCTATATTGCCTGTTTTAGACTACTTTACTTGATGCTGTCATGTTGTTAACACGGATTGGTACTATATGGATGTTTTCATGAGATGTTATCCCCTCATCGGGTGCATCGGGTATTTCATGTTTATGTACTTGATCATGTGCATCATGTACTCCTTGTACTCAAATCTATTCATGTACACTCATGTGCTCTCATGTACTCTCATGTTCACATGTGTTTCATGTATAACTAACTATCATGTACGTAACGTAACTTGACTAGATAGGGGTGAATAGAAGTGTTTTTGTGATCAATTCCCAAGTAGTTTCGTCATGTACAACTCTGTTAACTTAGACATGTGCAACCCAAACCGATTATATAACCATCTTGTGCTCTAAATCACTTATATTTCCTTACAGTTCTTATTTTCTATACAACTTTCATGTACTCAGATTTGTCTATTTTTACTGTTCATGTACATCTCTCTCTACGGAGTTTCATGTATTTCATGTTCTTCATGTACATCTCTCTACAGCATTTATGTGTTTTATTCTACTGTTAGCTCTATATTTCCTACCATGTTTTGGAACTGCTTTCAGAGATATGTGCTCGTTTCCGTCCTGACAGGATAACGTTAAAATTTTTACAGATAACTTGGAGGATTCCAGCTAGCCTAGAGGAGACATCCGTAGAGCTTGGAGTAGATTATTAGGTTCTTGTTTAGTTGTAGTTTTCAGTTATTTCATGAGTTATATTTTTTCATACTCTGTGGATGTGGTGATGTTAATACTTAAACTTCTTCAAATCTGGTTTTGTATTAAACATTGTGATCCTTCTATCTATTCCATTTTGTGCTGATTATCTCTCCTAGATATTTTGTGATTGATATGTATCCTTCTGAGATTATCCTTCGTTTGGAGAGTATGTTATGTTGTGTTTAGTTTGTGATTGAGACCTAGGACAACGTTCTACTGCCGACACTGCGACGTAGGCTGGACGTACCCACGGTCTCATACCCTAAACCAGGTGCGGGTTGTGACAAGATAAAAGTGTATATTGGGATAAGGATTATTATTATTAGTTATTTTTATTATTTATATACACTAGAAAAAACAATGTATACACATTGTTGTATTTTATTAATTATTAAATTCTAATAATGATTGTCTTTTATTAATATTATGTATATGAGATAAAAATTTATTATCATTTATATTTTTAATAATTTTTGTCATTAAATATATATATATATATAGTAATTTTTCTCAAAAATATATTTGTAACAAAAAAAAACTATATTGGGCTTGGTCCTACAATTTCAAAGTGTAGCCTTAGCCCTAGATAATTTTTCTAGACTTTATATTTTTCTAAAAGTATTTTTTCAATGATTCTCTAGTCTTTTCAAATAATTATTTTTGACTAATAAAAATATAACTTCCTACCTAAATTTTTATTTTGACAAACTTAGTGTACTTGCCTAAAAACGATTTTTATATTTTTAAGTATTTATCTAAAAACTATTTTAACTAATAAACGATATTTTCAAGTATTATGTTATAAAATAGTATAAGTATTTTCTCCTCAAAATCCCATCGACTATCTGTTTCTTGACTATGACTAATTGTATTTCCTATCCCCTGCTGAAACCAGACTTTCTTATGTCGACCCTAGCTAATTTGACTGTTCTGGACTCCATGGAACATTTAGTGCCATCATTGGAGGCCATCTTGTGTAGTTGTAACACCTAAGTCAAATTCTGTGCCACCTTGATCATCGTACTACACCAGGCGTCACTACCAGACAAGATACCTTGCCATTTACTGTCTATTTACTTTGCTCACATATTGCATGCATTTATTTATTATTTCTTTTCTACAAAATAATTTATACTACATAGTCATATTGAGATGCAAATTTTACTTTCTAGTTCTATTTCATGCTATTTAATTATTTCTATGCACATTAAACCTAGATTTAAGAGACCACCCTTTTGTTGTGTTGCATTCATAGGCCTTGACACATTTATGCCACGAAGATATAGAACTCGGACATGCATAGATAGCTAGCCACCGGTACGCATAAGCTGTGCGGTAGGATTATCCGCTAATAGTATTTTGCATGAGTAGTTTGACTTAGCGGCTAGTAGAGATTATATGTGTTGTGGATACAACATAAATAGGCATAGGGTGGGGATGACATTTTCTTACCGTATGGCTACCATGCACATTACCTTTTGTGACCGTACGCTCCGTCAGAGATGCGAGTTGACGACCCCTTTATTTTATTGATGACTACTGACGTTCGAGGAACGGTTATGCTTTGAGGCCCCTAGTGACCAAGTGGGGACTATGTCAATTCCAGTTTAGTCAGAAAGTCCATGCATTGGAGATTTGTTCTTAATTTCATTCACATATACTTATTAGGTGACCGTATCCATTTAGGTATAGGTACTTTTGGTTTGTGTACCTATACCTGATCGTGGCTTGGAACAGTATTTTATCGCGGACTAGTTTGCCACATCTTGTCCTTGTTTGGTTGTAGGTGTGGTTCACTACTTCGAGCTTCGATGATAAAATATAAAACATTATTGTTGTCTGGATACTATCTCGGATTTATGGTATAGAAAGATATTTCATCATGGATTAGGGTGCCATCTCCTCTCCTTGTTTGATTGGGGGGATGGTATGCTAATTCAAGGGTAGTGTATTGGACATGTTATGATACGTTTGACTTATACTTATTGTTGAGCAGTTTATATATTCAGTATTATGGCATATTTTTGTGTGTTTTATTACATCCCTCTGAGGACCTGGTTATCTCTCCAGGTGTGTGTGTTTTCTTGGCTATCTGTAGGAGTTCCCGCCAAGATCGTGGTCTTCTCCTTCCTATCGAAGAGGACATGCTCTTGGATCATCTTTGCTGCTTGTATTCCATGTTTTGTATTTCCATCTTTTAGTTTCATGTTTGTAGTAGATTTGTCTCTATCCAACAACATGTAAAATGATATTTCATATTTGATTCTATAAGAAGTTTTATTGTTTTATTTTGTGGATGAGATTAGTTATCGTAGTTATACTGTATTTACAGCTTATATTTATTATACGGCTGACAAGTCTACGTACCTAGTCCTACATATTTTGGAACTAGAGCGTTATATTTTTTTATGGTGGCCCATGCAGGTCAAAGAATAAATTTCTTAGTTACATGATTGTACCAAGCAAGCCTGCATATAGGATTAGAGTTTAGGATCTCATCCACACGTTTGATCTCGTCCATATGCTTGATCTCCTTCCTTGATTCCATTTTTGAACTCTCGCTTGACTGCCTTGATCTGCGTCTTGTTTGATCCCTTTCTACCGTAAATCTCATCTTTTTCTTTCGTGCTTGATAGAGGTTAGAAAGATGACTCGTACTACGAATATATGTTCCATTGTTCAATCACACTATTAGTTGAGCTCTTGTAAGCTGGGTATAAGGTCTCATATAACATTTCCTTTGTCCTTATGACCCATTAAAGAGGATACTAATAGGTTATCTAGACTATAGAGTTTAGAGGTCCACACCTCATTGGTCGACCAAAGCCTTAGACAAGAAGACAGTAGGACGACTGTATAGGCATGAACACCGGACAAGACTTAGATTCTTAAGGAACTTGAACTATTTATACTTTCTTTCATCATTATCTCATGTACTTATATTTGCACTATCTTGACTAATGCTGCTATTGTAGCCTAGTTTTGCAAGCTTATTCTTTTATCGAACTTGTTCAGAACATATGTTTATTGGGGGCATCCACTAACACATTGACTAATCAGAACCGGTGTATTATGGTCTGATCAACCTAGTACACTTGGTTTGCTCTTTATACAATTATTCTACATGGATTGAGATAAAGTTAACAAATATACTTACCTTTAGGGTCTCATCCGCAACTACGTTGACAACTATCTTTGAACTATTTGATCACAGCCTGTATTTGGAATCGATCACATCTTCCTTGAACTCCTTATTATTTTTCATCTTCACAAACGCTCATTCTTGATAGCGAGAGACAGAGTATTTCCTTAGTTGCCATATCACCTATGGCTAAGATAGTTATATATACGAAAGTGTAGCTATCCATCGACCTAAACCATGTGACTACATCCCCGTCTTGAATTACTCATCCTTTCCCTCGACCCTAGATCTATTATCACGATCTTCTAACCATCTGAAACTAGAGAGTGATTAAAATCATCTCTTTAATCGTACTCTAAACTAGAAGACTATCTATTCTTAAGGAACCAATTATTAGAAGTCTCTAATTATTTTCCTCTTAATGCTCAATATCCTTAATTTTGGGCTTTACCTAGCAACCCTTATACTTCACCCAACCCGCACCACGATCTTTGAACCTAATCATATATGTTTTCTTTCTCCCCAATTTAATTACCTCCCTCATTGAGGATTTATTAATCTCCTTCGTGATTCATGCAACCTTGTCCTTAATATATTTTCTCATGTGAAGATAAGAATGAATCATGACACCCTTCAGTTATACAGAGCTATATTAGAGTACCCCAAAGTGAATGTATGGTATATTAGATAAGAGGATTAGGTGATTATGAAGCCTATAAGATTGAGTTATATATTGGATTTGAGGAAAACACTAGTAATAAAATATTTAGGAAAGTCCTTGTGATGATAAAATAATGTGTTTTGATGTGGAAGATGGAATTTTGAATTTTTATGTTGAACGACAAGTATGAATTTCCTACTACGGTGAGCATGATTTTGCTTTCGACTAAATTGATTGAGGATCTACTGAATTTCAATTTCTGAAGAGTTCTAATATTTTTAAGAATTTTAAAATTTTATGGAATATAAAATCTTGAGGAGAATTAATAAATTAGAAGAAGAGTGGAATATAGAAGCACATTGACAATTTTGTTAAAAACACAATTTTGAGGGTTATGACGATATCAAAGGCAAAATTGAATTTGGAATATTGGATTACTGAGTAAGATTTTGAGATAGGAAAAATTCTTACCTATTTTGAGTTTACCCATTCATAGTTTGATGGTAGAAATCAGATACTGATGGATTTCATGTGACATCTTCTAAACCATTCCCGTGATTTTATTTTCCTAGTTATCTAAATCACGATTTTCTAAATTGCCTATTTCATTGTACGTTGTTTCTTCTACAATTCCTTGATCATATTTTCTTATCGAGAAACCCTTCTATCTTTTCAACACTACCTACCTAGCTATTTCTTAATTTCAAGGACGAAATTCTAGCGAGTTGGGTAGGATGTAAACCCCCTAAATTTTACTATAGATTTTTTTATATATATTTTATATTGGTATTTATACATCGAGGTTGGATACATATGTACAAATACTTTTGATTATATTATATTTTTATATACAAAAGTTTTATATTAGTTTCTTTTAGAAGGTAAATATTTTGTTTCGAAATAAGTATAAGTTAAATGTATCTTATATATATATATATATATATATATATATATATATATATATATATATATAATATTATATATATATATATATATATATATATATATATATATATATATATATATATATATATATATATATATATTTGTTTCGAAATAAGTATAAGTTAAATGTATCTTATATATATATATATATATATATATATATATATATATATATATATATATATATTATATATATATATATATATATATATATATAGGGAGCGGATCAAAAGTCCTCCTTAGAAAACCCCCTAAAAACTCCCTCACTCTCAGCCGTCCATTTAATGTTAGTATTAATGTTAATATTAATGTTAATGTTAATATTAATGTTAATATTCATGTTAATATTAATATTAATTTAATATTTATTTTTATATTAATATTAATGTTAATGTTAATGTTAATATTAATTTTAATGTTAATATTAATTTTAATGTTAAGTTTAATTTTAATTTTAGTATTTAATGTTAATATTAACATGAATATTAACATTAATATTAACATTAACATTAATATTAACATTAATACTAACATTAAATGGACGATTGAGAGTGAGGGAGTTTTTAGGGGGTTTTCTAAGGGGGACTTTTGATCCGCTCCCATATATATATATATATATATATATATATATATATATATATATATATATATATATAGTGTCCCATCGAATTTTAGTCCAAAACATTATTTTTATTTTTATTATTACATAAGGCTATTTTAACTGTTATATAAAAATAGGTACATATTTTGAAAATAATTATGTAATTAGTTTGTACTATTTGTGTGTGAGGTAGATGAAAATATATTCATGATATTTTGTAAAAAAATAGAGTTTTGAAAAAGTTATTTTGATTTATTTTTATGAAAATATATTTTTTGAATTATTTGAAATTGTTTTTAATTTGTGAAAAGGTATTTTAGATTTATTGTAAGGTTTAAATATTTATGGAGATTTAAATTTGAATTTCGATTTTACTAAACTAGTTTTAACTAATGTAAATTAAATGTGTGAATTATCTTATGGGGTTTAAATCAATCATAGTCCTTATCTAACTAAGAGCCCACCTCCTATATAAGGAGAAGCTCTCTTACACTTTTCAAAAATCCTAGAAATTTCATAACCCAAAATTTCCATTCAAATTTGTGTGCGCACCGTGTTGGTGTCCAATTCCTCCGTGTCAACCGTGACGGCCTCGGGTCCGATCCGGATGTCTTTCCACTAGTTTATTCATTACAATTACATCGCCTCCTTCGTGTTCGACACACCGAACACGTACACAAAAAACTTTTCAACCTAATCCTCATGTCCAATACTTGCACACGATCCATAACCTAAGCCCAAACCCGAGCCCAGCCAGCCATCTCCCATCACCGCCACCTCCGTCACACCAGCACCCTGACCTCACTTCTTCCCGGACGAACCGTAACCCCATTCCCGACTGGCTATCTACTACTCTGGTCACCACCACAACCAACACCCAAACCAACCTCGACAACCACCACCACTAAAGACACCACCACCACCTCCGCAACGATGCATCGACCAAGGCCCTGGCATCCAACCCTTGCCCCGCCCTATTTGTCACCAAACATCCACCAGCGCCACCTCCATCACCACCACTACCACCGTTCCGTCACTCGACTCGTCCCCTACGACCAACCCGTAACCGCCACGGCCATCCTGCTGCCATCATCACCCTATCGCCACGACGACCACCACCGCACAAAAACCCTTCTCCGACCTCGCCGCCCCAATCCCGGCCACCAAAAGTTAAACCCCCGTCATAGTCGCCATTATAAAACAAAGAACATCCCTTACCTGAACACCCATCGTCGTGTGCGCCTTCGCTGGCCTCGTCGAGCATGCAGAGTGCTGCCTGCCTCGTAAGTCTCCGGCGACCAAATCCTGCTGCCTGCCTGGAATTGCTCCGGCGAGTTCATGCCAAGCTAGGAATCACACCGCCTCGCCCCCGCGAGCATCCCACCTCCGATCTACTACTGCCCCCTCCAACAACGTAGCCATGACCTGGCGCCAGCACCCATACCCTCCGTGCGACCTTCTACCCTGGCCGACGCCTCGATCTCAGCGAGCGCCACCCAATGCTAACCCGGTGAGCCCCTTTAATCCTTTTCTTCACCTCTCC
Organism: Iris pallida; assembly: GCA_029216955.1. Lineage (NCBI taxonomy): Eukaryota > Viridiplantae > Streptophyta > Magnoliopsida > Asparagales > Iridaceae > Iris > Iris pallida. Next base: position 6,992,952 of record JANAVB010032018.1, on the reverse strand, counting down.
CTCACTCTAGTTCACTTCCCTCCCTCTCATTCGACTTCTTCTTCTTGCACTCTCTCGCTCACGATTGCACTCTCTTCCGCTCTCAAATTTCTTCACGCTTTCCAACTCTCTCTATCTCTTTCTCTCTCTCTCTCTCTCTCTCTCTTTCTTATCACTCTCTGTAGAGGAAGTCATAGTTGCTAATTCTTTTTCTTTTATATTTCTTTTTACAAACACTAGTACTTAGGTATAAGCATATAAGTTGTATAATAATATATGTATATATGCAAGTATATATTGGGATAAGGATTATTATTATTATTTATTATTATATTATTTATATACACTAGAGAAAACAATGTATACACATTATTATATTTTATTAATCATTGTTTCTTATTAATATTATGTATATGAGATAAAAATTTATTATTATTTGTATTTTTAATAGTTTTTGTTATTAAATATATATAGTATTTTTCTAAAAACTTATTTGTAACAAAAATATTATATTGGAGCTTGGTCCTACAATTTCAAAGTGTAGTCTTAACCCTAGATAATTTTTCTAGACTCTATATTTTTCTAAAAATATTTTTTTTACAATGATTCCCTAGTCTTTTCAAATAATTATTTTTGACTAATAAAATATATCTTCTTACCTAAATTTTTATTTTGACAAACTTGGAGTTCTTGCCTAAAAACAATTTTTATATTTTCAAGTATTTAATTAAAAACTATTTTAACTAATAAAATATTTTTTCAAGTATTATGTTCTAAATTATTATAAGTATTTCTTCTCCAAATACCGTCGACTATCAATTTCTTGACCGTGGCTTATCGTATTTCCTATCCTCTTTCGAAACCAGACTTTTTTATGTCGACCCTAGCTAATTTGACTGTTTTAGACTCAATGGAACAGTCTGTGCCATTATCGGAGGCCATTTTGCGTAGTCGTAAAACCGAAGTCAAATTTTGTGCCACATTGATCATCGCACCGCACCAGACATCACTACTAGGCAAGATATCTTGTCATTTACTATCTATTTACTTTGCTCAAATATTGCATGCATTTATTTATTATTTCTTTTTTGCAAAATAAATTATGCTACATAGTCATATTGAGATGCAAAATTTACTTTCTAATTCTATTTCCTACTACTTAATTATTTCTATGCACATTTAACCTAGATTTAAGAGACCATCCTTTTGTTGTGTTGCATTTATAGGCCTTGACACATTTATGCCACGAAGTTACAGTCGCATATAGAACTCGGACATGCGCAGCTGGCTGGCCACCGGTACGTATAAGTCATATGGTAGGATTAACTGGTAATAGTATTTTGCATGATTAGTTTGAATTAGCGATTAATAGATGTTATATGTGTTGTGGATACAACATATATAGGCATAGGGTGGGAAGGACATATCCTTATCGCATGGGCTACCGTGCACATTACCTTTTGTGACCGTACGCTCCGTCGAAGATACGGGTTGACGACCCCTTTATTTTACTGATGACCAATGGCATTCGAGGAACGGTTATGCTTTGAGGCTTCTGGTGCCCAAGTGGGGACTATGCCGATCCTATTTCAGCCAGAGAGCCCATGTATTGGAGATTTGTTCTTAATTGCATTCACATAGACTGGTTAGGTGACCGTATCCATTTAGGTAAAGGTACTTTTGGTTTGTGTACTTATACCTGATCACGGCTTGGAACATTATTTTATTGCGTACTAGTTTTCCATACCTTATCCTTATTTGGTTGTAGGTTTGGTTTACTACTTCGATAATAAAATACTAAAACTTGTTGTGGTCCGGATACTATCTCAAATTTATGGCAAGGAAAGATACTTCATCATGGATTAGGGTGCCGTCTCCTGTCTTTGGTTGATTGGGGTAATGGTACGCTAATTCAAGGGTGGACTAGTGGACCATGTTATGATCCTTTGACTTATACTTATTGTTGACTAGTTTATATATTCATTATTATGGCATATTTTTTTGTATCTTGTTACGTCTCTCTGGGGAACTGGTTATCTCTCCAGGTGTGTGTGTTTTCTTGACTATTTGTAGGAGTTTCTGCCAAGATCATGGTCTTCTCCTTCCTATCGAAGTGAACATGCTCTTTGATCATCTTTGCTGCTTGTATTCCTTATTTCGTATGTCCATCTTTTAGTTTTATGTTGGTAATGGATTTTGTCTCCATCTAGCAACATGTAAAATGACATTTGATATTTGATTCTGTAAGAAGTTTTATTATTTTATTTTGTGGATGAGATTAGTTGTCATGGTTATACTACATTTACAGCTTACGTATATTTATTAGACGGTTGACATGTCTACGTACCTAGGCCTACGTATTTTGGGACTGGGGTGTTATAGGAATAAAACAATATACTACCTGTAATCACATCTGTTATCGGCTCTACCACATCTGTAGTTATAGCAAAGGCTCGACCATGTGGCTATCTACCCCTCTGCTGATGCTGGAGAAATCTTTGCTGCTGAGTAGGCAGGGATGGTCCTCTCGGTGGTGGTCCTGGAGGTGGTGTCACGACCCGCACCCACTTTTCGGATACGAGTCTATGTCCAAGTCCAGCCTAAGCTGCAGTGTCGGCGGTAGAACAATGCCTATAAACTCACAGTCACAGAAGTCTAGAACAATCACGGCAATCTATATCTCATCCACATAAGTAAATATACAACCAACTCCAATATGTAACAAATGAATAGTGAAGAACTGAATACTGGAGAATAATACAAAATGAAGTTTCAAGTTATCAAGAATTCAAGCCACGTCCGGTGGATACAAATCCACTACCAGTAGGCGAATGTAGAGTAAAGACATAAAATAAAATAACTGAATCCAAACTATGCTAAATATCAAATGACATCATCAGCTGTAGTGGTATCGGGATACGTCTCCTATACCTGCTCGTCTGCACCTGAGTCAACATCGGCTAAACCTGAGGAGATCATCAGGTCTTTAGGAGACTAGCAAGATACATAAAACATGCATATCTAATAGTTTATCATGCATGAAGAAAATCCAGGATATAAGCAGGAAAAGACTAAGCACTAACGATACACGAATATATGAACAATTACGCATAAATGAACTGCTGGATGAAAACGGATGAACGCGAGATCAACGGACAATCAAAACCTCGCCCCTAGTGTGGATTCGCAAGTTTGAAACAAATCACTAACCCTCTCTCCTAGTGTGGACTCGTAGGTGATTTCAAGCAGTCAACCCTCGCCCCTAGTATGGACTCGCAGGTTGAGAAAATCGAAAATAAGGTATAGCAGTTCAGTTATAATACACTCACTCTACGAAACGACTCAATCAAGTACAAGTGAGGAACATGTCCAATATGAACTACAAGGCTAGCTGTGAACAAAAACTATATATCAATAAAGTAAACAACTAGTATACATGATATGAGAAAAACACATGTCAGCAATCAATCAGAAGAAACTGGATAATGAAAGGAATAAGTTTATAAATAAAGCTATAAAAAAAGGCAAGATATATTTGCATGTGGTCATGAGCTGTGGATACTGGCCAAGTGTTGGGTCAAAGTCGAAATAACCTGTATTTATGAATTTCTAATTAACATGTGAAATTAAACTACAAATAAATCTTTCTTGAGTTAGTACCAACTACCCTTATGCTTTGGGTTGTATCCCCTTAACCTACTTTAATTAGATTAATATATATTTAGAGGGTAACCCTTTACCTATTCCATGTATAGTTACTAGGTCCCTTACTTAATGTGCTGACACATGTATCTCATGTCTTTTCTTACATTTGATTACCTATGTGAACCTTCCCAATCATAACCCTGGACACATAGGTAACTCTTACATGTAACTTAGTAAGCATACTACCCATGCCAGTAATCCCTATAACTAACTTATCTATATAGCCTATTTCCAGTTCATCTCTTTATCCTTAACATGAAGTACTCACCTCTTCGATCATAACCTGTCCTTGGTGGCTAATACCACACTTGTCATCAGTTGGGCATCCTTTAATTTGACCTGGACACGTGTCTGCATCTGTGAGCACCCCAAGTCCTGTACAGCCCAGTCCTATATGGATACTCACCTATACACCCATTCTTAGTACTCTGGTAGGAAGCTATTATATGACAGACACTTTAAACATCCTTATATCTGCTATGTCCATAATAGTTAGGCTATGACTGAAACTTATTTGCCATTACTGTTACATGATTCATAGCTTCCTACCCGAACCTTATTAACTAGTAACCACCAAACTTTGCTGCCTTCCCTTAGCCTATATGGTACACCCAAGACAACACTACACTTGTATTAGTTTTCTACCTACTGTCATTTGCTACAAAGTGTAGGCTCCCACATTTACCTCTTCACCATAACATACAACCACCTACTGTCCTTAGGCTAGGAAGCACCAACAGTACCCTTGTAAACTCTACTGCAGGTAGCCATAACACACGAGTGAACCCTTAGTACAGCTGCTATTATTGCTAGTACCTAGCCTAGGGGTCATGTCCTCTTCTGATGTTGTTACATAGATAATAAGAATGTGATATCCCTATCCCACATACCAAAGTGTCTTGTATTGACTTACCTACACAACTGCTACTCTTAATTCTTATTACCTGTGGACCCAGAGTTCATACCTACCTATTAGGAAAGACTTTATATGCATCACAGCTGCCAAATATCAATAGTACGGTAGACTACTAGTAGTTCAAAATCTGATTGGTTGGACACCCATCTAAAAACTAGCCCATAAGGCTTCAGAAGTTCAATCCAACTCTTTATTAGCCATCTCTGTTTACTAAAATTTTATTTTATTATGTTCTATTTCATACAAAGAAACCTTGGACCTTTCTATTTGGTATAATTTCCCAATTTGCCTACAACCTGGTCCTGTATAACTATGGGGCATTGCCTACGGGTACATGTTGCACATAGGGCATGAGAGTTTCCCTCAGCCTTGGTACTCAAACTAGACTAACTCTGGACCAATACAGTTTGGTACTCTAGATGCTCATATCTCATGTGAGGCCGATCCCAAGTATCCTTCCTTTTGATATCATTCGACTTGCCAACAACACTTAGACTACCAACTGTTAGCCACAACCTCATATACACTTGGTACATGATCCTTGCCCTCGTGTCTACATATGTGTACAGAGCTCTTACCTATGGGTCCCAGCTTGATCTCTGATACCTTGCTGCACCTACGTCATCTTCCTTCCTATGACACATGCTTGTGGCTTGTCTTGGTACAGGGGTACATATGATTTACTGAAGATATGAGTACAAGGACCCCTCCCAATACTTGATACTATAAGTAGAATACATGAAAACCTTCGACCATCCTACCCAGTACTTGACAATATATATACATATATATCTAAACCCGATACACTTTACAGTCTGTGACCCTTATTGTGGATACTACAGGTGTTCGCAACCAATGCTCTGACGCTAATACAGAGCTCGTAGGCTGCAATACTCTACATATACCTTGATATCACTCCTACTGCCATATTCCCAGATTTTCTACTTGATACCCCTCCCTTATTATACTAAAACATATGACCTATTAGTGTCATATTCGAACTCATCCCTATCTACATAACTGATGCTTCATGTGTCAATTGACACATGATATGCAACTAGTCCCTCACATGTGTATCCTTCCTATAAATACTGCCTAACCCCACACCTATATGTATTCCTCTGTTACACCTCTATTTTGACACACACACGAATCGACGGCTGCCTATAGTTGGATCTTTAAGGTACATGACTTCCCATTAACCCCTTTTAGATGTAACGTCGATTACCAATGTATAAGATAAGAACTGCAAGTTTATAAGACAAGTTTGGGTACCTTGTCCTTGGCTTCTCTCGCAATAGAAAGAAACAGAGACTCCTAGGGTTTGTGGATGGAAAGGGAAAGCGGCTGCTTCTACAAGTATATATATATATATATATATATATATATATATATATATATATATACATAATGACGAATACATATGGAGCTAGGCAATAGAATTAGAATCAGATTTGGAATTGGCTCTATAAGAGTTTGAGTATATCCCTTATTCAAAATAAAGGGTTGGAATATAGGGTGAGGTCGATTGGAACAGTGGAAAATTTGAATTGAGTTTGATTCAATCTTCTGACCGTTTAAATAAGAAGGATAGTTTTGTCTTTAATCCCTCCCTTCCTTAATATCTTGCAATAATATCCTCTCTTAATACTGGCCCATATAATACACTTAGATTCATAATGCATAATGGTGATAGTCTAATAGTACCCACATTAATATTATTAATAATATTAATAAGAAAAAAATTCTGGTCCAAGGTTCACAGGTGCAGCTACCAAACTCTTTCAGGGTGGTCCTGTCGGTGCACAAGAGGAAGCTACGGTAGACTCTCTCGCCTGATGATCAGTTACTCCGCAGATAAGGCAATGTCCCAACCGCTTCCAACACACCTGCCATGTGTGCCCTATCTTCTGACAGTACACACAAGGTTGCTGAACTGGTCGCTGCTGTGGTGAAGCCCTCGGAGGAAGCTATGTAGGTGGTACAAAAGTCTTCATCTAAACATTACGACGCTTGGATGGTCCTGAATGGCTTCCGGAAATGTCACAACCCGCACCCTCTTTCGGGATGCGAGTGTATGCGCAAGTCCATCCTACGCCGCGGTATCGACGTAGTAAGCTGTCTAGCCCGCAATAAACAAGTGCTCATAAATAATATCTTTTTATTTGCTCATTGACAAAACTAAATCAATTTTACAATATTCCAAGATTATATTTGACTAAAGATAAAATGTCTCACAAAAATAGAAAAGACAACTAAATAAATACTCAACTATCTAACTAGTGTCTAGGTTTTGGCCTTCAAATACAGTCGTATCTCCCCCAAGGGTCTCACGCATAGAGTAGCAAGCGTTTATCTAAAAAAATAGGTTTCTAATCAGGAGTGGAACGAGTACAATCTATGCATGCAGTTCCAAATATATGATAACGACTATAAAAACAGTGAATAGATAATGACATATATAATGAAACAAATAAATTGAAATCATTGCATGAAAAATAAGATGAAACAGTTAATCATGAACTATAAGAGAAGTAAAGCATGGAACAAGGAATATAACCATCTATGTGAGTTGAAGTACACCTTTCAATATGTGATTGATCTAGGACAATTACACCGCAAGGTCTACAAAGTCTACTATGCAATATGCAATGCATTATGAAAAGGTCTAAGGTCTGATCACATGTTTACTTGGTACTTCCCCGTCCGACTACTACACATGGATTAAATCACGATAAGGGTCACAAAATACGGTAAAATAACACAATAAAATATAGTATCATGACTAAACTCATATGCCACTAATCCATTTAACGAACGTGTCAAGAATCAAATATGCATCACTAATCATGTAAATATAGTAATTAACAATATCAAAAACAAACATGAACAGTACTCACCTGGGGTCCTTAGCTGGTGAAACCAATAATGCCCTTGAGTCCATAATAGTCCGGTTGGCTATGGTTGATATGCAGAAATTCTGATTCATAAAAAAATGGGAATACGATTAGTCATGATCATGAATAGTCTAATCGAAGAGAGAAATTTGGTTTAGGAAGGGATGATTTCTTATTTAGAAAAATACTTAATTATTCATTTAAAAATATATATATAAACTTATTTTGAAAATACATAATAACTATTTTGAGGCCTATTCAAGAAAAATGCTTATAATATTAGAAACTATATATATATATATATATATATATATATATATATATATATATATATATATATATATATATATATATATATATATATATATATTACTAGCAAAATAGTTTTAGGAAAAACAAATAAAATCTAGAAAACATTTAGGTCAAAATCTAATTTTTAGTCAAACATAATTATAGGTCGAATTAGTTATTATTTAAACTATCATAAAATAATATAAAAATTTATTTGGAGCTTCAAGGCCAATTTGAAATTACATGTAGGGTCCAAGCCCAATGTTATATTTTGTTACAAGTATAATTTTTAGGGAAATTATATAATATATGTATTTATTAAAACAGTACATATAATTAATACCAAAAGTATTATACTAATTATGATAATAATACACAAATATACATACTAATATATACACTGTTATCATAAATTAATATAATAACAGAAATAATACAAATAAAATACATAATAATAAATGACCCCCCAAAAGAAATGTTGGTCCAAACTTAAGGTCATCTCAAATTTATTTGTTTTTATAAAGCCCCAATAAAATTGATTTAATGAAAACCCATTATTTAAAAGGTCCAGAACCTTAACCTAACCTATCAACAATACGACGGCCACTGTTGCTCTCCTTTATAAAAGTTTAACGAAGTTGAATTAAAGAGAGGGAAAGAGAACAGATCTGGGGAAAGGAAAGAGAGTGGAGTGGAGTAAACGAGGGGGAGAGGGTTCTCACCGAATAAATGGCGTGGAGGAGGAGTGCCGGAGATGCGTGCGCTCAGCGGCCGCGGTGGAGGACGCCGGGGGTGATGCGCGCACGGTCTGGCTTGGGAGAGGATGGCTTGAGATCCGGCGCCTGGCGATGGCTTCGGAGAGCGTGGGGTCGAGTGCGGCTAGACGGAGGCGGAGGATGGCTGGTAGTCAGAGCGCGAGGTAGGCGCGACAACGGTACACGGGAAACACAGTCGGTGTTGGTACGGTGAAAACCGGTGGGTTGAGGCTTCCCACGCGGTGGACGAGCGCCAGATGTGCAACGACGGTGACAGAAATTCGGACACAGCCACTGTTGCAGCTGTGCTGGAGCGAGCTCCGCTGGGGCGGGTCATCAGCCAGTCATGGGGCGGAAGGACTCGATTCTGTGTGGCATGACCCAATCAGTTCCTGTGGCAGTCGTGCGCTCACCGGGGCCAAAATACTTGGGTTAGCATTTTGTGTATATTTTCTTTTTATCTGTATCGCATTCGGATTGTTTGGGCACAATCGAGAAAGTTTTCATGATCGTGTCTGGGATGTCGGATCCATACTTCTGTATTGGATCGAATGGGTAGGGTGGACACAAACACGATGACACGGTGGTGATGGTGGTGTTGGTTGTGGTTAGGAAGGAGATAGTGGTCGGTGGCAGTTTGGGGGTGCTGGTCGAGGAGGTCGGGCAGTGCTGGGCTTGGGGGTGAGTGGCGGGGACGTGGTAGGAAGCGGAGGGGACGTGGCTAGGAAGCGGAGGGGATGGCGATAGTGGAGGCAGTAGCTTACTCGACAGCGACCAGGGAGATGGCCGGCAGGGAGGTAATGTGTTGTGGCCATGGTCGACTACGGCGGATGATGGTTGTTTGTGGAGAGAGTTGTGATGGTTTTGGATTTTGTTTCGAGGATTCTCTGGGTTTGGAAGCAACACCTCTCCTTAAATCGGAGACGAAACTTAGCTAGATAAGGATTAAGATTTTGATAGATAAATCCTTTCTCTAATTTAAACCAAATAATATATTTAAAAATCAAAATTAATCTAATCTATTAATGATAGTAATTTAAATCAACAAATTAATATTATTATGCTTCAAAAAAAAAAAAAACAAATTAATATTATCAAATAATTTCAAACAAATAATTTTAAATATCAATTATTAAGATAAACTGTCACATAAATCAAATAATATTTTAAACTATTTTTAGGCAACTCTTAATGCCACCATTAGACACCATAAGTATTTAAAAACATATTTTATATTATCGAAATAATTTGAAACATATTGTTACTTCATCAAGATAATTTAAATAAAATTTAAATATAATCAAATGCCTGATTTTTACGATTTTTATGACTTTAAAACCATTTTCAAAACTAATCCTTTGCAAGTCCCAAAATAATGATCAATATCCCTTGTAATCCAAATAATAAGATTCAAGAATAAATATTTTTATCAATCTTAAATAGTATTTTCAAATCATAACTTTTTTTTAAAACTAGTTTTGAAATAAATATAATAGTAAAATATCGTTTATATGTTCCGAAGAGGTCCTATTCCAGAACACGATTTAAATAAAAATAATTTTAAAAATTTCGGGAAGGGGAGTTACAAATCTACCCACCTTAGAAAAATTTTGTCCACAAAATTTAAGGAATGCAGGCTCGGTCGGAACGAAATTAAAATACATGAAATGTCTAGGAAAGACATGTTCAGATAGGCTTGGCTGGTCAAGTGGAAGGATAGAAAATTTTAGTGGAAAGATCAAAAATCTTAAATAGAAAGGTATAGATAGAAAATTTAGGAAGGAGTATGGTCAATGAAAAGGTAAATTTTCATGGTAAGAAGAATTGATCAAAATGATGGGATAATAGAATATGATAGATGGATATGGTTAGGAGGAACCTTTTACTCCTGACATCCAACTTATTTCCTCAACTCATCCTTATCGTAGAACTTGCCTCAACTTCTAGTATGAACCTTTAAATCAATAATCCAAAACTTATCAAAATCTTTAAGATTATGATTCAAATTTAACAAAATAATAATTATCATCTTTTCAAATTCAACTCACCATCCATATTGGTATTCAACCTCGAAATTTAAATTTCAAAAATATTTAAAGCTTTCAAGACATTCCAAATTTAAACTTAATCCACCCTCATAATCTTCTAAAAATTTAAAATTTTCTGTTGTTACTAAGATATTAAATCGTCAAGTATCACGATTCCTTGAGCTCCTTCCTACCTTATTCACTTGCACTTATCAAAATACAAAACTCAATTTAGTCAAAAAAATTCTCATAATGTTTACTAAAAATATGTCAACTTTTATTTCTCATCCAAATTTCAAAAAAAAAAAAAAAATCTTATTTCTTGTCATCAAAATATCGTCTAAGCACAAAAAAATTCAATCTTATCATAAATAGATATCAAACTAATTGGATCTCAAACCTCAAAGGAACACAATACTTATCAATGCTCGTCTTCTAAAATTATTTGAAATGAAAAACCAACACTTTCGAAACAATTATCATATTATCAAGAAAATATTCTCAATTTGGGCTCACAAGTTTATGTCTATCAACCCAAATGAACCCGACAATATTTAAATTTTAAGCATATCAATACCCCTATACACTGGTAGTCATGGTTTTCCATTATCACAGTATTATTATTGTCGGGGTACAATTTTCGAAGAAAAACTGAGAAAATGAAACAATTATAAAAATAACGTTTCAATACAACACTTCAAAGAAGGTGCACAACAGAGATCCTAGGAGGATTCTGGATTCCGATAATCTATTTTTTTTTGTAACAGTAGCAAATGACAGTAGCACTTCTAAACAGAAGGTATGAATCAAAATGCTAACAACAGCAGCGATGACAGGCGAAAGATGGAAGATGGCCTGCTGAAGTGAATGATCACCGTTGCTCAAAGCTTAATTCGCCCCACACGAATAGCTTCCCGGAACCAGCAAGTTCGTCGGAGAACTCTGGAATACTCTGCTTTTGACTCCTCGGATGGCAGCGGACCCCTGCGACGCTAAGTGACGCTAGTGCAACGCTACTCTTCTCTCTCAAAGTCTGTAGGAATTCGTAAGGAATTCTGAACTCTATACTTGTTTTAAGAAGCACTTCTGTACTCTATGTTCTATTAGTTGTTCTTTCACTGTGAGAGAGAAGAGAGCCTTATATAAGCCCACACAGTAATTGCCCAGTTAGCAGAACGTTCGGGACGTGGGAAAAACTGCCCCGAAAGTGCTGTAACAACTCAAATCGTGTATAGACACAATCTGAGTCACCTTGCGCACTGCGTGCGCAACTTACACCACCCGCACAACTAGCACACTGTGCGCACAGCACACACAGCACACATAGCACCACTTGTGCCACACTGTGTCACACGCACCACACACAACCTGTATAAGCCGCGTAATGCGCACACTGCGCTTCTCGTGCAACATGCGCCACTTGCACACCGCGCATATCCTGCACAAACCGTGCAATGTGCACAACTTGCACACCATACGCTACCTACGCAACCTACACAAACCATGCAACGTGCACAATTGGCTGTACAAGAGGCTCGTATAACGAGCGCAACTTAAGCGTACTATGCGCCTAGCGACGATACTGACGTGCTAAGTGCAAAGTGCCAACAAAATGCCATATTACGCCTCATGAGCCCATGAGCCCGAGTTCGAGTCCGAGTCCAAGTCCGAGTCCGAGTCCGAGTCGCTAAGCCCCTATGGGGCTTAGCTCCAATGGAAATAAATTTTCCAAGAGCAAAAAGCATGAATACTTCATTGTTGACTTAGCCTTTTTTGCCTATCAAAAAAATACCCCCGTATGGCACACCCAAGTGCACCTTCACACCACATGTACATCTCTAATAGAGCATAGCTACTATATAGAGATACAACTCCTTTGGCCTAGCCATGTGGGACTAAAATTTCAAAACAAAAGGCCAAACTCCAACAATCTACCACATATCTCTATATATATGGGTTTGAGTGTTCCCCACAGTAACTGTTCGTCATGTATTGGGAGAGATGTCGCTGACGACTTGAATCTTCCTGCATGGGTCAAACAACAGACTATAATACAAGAATGGACTAAGTCTTGAATTCTGCATCACAGCTGAAAATTATTCCACTCACATAATGTTGTTACATCTGCTTGTGGCTACACATTAAAGGCCATGTGCCAGCCTGGTTTTAGTGTATAATTTTGGGCGTCTACAAGTCTATCCTCAAGAGATGGCCTGATATTTCTTTGTCCATACACTATAGGTGAGTTCTTTATTAAAGAGACATGGCATGAAGCGCTTTGCGCTTCTCTTGCGGTGCTACGCCGCTATGACATGGCCTAAAGCCGAGGCCTTACCCCGTATCGGGAACCTCATCGTAGTGTCATACTACTGTAGCATGAGGTCACCGCCTCTTTGTAGTTCCATACTACCCAGCATGAAGCCTTAGACTCCCTTGCGGTGTTACGTCGCAACGACATAGCTTGCAAGACCGAGGCTTTATCCCTAACCGGTACCTCATCGTGGTGTCGTGCTACTGTAACATAAGGAACTCCTTCCCTTTGTAGTGCTGACTACACCCCTTTTTATTTCAACATACATCATTAGGCTACCTGCCTATTTGTGGTGCTACGCTGCTGTGACTTGGCTCATATAGCTGAGGCATTACCCCTTTCGAGAACCTCATGGTGGAGTCACCCCACAGTAGCACGAAGTTTTACTCCTTGTAGTGCTGCGCTACCGTGCTTCCTGTAAAGCACACCAGGCATTCACTCTGGCTGAGAACTCATTATGGCGTTTAAGCCGACCTTCCCACAGGATCCGTTTTGCACAGAAAACAACATTAGACAATAGTAGTTGTAGGTCCGTAACCTCTCCATACCACAGAGGACAAGTACCCACCGTTCCTGATATTCTTCCGGTTAATAGTCCTCCCTTGAACCAAAAGCTAGATGCCTAGTAGATTTTTCTTTGAACTAATAGCATAAAATTTTATGGTAGGAATGTAATAACACAATATCAGAATGCCTTAAAGCCTATTTTACTTGCTGTGTTATCGACCAGCTGGTGCTTGAGGCCCTTGGTGAATGGATCCGCCAGGTTTTCCTGACTCCGAATATCAGTCACTGCAAATACACCTCTTGATAAGATCGTATACTGTCCTGTGCTTCGACCGCACAGTCCTCTTCTTTTCGTTGAAGAGGTTATTTGATGCCACTGCTGCAGTCGCCTGGTTGTCGTAGTATATCAGTATTGTCGATATATGTGCCCCAACCACTGGAAGATCATACATGAGCTCCCAAAGCTATTCTACTTCTTCTGTTGTGGTATCAAGTGAAAAGAACTCAGATTCCATGGATGACCACGAGAGCATAGTCTGCTTCTTCGACTTCCACGATATAGAAGCTCCAGCTCATTGTGAAAATGAATCCACCTGTGGACCTCTCGCCCTCCACCTCTGAGCACCAGCTAGCATCACTGAAGCCTTCCACTACCGGCGGATCTCCGTTGTAGTGCAGTGCATATGTTTGAGTTTTCTTGAGATATTTTATAACCCGTTTCACAGCTTTCCAGTGCTCAATACTTGGGTTGCTCATAAAACGAATCAGTATTCCTATGGCAAAAGCTATGTCCGGCCTTATGGCAATAGTAGCATACATCAAAGCCTCGATTACGCTTGCATACTCCAGCTGCCTGACGCTTTTCCCTGAATTAGGCTTCAACTTCATATCACATCTGTAAGGTGTATCGATCCTTGGAAGATCCTGATACCCGTAATGTGTGATCATCTTCTCAATATAATGAGACTGTGACAGTACTAGTACAGTGTCTGTCCAGATGATCTTGATCCCTAAGATTACATCAGCTTCCCCTAAGTCCTTTATACTGAACTTGCTCGAGATGAACTTTTTTGTCTCTGTGACATAGTCTATATCCGTACCTAGGATCAACATGTTGTCCACGTACAGACAAACGATTACATCACTTCCATCAGCGAACTTTGGGTAAACACACTTGTCCGTCTCGCTGACAATGTAGCCATTTGACCTTATAACCTTGTCAAATTTCTCATGCCACATCTTGGGAGCCTATTGTCACCCCCGTTTTTCGTTATCCGTATTTCCAGTATACGTGTACGGAATTCTGACATGTATTTTTACTTTTCTTGCCTTGCTAGCTAATTTTGGTTTAATCTTACTTAGGTTCATCATGGCATATCATGGTTTGACAAGGTTCATTTTGGTTTGGCTTGGTTTATTTCCTTTGGTTTATTATGTTAAACCCCCTCCCATTTAAAGCCCACCAACCTTCTCTCTCCTCCATTACTTCTTCTTTCTCTTCTTTCATTAATTCTTCCATCCACCAAGCTTAGGCAAGTGCAACTTGCTTCATGAAGGAACCCTCCATTTTATTGTTCTAATCTCTTCTATGCAACATTCTAAGCTACTTTAGTTCTTGTCATTTTGCATTTTCATGTATATATTTTTGTAGATCTAACTATGCACCATTTTAGGATTTTCTTGGGTTTTGATCTAGCAAACCATCTTGTTTTCGAAAACTAAGAGTTCCATGTGGTAGAGAATTTGATTTTACACAACTTTGACTTTTGAAAAGTTAGATTTCATTGTGTTTTTACCAAGTTATGAGAGTTGGTAGTTCATGGGTTCCATGACTTGTGCTCTCAGCCAACTTGGACAAGATGAACAGTATTTGCACACTGTTGAGTCCAAACCTGTGGGCGCATAGCCAAATCATGTAGGCACATAAGGCCACATGGGGGCGCATAGACATGCATGTGGGCGCAGGGCCTCCATTGGATGGTGCATGAGCTCCTGACTTGTAGTCCTTTATTGCATTTTTATGCTTATGTAGGCGCATAGGTCTAGGTGTAACGCCCCAGTTCCAAAATACGTAGGACTAGGAACGTAGACATGCCAGCCGTATAATAAATATACGTAAGCTGTAAAATACAGTAGAACCACAACTAATCTCATCCACACAAAAATAAATGAATCATATAATAATAATGAATTGTTTTGATACAATATGTTGGGCAGAGACAAATCCACTACCAACAAATAAGGGAAAAATACATGGAAAATGAAATGGGTTTGGCGAGCGAAGCGAAGACGATCTAGGAGCAATCATCCTCGAAGAAAGAGTGACGATCATGGCCACGGCTAGAACACCTGCGAAAGACAAGAACACACACCTAGCAAGATAACCAGGTCCTCAGAGGGACGTAACAAGATACAATAAACATGCCATATAAATACTGAATATAAATTATGCCACAATCAAAGAAAGTGACAAGACACCAATAGGGTAACCTAACCGTCTAAAGTGAACATGCATTGAGAACAAACCTTTCGTCGCATGAGCCCTGGCTGTAAATAGGATCTGGTATAGTCCCCACTTGGGCACCAGTGACCACAACACATGACGTTCAAAAATGACAGTGGCAAACCTGAGAGGCTAAACATACCCGTATCTCCAGCGGAGCTTCCGGGTTACAAGGGAAGTGCAATCGAAGCCCATACGACAAGGAAATGTTCTCCCCACCCAATGTACCTATCATGTCGCATCCACGACCATGTAACACTACTAACCGTCAAGTCTTCTAACATACAACTATTGACAGTTAGACCTAACGCATGTCCTATACGCATCAGTGATCAGCCAACGCGCAAGTCCGGGTGCTATATGCTACTCACAACTCACACATCTCGTGGCACATCAGTGTCAAAGTTTATGTAATACACTAAACTAGTGGTAGTCCCTTAACTCTAGGTCCATATACAATCAAAGGATAAATAACAAGGTACAACTAATATCACTGAGCAGGCAGTAAGTCAGGAACTGTAATAATGGTACTGTTAAAAGAAATAAAAATAAATACACAGTGATATACAATAAAAAAATACAAACTAATTTATAAACAGTAAATGATGGCAAGGTATCTTGCCTGTTATGTCGCCTAGTGTGGTGCGATAATTCGATAAGTCATGTTCTGTCCAATGGCCGGGGTCGATATGTGAGAGTCGGAGTCGCGAGAAAATAGGCAAGCATGATTAGTCATGAGGAACTTTTGATAATCAAAGAGAATTCGCTAGAAGAAATACTCGTACTTATCTTTAGAAAATATCTGCATTTATTTGGAAACTAGATTTTGGTAGTAATGGATTTTAGTAAAAATATGTTGAAAAAAAAATCAAAATCGTTCTAAGTTGTCAAAATAATTTTATAGCTGAAAAATATATCTTATTAATTTGATAAATTTTCAAAAATACTAAAAATTATTTTATAATCAGGAAGCTACATTTTATGGGTCAAAATACTTTTGAAGAACTATTTGAATAGATGAAAAATTATTTTAGGTTTTATAACTAACTGAAAGAAAAACTTACTTTTTGTTAATAAAAACAACCTAAACAACAGTAACAATTAATAATAAAACTTATAATAATTTTTAAATGATACTAGAATACCAAATTACTCCTATTGTGGACTTAGTAAATAATAATAAGATAATAATATTAATAATGATAATAATAAAGCTAATAATAATAATAATAGCCATAATAATAATAATAATAATAATAATAATAATAATAATAATACTAATAATAATAATAATAATACTAATATAATAACAACAACAGTAATATAATAATAATAATAATAATAATAATAATAATAATAATAATAATAATAATAATAAATAATCTTAAAGTAGCAACTGTTGTACCTAAAAAAAACTTACAGAAAGTAAAGATTAAAGAAAAAGTGTGGGGGAGAGAGAGAGAGAGAGTGTGTGGAAAATTTAGAAAGAGGAAAAAAAGGGAAGAGCGGGGAGAGAGGGGGTTTTACTGCGGCGGTGGTGCGACATCAGTCGCCGGAGCAGGCGCGGTCAGCGTGGCCCGCGGGGGCGGCAGCGGCTCCGGTCGCGGCGGAACGTCGGAAGGAGGCGGACGTCGCGGAGCGGCGCTTGGGAAGTCGGCGGCGGAGTATGCTCGGAAAGGCAGCGGAAATCGGCCAGTAGGGCCGCTGGCGCAGGTGGTGCCGGGTCGACGCGGAAGGGAGACGCTTGGCTCAGCCGTCTCGGCTGACTCGCGGTGGCGCGTGGCGTTGGAGGTCGGTGCGCGCGGCTCCGGTGCAGATCTGAAGTGGATTTGGGGAAAGGTTCCGGCGGTCATCCGGCGGTCGGTAAGGGTTTTCCATCTTCCCTTCTGCTTTGTAGATTTTTGGTGGTAGTGGTGGTTTTGCGGATTGTGGGGCGGCGCCGGCCGTGGCGGGGTGGTGTTGTTATTGGTGGTGGCCTTGAGATTTTGGTCGGGATGGTGATGTACGGTCGGGGGATCTCGGCGGGTTCGGCCGGGCTGGGTTGTGCTGGTCGCAGGGTGCGGGGACCGATGGTGGCTTCGGGTGGTGGTGTTTTTTTTTCGGGGATTGGGTGAATTCAGGGTGGTGATGGCTGTTGACATAGCGGTGGTCGCTGCTGTCGGAGGTGGCCGCAGCAGTGGTGGATGGCTGATGGTGGAGATGGCAGTATCAATGGTGGTGGTTGGTTGCGATGATGATGACGACAGGGATGGTTTGGGGGAATGATGACGAAGATGGTGGTGTCGGTGACGGAATGCCGTCGGTTTGTATCGTCATGTCGGAGAGTGTCCGACACGACCTGGATGGGTGTCCGGGGTTGTCGGACATGTGGTCGAAAATATGTATATGTACTAGAATTACATATAGTGGATGGGACGAGACTGGGACACGGACACGATGTACGATATTGTTGATGGTCGAAAATTATGGAAGAGTACCTCTCCTTTTATAGGAGGTGGGAATTTCCAGTTGGATAAGGATTAGTATTCGTTTAAACCCCGATGGATAATTCCATCTTTTAATTTAAAATAATTTAGAATTTAATAACTCAAATCCGAATCAATCTAGATAAAATTTCCTTTAGTTTAAAATAAAATCTTTTTCCAATTTAAATTATCAAAATAATTCAAATATTAAATAAAACAAAATTTTTAAATATCTTTTTCATAAATATTAAAATATAGCATTAATTAATTTCAAAAATCAAGATAATTACTTAAATATTAAACCATAAAGTAGTTTTTTATAAATAACAAAAATATGTTACTATACAAATTTCAAATTCTACAAATATCTAGAATATATTTTATATTAACCAAAATTTTCCAAATCACTATTTATTTTTAAACGACGAACAAAATAACTCTTTTCATAAAAATAAAAATATTTATCACATTTATTTGAACATGTACTTCCCTATATAAAATAAATTTATAATAAAAATATTTTTCTAACATCGACACATATTCGCACTCGTCGAGAAATTACGAAACGCAAATCTCGCACGTTACGTAAATACAACAATGCGGACTCGTATGCGACGGGCAGATACGAAGTACAAAATAAATAATTTTTTTTAAAAAAAAATTGTTGTAAAAATTTAGGGGGCTTACACTAGGCGCATAGCTCACCTTGGACTTGCATCTTTCCATAGACCCATGTGTAGAAGCATGAAAATTTCAGCTATTTAAGCCTTATGCGCCTAAAGCCAAAGGAGGATATATGCGTCCAAGTGAAGCTCCTATGTGTTCGAGTCACCCTGTGAAGCTCATATGCGCCCATGGTCCTGTGAAGCTCTATGCGCCCATCAACCGGTGAAGTTTCATGCGCCCAAGACTAGCTCCCCCGAAAGGAGGGCGCATAGCCTGAGACATGGCTATGCGCCCAAGCCTGACTTAGTCAAAGCCATGATCAAAACATGCACCGAAGCGCACGGCCACGTCAGTCTCCATGAGCAGTCGTGCACCGAAGCATGCGGCTACGTCAGCACCATGACCAACCCACGATCTTGCAGCCTGTATGCGCCTACATCCTATGCGCCCAAAGCAGGACTATGCGCCCACATAAAAACTAGCGTGTTTCCTTATGTAGGCGCATAACATCATTCCAGCTCAAGAACGATTATAAAAAGGGGGCCTCACCCCTCTTCAAAATGCAGAACGAAGAGCATTTTCCAGAGCCAAATTGCTGCACTTCTTGCCAGTGAGCCGAGAGTTAGCAATTTTCTTAAGTTTTCTCCCACTTTTGTAATAGGAGTGTCAACAGAGTAAAGGAGCAACTGCCGCTCGATCTCTATCGTCCCATTCCCCAGAATTCTTTTTTGTACTCGGGGATCCTCAACGCAGGATCTCTCAGGCGTACTCGATTTGTGGTGCCTTGTGCCAATAAAGAAAAGACAACATTTGATTCTTCTTTTTTGTGTGTGTCTACAAAAATGGCGACTCTGCTGGGGACTACCTTTTCCTCTGACGAGAAGCTGGTGACGCAATCCGATACCGACAAAGTGGGGAGCATTCAGAAGATGCTGATCGTAAAGTTCGATCAACAGGCATTCCAAGTGATGCTCTTGAGGGATGGCTCTACTCCCTCAAAATCAGCAAAGCCGAACAAGTCTCGCAAGACTTGGCTACCGAAGGCTCGTTGTGCATATCCTACTAGTGTCATAGCAGATATGCAACTGGAGGACTCTGTCACATGGGCGCATGACTCTGCCACAGAAGCTCCCCAAATAGAGAAGGCTCACACCGTTCCGGGCTCTACTAGCCCAGTGACTTCTTCCCCGTACAACCAACAACAAGGGGTTCAACACCGGAGACTTGGCAGAGGAAAATACTACGATGCCAAGAATCGGGGTGTATGACACTCTGGCCAAACCCGGCGAGGCTCACAAACGAAGGAGGTAAAACTGGAAGAAAACAACGCTGCTCCACCAAGCTTGCGCCCAAAGCCATGCGCCCAAGGGAGTGTTTGGGCGCATAGCCCCAACCAGAACACTTCTGTCTTCAGCAGGCTGGGCATCCAAAGCCATACGCCCAAGGCTATGCACCCAGGCCCTCTGGATCCGTACTATATGCCCACATCAAGGAGGCTCAGATGTGCTGTCAAGAAGCATGCGCCCAAGGCTAGTCTCCAAGGCCTATACACCCACAACAAAAAGACAGGCCCCAATTTGTATAGCACGGGGCTGTCTTCAAGGACATCACAGAACTTAAGTGTAGGGGTTGCCCCTGCACGTAAACTAAGTCTGGATGCGTCTATTCTCCTTACGAACCCGCATGTAAAGCTCGACGATGCATGCAACATGGGTTGTAAGGTAAAACTTTCTTCTGCTGACTTACACGACATGATAAATCATAAGCGTAAAGCGAGGGAGGACATAACAATTCATAGTGCACATCCATGCACCAGTATTGTTATCAACTATTGTTGCTCTAAAGCAACAAGAGTGCCTCAGAGAATGTCTGTGTTTCGACGGTTGCACTTCTCTCTGACGACGAAAAGCCACTATGTGTTTCATCCAACATGGTTTCATGGGGTCCCCCTTACGGAAGCCCCAATCCAAGACGGTGGACTACGAACCCAACTTTCTCTCTCAGCTCCATGAGAAGAAGAAGAAGAAGTCTACCAACAGATGGCCAACAAGCTGTCACTTCTGAAGGAGTTTATATGGGTACTCGGTCAAAGGCAAGACTCCGTATGGACGATGAAGACTCCTAAGCTGGGGGTAGTGTTCCCTCAGAGTTTGAAGCGGATGACCCTCACACTGGAGGTAGCCTTCCAGAGGACGACGATCCCTCCGAATCTGATGGCGACTATCTACCTCCTCTACCTGAAGATGAAGGACTTATCCACTCGGATACAGACAGTATCAGCACCAGTTGGACCGTTTCCTCTGTTCATCCTCGCATGTTATCTACATACATGGCGGACGGAGAAAGACCTGAAGAAGCCAGTGATCAGACCAGCAAATGGCTAGAGGGTCTTGAAATAGCATTCGCCAAGATCACTGATATGCTTACCAATATCATGGCAGTTCAAGCTGCTGGGGCTGTTCCTCCACCTCAACCAAATGTCTCGGCCCATGCTAGTCCGGCTCACAGCAATAACCCTCCTCCACTGCAAAAGGAGTATCATGCCATTGTGCCTCCTCCAAATCTTGCAAATGCTGGGGGTGGTCCTTCGCCAACGACGTCTGACAACAGTTCAGTAGCCATTTCCCAACACCTGCTCAATCAACATGATGCAATTGATTCCCTAGTCGCTCGTCTCGACACCATCTCATACAAAGATGAGCTTCAGAATATGGGGATATCTCAACCATATCCCCCTGAGTGGGAGAACGCTACTTGTCCTCCTAACTATAA
Organism: Iris pallida; assembly: GCA_029216955.1. Lineage (NCBI taxonomy): Eukaryota > Viridiplantae > Streptophyta > Magnoliopsida > Asparagales > Iridaceae > Iris > Iris pallida. The sequence goes on along the minus strand of JANAVB010032018.1, from coordinate 6,971,158 downwards.
GCCGCTGACGCTAAATTTATTTCACGGGTTGACTTCTCCTCGTCAGCATATGACGTACTTCAACACGCAGACTCTATACTTGCCCAGAGATGATCCGTTCTTGTTGAAGCTGTTTATTAGCACCTGGCAGGGGGTAGCTTTCGAATGGTTCTGCAGTCTATCTGACGGATGTATCAATTCATATAAAGACTTAGAGAGGTTGTTCCTCAACAGGTTTTACGAGAGTGGCATGCATGTTAGTATGTCCACCTTCATCGAGACCAAGCAAAGGAGGACTGAGTCTGTCATCGCCTTCATCGAACACTTCAGGTGGCTAGCACTGAAGATGCCCTTCGGCATACCAGACTCAGAACTTATGGATACTTGTCGACATAACTTCCTTCCTACGGTAAAGTTTTGCCTGGGTATACATATGTATGATACATGGCTCGCTTTCATTGGGGCCGCTGATGCTGCTGAAAACGATGTTCCTAACTTGGAAATACTAGGGTTGAAAACACCCAAATCCGAAGACAAGGGCAAGCATCCTCAAACTATCCCTGTTCGTGGGGGTAAAGGGAAAGAAGTCCTGAAGGTCGACACATCCAAAGGAGCTTCCAATTCTCAGGGCGCCTCCGACAAGCCTAAGAAGACCTTCTCCTTCGATGAAGACGATGTCATTACCATCTTTCACACATTGACTGTAGCTCCCCTCCCAGAAATTTTGAAATAACTTTTTATTATTATTTATTATTATTATTATTATTATTATTATTAGTATTGTTATTATCATTATTATGAGAATATTCGTATATAATATTATTTTATTAATATTGGTTATATTATTTTTAAATAAATGTTATGTTGATATATATTCATATTTATAGGCCCTATTCTAAGAATAAATGATATTGAGATTGTATTTTATTAAGATATTATTTAGATGTTTTGGAAATTTATTATATAAGTAAATATATATATATATATATATATATATATATATATATATATATATATATATATATATATATATATATATATATATATAGTAAATAAATGGATATATAAATGTATGCGTATATATATATAAATATATACGTATATGTATGTATGGGTATATATATTTAAAATATATATAGGTAATTATGTGCATGTGTATAATTTTTTTTTAAAATATATACGTATATGTATGTATGGGTAATTATGTGCATGTGTATATATATAAATATATATATGAAAATATAATTGTGTATAGATATATATGTGTATATGTGTATTATATATATATTATATATATATGTATATGCGGTTATATATGTATGTATACATATACATACGTATTTATGTGTATATAAACATATATATAAATACATGTGTATTAGTATATAAATAATGAATATAAATAGAAATAGGAATAAAGGAAAAAAGAGAGAGTAAGCCAGAAGCAGCAGGCCCATGCCAAATAGACCATGCTCGGCTAGGCCGAGCGGGTATAACCCCCTCCCCCGAATCAGCTTTCAGCCGAAAGCTTATATATATAAAGAGAGAGCGCCGTGAGGAAAAAACCGCAAAACACCAAACCCACGAACCCTAGCCGCACCCCATCCCTCGACGTCCTGGCGGCCACCCGCCGTCGGCGCCATTGCCATGCGCGACCGTACGGCGGCCAGAGAGCTGCGTGCGCGCACAAGCGAGCAGAGCACCAGCAGCAGCGACATCGAGTACCCAGGTTCGTCGTTATGTTACTCCTTCATCTCATAGTCGATCGACGAACTGATTGGTTCGTCGTAATCACAATATATACGGCTAGGAGGCCTAACAAATAGTTCGACCTAGGTGCTCTGGATTTTCCAGAAATTAATCCGGAAGTTAGACGAAAAACTGTCTTAAACTAGACAGAAATTCGACCCCAATGACCCAAATTGGAAGCCGATTTTGCACCAATCTAAGGCAGATTTTCAAAATCTATTTGAGGAGTTTTTATAGATTATATAACCAGGATTGAAACCCTACTGTTACTTTTATTTCTAATTGTTTAGGCAGTAAGAAAAGTTGATTCAAAGATCAAGAAAAACCTATCTAAACTGTTTTAAAAATCTCAGAATCCCTCCGATACAACGTCCGTTCCGCCAAACCGGGCAACATGGTCACGAACCGAAAGTATCAAAAGGTACACAACGGCTTCGTGGTCCTGTGGGCTTTGGCGGAATTCAAATTGGTCGCGTGTGCGCGACGAATTTGATGCGTATCCGTCAAAATTCACCACATCAGCCTCTGTGCAAGTTTCCCAATTACTTCGTACACGCTCATCAGATCGAGACGAAACTTGCGCCAACTGGACCGTATCATTTTTCTGGTCCTGTATGTCAAGTTTGGTCCGATTCTGAGACAGTTGAATCGTACGCCGTTTTGCGGGCCCCACGGTCCCACTCAACGGGTGATTTTGTGCACGGCCCGCCGGAATCCAACTCTGGACATACGGTTGGGTTCGTATCCGAAAACCAGATCCGTAGATATGTAGTTTAACGACTTTAGAGACCGTTGACTCTGGCACGCTTTTCGGTGTAAAGTGGGTCCAACGGCGGATATCGTTTTTGTCCAAAAATACCGTTTTGTCCTTGTGTCTAGAATTGGACTTAAGGACAGACAATCCTAGCTAATTTGACTATTCTGAGAACGTTGGTACTGTTTATTTCAGCATCTGGAGACTTCTGCATGTGTTGACTGATTGTGGCTCTTTGAGTGGTATAGTATTATTGGTTTCTCCAACTAAGGACCTCAGGCAAGTGCACTTTCTGATTGCTTTCGATTCATAGTAGTTTTCTTATTTCATGTCTATACATATATCTTGCCGCTTGTTGACACGCTCGTCACACGGAGTAGTCATGAGGGAAAGTATCTTAGTAGACATGTGGACTACCCAGAAACATCCCCCGTGTCTTTCGTGAATGCTAGCAGCTGCACACGGCACGTGCAGTATGCCTTATTTACTCCTAACCGTTCACATGTTGAAAAGAATATTTTACACAACCTAGGTAGATGTCTTTTATTTTTCCTTTATTTCTCCATCGTGCCATGTCATCAGTTATCTTACAGTTTTTATCCCTCATATGTTATTTTCATGTCTTGTTAATTCTATTGTGTTTTCGTATTGTCGTCGGTTTGTGTACTTGTTCCATTCCTGACTGGATATTTTTCAGGTTTAGCCGCAATCACTCTTAGCATTAGGAAGGCTTGGGTATGCTGAAGTCAACCTAGAAATAGATAGCTGTTGTACTCAATTTCGTTAATTGTAAAATCTTGTATTTTATTTAATTATAAATGTTGTAAATGATGTAACAATTTAGAAATGTGAATGAGCAGTATATATTGTATTTTTAGCATTTATTTCTTGCGGGCTTGACAGCGTTCTACCGTCGACTCTGCGGCGTAGGCTGGCTTGGACACGTCTCGTATCCGAAAAAGCGGGTGCGGGTCATGACAAGTTTTTGTGGTGGCCCATGTAAGTCAGTTTTCGCAAAAGATTGCGAACTCGTGATGGTACTTAAGTTAGTCATACCATTACGAGCCTGCGCCCAGGAAATACTCATTCGCAATTAGGATTAAAATAATTTAGGAGAATAACTAGGACTAGGAGTCACTTGTCAAGTTGACCGTTGGGTAGTTAATGTTATTAGATAGACCATGCAATTTAGATAGCTTGCTAGATCCCTATAGGTACACTATTAATTTTGATATGACAATGTGATACAATGTGGATATACTATGCGCTTGGTATGTTAGACTTGCCTAGAATTAAGGCGTTAATTTTGATAAACTGTTTAAATTTTCTTTTGCTGTATTAGATATAAATCTTATATCCTAAGTTAGAATTGTCTATTTTAAATTCTCTTTTGCTGTAAGGAGTTAGTTTATAATTTCTGATTCTGTTATTTGTGTATAAACCTCGAGTTTGATTTTGATTCTCACAAAACTCGAACTAGTTATTTCTTCCTTCTAAAAATCTTACAAACTTATATTTTGACTCTCTTGACCAATGCTGCTATTACAGCCTAGTTTTTTTCAAGCTTACTATTTTATCGAGCTTAATTCGAGACATATGTTTATTGGGGACGCCCGCTAACATATTGTCTAATCATAATCATTGTATTACGGTCTGATCAACCATGATACATTTGGTTCGCTTTTCTTCTAATATCCCTACGTGGATTGAGGTATATATGTCTCTAGGATCTCATCCATGACTGCTTTGACAATTCCTCTTGAATTATACATTCGCCCTTGAATCACGTAATTGTATTCGGTGACATCTCTCTTGAACTATTCATTATTTTTGACTTTTACTGATTGGCAAGACGAAAGCTCGTAATTGATAGGTAGATACAGAGTATGCCCCATGACTATGATAGTTGTATACGCAAGTGTAGCTACCATCGGCCAGCCCCGTGACTGGAACCTTACCTTAAGTTACTCGTCCTCCCTTCGACACTAAATCTGCTATCCCAATCTTCTAGCCCTTGGAATTCGAGAATGATTAGGATCTTTCCCTTGATCAAATGCCAACCTAGGAGACTAAGTAATCTCAAGAGACCTAGTGTTGTGAGCCTCTAACAAATATTGTGCCCTAGCTTCTAAGGTGGGTAGACTGTAAGCCTTCTAAATTTAGGATATACCAAGATTACCGAGTGATTAGAATAATTTCCATTAGGATGATTATTAGTGCCCTTGGACTCCCACTTTCCATTTAGATCATTTTGTGTCCCCGGCCGTGTCATTAATATTTGGAGCACGAGAACAGCCATTACCTTCCAACAAATTTCATATGTAAGATCTAGATGAGTCCACCTTCACCTAGGTATATCATGTCCCACTCAAACCCGTCCCCTTGTACTCTATTTTTATGGTACGGCTTTCAGGACAAAAGGACTAGCTATATCCTTACCGTAATACCAGTATACTTCCCAATTTCCAATAAAGCCTCAACCTTGACTCAATTCCTTCGATTCAATATATGGTTGTGATCTACTCGAAGTCCACTACGCACATGCCACTAGTGTGCTATTTAAACTCAAAAGTTACTGAAAGCGAATTTTTGGGCTTTAGGAACCTAGCTAACCAACCTGACCGGCAACTAGTTTAACCACTTGGGAGGAATCCTATTCTAGGTTACCCTAACTTAGTAGACATAGTTTTATCATTGGGATCTTATCCAGTCCATATAGATTGAAATCCAATGTTCATCCAACCAATGACTACGTCCAATAGGGAACCCATTAAGACCCAGTAAAACCCATTCATGCATACCACTATTTTTGGACTATAAGACTGAACCATTTGAAATAGGTCCCTATACCTAATATGTAGTTCCCACCCCTTAGAATGTAAATCCATTCGTAACACTTATTCCATCTACCTGGAAGTCGTGATACGATCTTGTGTTGCACTATATCCCTTGCTCGTGTGTTTAAATAATCACGGGAAAGATCACAATCCTGATTTCTCAAATTCCGTTCTATTATATAACCTTGTTTAGATTAATTTCGAGAACGGAATTTCCGTATTACATGGATTCTAAGCCCTCTAAGTAACGAAGGGCTCTTCGACGTAGCAAGTGGCTAAACTAGAGTAGCCCAATCTAGCAAATAAGGTAGTGGTTCATAAACTCCCTTTCTATCTGTAACATTGGATACTCTTCACTCCTCTTGAAACTTCATAGTTGCTCCTGATTATTCTGCCTTATCTTCCTGTCCTCCCTACTTCAGAGCGACGAATAGTCATTCTTACTAGAGTTTATCAATATTTCTTAGCTATTTGTGTAAATTTGTTGCTTGTTAAACTTTGGGTTTCTTGATAGATAAGAGAGGATTATAGATGCCATGTACAGCATATATCTATTGGTAGAAATTTTAGCAGTTAGTTGGAAGATTATAAAGTTTTATCGACAGAAGATTTGATGGAGTAGTGTGACCAAAGGTGGGTAGAAGTCCTCCAGTATTCGAAATTACAAAATGGCTAGAGAAGGTTATAAAACATTTTTGAGGTATTAATTGAGGAGATTAAGGTAATGCTAGAATTTGAATTTTAATGAATAACTGCAAATTAGAATTTCGATGACGAAATTATTTTAAGGTGGGTAGATTTGTAGCTCCCCTCCCAGAAATTTTGACATAACTTTTTATTATTTATTATTATTATTATTATTGTTATCATTATTATGAGGATATTCGTATATAATATTATTTTATTAGTAATGGTTATATTATTTTTAAATAAATGTTATGTAGATATATATTCATATTTATAGGCCCTATTCTAAGAATAAATGATATTGAGATTGTATTTTATTAAGATATTATTTAGATGTTTTGGAAATTTATTATATAAGTAAATATATATATATATATATATATATATATATATATATATATATATATATATATATATATATATATATATATATATATATACACACATATACACATATATATCTATACACAATTATATTTTCATATATATATTTATATATATACACATGCACATAATTACCTATACATATTTTAAATATATATACCTATACATACATATACGTATATATATTTTATATATATACACACATACATTTATATATCCATTTATTTACTATATATATATATATATATATATATATATATATATATATATTATATATATATATATATATATATATATATATATATATATATATATATATATATATATATATATATGTAAAAAAATATATATATTATATATATATGTATATGCGGGTATATATGTATGTATTATATATATATATATATATATATATATATATATATATATATATTATATATATATGTAAAAAAAAATATATTATATATATATGTATATGCGGGTATATATGTATGTATACATATACATACGTATTTATGTGTATATAAACATATATATAAATACATGTGTATTAGTATATAAATAATAAATATAAATTGAAATAGGAATAAAGGAAAAAGAGAGAATAAGCCAGAAACAGCAGGCCCATGCCAAATAGACCATGCTCGGCTAGGCCGAGCGGGTATAACCCCCCCGAATCAGCTTTCAGCCGAAAGCTTATATATATATATAGAGAGCGCCGTGAGGAAAAAATCGCAAAACACCAAACCCACGAACCCTAGCCGCGCCCCATCCCTCGACGTCCTGGCGGCCACCCGCCGCCGTTGCCACCGCCGCGCACGGCCGGACGGCGGCCAGAGAGCTGCACGCGCACAAGCCAGCAGAGCACCAGCAGCAGCGACATCGAGTACCCAGGTTCGTCGTTATGTTACTCCTTCATCTCATAGTCAATCGACGAACCGATTGGTTCGTCGTAATCACAATATATACGGCTAGGAGGCCTGACAAATAGTTTGACCCTAGGTGCTCTGGATTTTCCAAAAATTAAGCCGGAAGTTAGACGAAAAATGTCTTAAACTAGACAGAAATTCGACCCCAATGACCCAAATTGGAAGCCGATTTTACACCAATCCAAGGCATATTTTCAAAATCTATTTGAAAAGGTTTTATAGATTATATAACCAGGATTGAAACCCTAATGTTACTTTTATTTCTAATTGTTCAGGCAGTAAGAAAAGTTGATTCAAAGATCAAGAAAAACCTATCTAAACTGTTTTAAAAATCTCAAAATTCCTCCGATACAACGTCCGTTCCGCCAAACCGGGCGATGTGGTCGCGAACCAAAAGCATCGAAAGGTGTGTAACGGCTTCGTGGTCGTGTGGGCTTTGGCGGAATTCAAATTGGTCGCGTGTGCGCGACGAATTTGATGCGTATCCGTCGAAATTCACCGTATCGGCCTCTGTGCAAGTTTTCCAATTACTTCGTAAACGCTCGTCAGATCGAGACGAAACTTGTGCCAACAGGACCATATCATTTTTCTGGTCCTGTATGCCAAGTTTGGTCCGATTCTGAGACAGTTGAATCGTACGCCATTTTGCGGGCCCCATGGTCCCACTCAACGGGTAATTTTGTGCACGGCCCGCCGGAATCCAACTCTGGACATACGGTTGGGTTCGTATCGGAAAATTGGATTCGTAGACATGTAGTTTGATGACTTTAGAGACCGTTGACTCTGGCACGCTTTTCGGTGCAAAGCGGGTCCAACGGTGGACATCGTTTTTGTCCGAAATTACCGTTTTGCCCTTGTGTCCAGAAGTGGACTTAAGAACAGACAATCCTAGCTAATTTGACTATTCTGAGAATATTGGTACTGTTTATTTCAGCATCTGGAGATTTCTGCATGTGTTGACTGATTGTGGTTCTTTGAGTGGTATAGTATTATTGGTTTCTCCAGCTAAGGACCTCAGGCAAGTGCACTTTCTGATTGCTTTCGATTCATAATAGTTTTCTCATTTCATGTCTATACATATATCTTGTCGCTTGTTGACACGCTCATCACACGGAGTAGTCGGGAGGGGAAATATCTTAGTAGACATGTGGACTACCCAGAAACATCTCCCGTGTCTTTCGTGAATGCTAGCAGCTGCACACGGCACGTGCAGTGTGCCTTATTTACCCCTAGCCGTTCACATGTTGAAAATGATATTTCACACCACCTAGGTAGATGTCTTTTTTTTTTTTTTTATTTCTCCATCGTGCCATGTCATCAGTTATCTTACAGTTTTTATCCCTCATATGTTATTTTCATGTCTTGTTAATTCTATTGTGTTTTCGTATTGTCGTCGGTTTGTGTACTTGTTCCATTCCTGACTGGAAACCAATATTTTTTAGGTTTAGCCGCGATCACTCTTAGCATTGGGAAGGCTTGGGTATGCTGAAGTCAACCTAGAAATAGATAGCAGTTGTACTCAATTTCATTAATTGTAAAATCTTGTATTTTCTTTAATTATAAATGTTGTAAATGATGTAACAATTTAGAAATGTGAATGAGCAGCAAATATTGTATTTTTAGCATTTATTTCTTACGGGCTTGACAGCGTTCTACCGCCGACTCTGTGGCGTAGGCTGGCTTGGACACGTCTCGTATCCGAAAAAGCGGGTACGGGTCATGACATTGACGAAGGGTAATAAGCTGACATTGCCTCCACCACGACGTCCTGCAGAGGCGAGCCAACTCAAAGATCCCAAGTACTGTCTCTATCATCAGTATGTGCATCACTCCACCAAGGACTGCATCGTCCTGAAGAAGAAGATACAACAGCTTATCGACAGCCAAGTGATCAACCTCGAAGCTGAAGACATGGTCGTATCTTCTAACATGATCTCTCTTCAGTTTGACGACTTTCCTCCTACAGAAGTCCCAGACGGCATGGTTCCGATTCCTAAGGCAATAATGGAAGTTTACAACCTACTACCATCTCACAACTCAACCCTGGCCCCACTCACAACGGAATGTGGTGAGATCATGTGGGTCCATCCGAACTTTGTGCAAGAAGTGACTCAGAGGGTACTACCTCCCAAAGTAAAAAGGGGCAAGAAGTACAAGTCATGCCATATGGTATCTTCTCCCATCTACGAGGTTCTATCTGGCAAGACGCGGTCGGGAAAGACTTATCTTCGGACGTACGATCCCGCACAAGAAGAAGCAGTACCTTCTTAAGCTCCACTACAAAAATTTGTCAGATTAGCGACGGCTAAATACATCGCTAACCTCGGTGAAAATGTCGCTAAATCAATTTAGCGACGTTTAAGGCGACGTTTCAGGAACGACGGAAAAAATGTGTCGCTAAACGGGAAAACGTCACAAAACGTCGCTAAATATATGTCGCAAAATGAGCAGATTTTAGTAGTGCTCCTGCTGTCCCCACAAGCTCAGAAGTCGGCCCGTCTAAGCCTCCAACTACGGACAAAGCCAAGCGGAAGGAGACACGATTTGACAAGTCTCTGAAGGTGCCAGCTCCCGAAGGCATAGATCGGCCCTACAACTTTGATATACTGGCTCAGCTAGCCAATATACCTGCCAGGTTGTCTCTGTTCGATCTATTGTGACTCTCCAAAGAAACGCAGAAGGTCTTAAGTGAGGCATTTACTACATGCCGACTCTTATCTGGCCGAAGTCAAGGCCCTCGCTGAAGATCCTGTCTCTTGTCCCCACTGCCACAGTACTATGGAAGTGGTGCCCAACATCACCTTCTCACAGGAGGACATGCTACTAAAAACTAATCGTCATGATAGACCTCTGTACTATACAGGATATATCAGGGCGATCAAGGTGGACCACATGCACATCGATCCAAGATCCTCCTTCAGCATCATTCCTACAAGTTTGATTCAAATTCTGGAAATCCCTCTGCATAAGCTATCAACAACCAACACAACTATCATGGCTTTCAATGCTGGTTGAAGCCATCCGCTGGGCAAGATCCGTCTCAAATGCTAGATCGGTGATCTCCGAACGGAGGTTTTCTGCTATGTGATTGATGCCAACGTATCCTACAACGTCTTGTTGGGACGTCCATGGATACACGAGAACATGATCGTTCCTTCCACACTTCACCATTGCTTCAAGTACGTCAACAGCGACGGTGTCGTAAAGACGGAGTTTGCTGATGTCGATCCTTTTAAGGGCATCGAAGCTTACTATGAGGATTCGGTACTTTACCAATCTCAGCCCCCCAAGGTTGACGGCAACGAAGCTGATAATGAAGCTGAAGCAAGTCCATCCTCCAATGATGGTCCCTTGATTATCCGAGTCAAAGGATATACTACTCCAAAAAGTACTCTGAAGCCTCTCACAATTTGGATGAAAAAGAAGAATCCCGACAAGGTCAAACCATTGACCATCACTCTCAGCAAGACACCCCGGGAGGAACCTACTGATGCCCGTCCTCCCAATCCTGAAGAATTATCCTACGTGGTGAACTCGGTCAAGATTGTGGCTCCTCTTCCAGATGATGATCCTCTCAATGAGTATATCAATACTCATAATAATGTATCTTCAGCGGATGATGTTATCCCTGAAGAAGAACTTGCGTATTTCCTTAGTAAAGGTTTATCTTTAAATTACTCCGATGTCTATCAATCTGTAAACCACTACATAGATACGCTATATGCTCTAGAGAACGGCATAGGACCACACCGCTGTATGCCGGTCATAACGCCTCACCTGCATAAAAAAGTTTACCTTGAAGATATCCTCTACTTCATCGTTCTAGCCAAAAAGAAGGATGAAGAACTAATTATCTTCGGTCGTATAATTGGCGAGAGAAAGTTCATTCCAGATTATACTTCTCCCAAGCACAGCACAGAAGCTGACTATGACTCTGGAAAAATGCAACTTTTTCGGTATAGTTGACAGGCCAAGAATATCATCCAGAACATGGGGTATGACATCAAAAGCGACAAAAGGCTAAATTATGGTTGAGGACGACGATTGCCAATACGACACTTTGCTCCTCCCGGCAAACCCGAGAACTACTACCAAAGAAGCGGCGTTGGTTTGGGCTATGTCACTCCTCCAACAACTCCTAAAAGATCAGATGATGAAGTAGATCGTTGTTCTCATTCTTCTGATTCCACCCTCTGGGACTCAAACTCCAGCATCGACGACATGTTCAAAGCAACTCTGTCCGTCAACATGGATTCTACCGACCAAATTACAGACGATGTCCAATCAATCGAACTCGAACAATGGACTCAAAAGATGGACACCAGGTGGGAGCTGTACTCCGAACAACGGAAACCACCTACCGAAGACGAAGTCATCCAAGTCAATCTAGGAGATGAAGCATCTTTCAAACCAATCTTCATCAACAAAAGTCTATCTGGCGATGAACGCCAATCTTTTATACAACTTATAAAGAATACATCGACGTCTTCGCATGGAGCTATGAAGACATGCCAGACTTGGATCCTAAAGTTGCCATACACCGGCTGAACATTTCATCTAAAGCTAAGCCAGGAAAGCAGCAACAACGACGATTCCGACCAGACGTCATGGAAGCCATCGAGAATGAAGTCAAAGAGCTCATTGTCAGTGGATTCATTCGCGAGGAACAACACCCAGACTGGGTTGCCAACATAGTCCCAGTTATGAAAAAGAACGGTAAAGTTCGAGTTTGCATCGACTACCGTGATTTGAACTCTACATTTCCGAAGGACGAGTTTCCTCTACCGATCACCGACGTAATGATCGACAATACTTGCGGCTTCGAGTGGATGTCCTTCATGGATGGGTTCTCCGGCTACAACCAAATCAAGATGTTCCCCGACGACGAGAAGCACACATCTTTTCGAACACCGTTGGGGGTATACAGCTATACGGTGATGCCCTTCGGATTAAAGAATGTAGGGCGACATACCAGCGAGCCATGAACACAATTTTTTGTGATTATTTGTGCAAAACTGTGGAGTGCTACGTAGACGATATCGCAGTCAAAAATCGTCTCAAGGGCAACCACCTTCAAAACTTGAGAATTGTGTTCGAACTAATGCGTGCACACCAACTCAAGATGAATCCAACCAAGTCTTTTCTCGGAGTCTCCAGCGGCAAGTTCCTTGGTTTCATCATCACTTCAAAGGTTATACATCTAGACCCGGAAAAAATGAAGGCTATCATCGACATGCATCCTCCAAGAAACCTCAAAGAGCTACGCAGACTACAAGGAAGGCTAGCCTACATAAGACGATTCATTTCGAACCTCTCTGGAAGGTGTCAACCGTTCACTCAGCTCATAAAAAAAGACGTATATTTCGTCTGGACTGAACAATGTCAACGCGCATTCGACGACATCAAGACATATCTTACAAGCCCTCTAGTATTGGTAGCTCCAATAATGGGGAAGCCCTTCTTACTATATGTTCGCGCTATGGACCATTCTCTTGGCGCCCTATTAGCTCAGAAGAACGAAGGCGGCCATAAACAGACAATCTACTACCTCAGCCGTACAATAGTGGGTGTCGAGTACAGATACACACCAGTGGAGAAGGAATGCCTTGTACTAGCATTTGCCATCCAGAAGACACGCTATTATGTGTCTGGACAGACTATCCACATTATATCTAAAGTCAATTCTCTCAGAATACTCATGACTAAACTGGGCTCTCTCAATTCCCGTTTAGCTCCATGGGCAATGCTGTTGACTTTATACGATATGATCTTCGTTCCTCAGAAGGCAGTAAAAGGCCAAGCATTAGCTGATTTCCTAGCAGCTCATCCGATGTCGAAGTCGTCCAAACCCTACGACGAAATCCCCGACGAAGTGGTGGAGTCTAACACTGCAACTGAAGAAATCCCCATTTGGCGAATGTTCTTTGACGGTGCATCAAGAACAGGACCCAAAGGAAATATCATGGGCGGAGTAGGTGTCGTGTTCGTGTCACCTGATCATCTAGTTATACACCGTACATATTCTCTCGTGGAACCATGTACCAATAACGTAGCCGAATATAATGCTCTATTAATCGGCCTACAACTGACAAAGCAACTGGGAGTTGACTATCTAGAAGCTTACGGTGATTCCAAGCTAATATTTAGTCAGGTCCGAGGGGATTATGAAGTTTGCCACGAAGATCTCATCCCCTACCACAGAGTAACAATCGAGCTGGCGTCTATTTACGTTGGATTCTTCATCAAGCACGTGCCTAGACTACAGAATATAGAAGCAGATGCTCTAGCCGGTCTCGCTGCATCTGTAGCACCCAGTTTTCCAAATGAGGGTAATTTTGAAATTTCGTGTTTATAATTATTTTAATAATGATATTTAATTTATGACATGATTTTTGGTAATTTTAAATCATTTTAAAATTATTTAAATCAATGACTTGTGGTTTTGACGTTTTGCTAGTGAAACCCTAGAGACTGTTTGACCTAGAGCCTAACCATATGATTATGATATTTTAATGTCATTTCTGGCCTAAGGATATTTTGCATTTGACCTCTTTGAATTATTTTGATATTATTTTATTATTTATGATATTGTTTTGGGATTATTTGAGTCGGGTTTGAATTTCATCTCAATCCGACTTGTAACGGAGACCCGGGGTAACTTAGACTCTAGTTGGACCCATGCATTAGTTAGCCATGGCCCAAATTTTAATTAGTCATGTTTGAAAGATTAGTCATAATCCTAATTATTAGGTTAACCATTTTGAGTTTTTATTTTGACCCTTTTACCCCCAAACCCTAACCAAAATTTGTTTTAAACACTTGTAACTAAGGGAGGGGCAAACTTGTAATATTCAATGGGAGGGGGGGATATAAACATTGTGGCCGGCCCTAATAGGACTCCCATCTCATTTTCTTTCTTTGAGAAGTCTTCTTCCCCAAGTGCTCTCAAGCTCTCCCAAGGAAGAAGCCTTTCTCCTTGAATTTTCTCTCCTTTAGGTAATATTTCCTTCTCTTTTATTTCTCCATTTTGCATTTAGGAAAGTTTTAACCATAGAAATGACCCCCATTGTTGTGTCCCTATTTTTGTGTCCTCTTGTGTCCATTATGTGTCCTTTAGGGATTTCTATTGTATTATTGTTGTGTCTTGTGTCCATGGAAAAAACTCCCAAACTTGGACACACTTTATATTTAAAATATTGATTAAATGAATTAATTCATTTAAATCTCAGATTTGAATATGTAGAGATGTGTTCTTGTGTACTTTACATTTCATTCATGTATCTCTTATAGATGTGTTCATGTTACATATATAGATTTGTGCATGTATATATATATATATATATATATATATATATATATATATATATATATATTGTAATGAGAGTGTATCTATATTTATATATGTAATAAATGGTTCATGATGATTATATAATCAAGTTTGTGAGTGTGGTTCCTCATATTATTATTGTCATTATTATTGTGGATAATTAGAATATATATTGTGTATTCTTTTGGCTCAAACTATCTAAATCCGTCATGATTTTTATCCACGTTTTTAATTTCAGCCATAACTTAGAAATGTCATAACTTCTAGCTCAAAACTCGGTTTAATCTTCCGTTTTTTTTAAAAGAAGCGTATTGAAGTTAGCTTTCCAAAAACATGTATTAATTGGCCTAATTCATTTTGTAACTTTCTGAAAAATTATTTGAGTGTCAGCTGTACGAAAGACAAATGCGTTCTCGGTATTTTTGCGATTTCGGGAGTTTCCGGAAACGAAAACGCGATCCGTTTGAAGTTTCGGAAAGCTAACACATATCTATAACATACTTTAATCCTAGATTTTAATTCATGCTGAGATGGTATAGTATTGATTATTAGTAGGAGTTACTATTCGGCATATGCATTTTGTGCACCCTTGTGTGTAATATAATGTTCTATTTGATTTTAACCCATGTTAATGTATATACATTATGTAGTTAAATAGAGAATGCAAGCATGAGTAAATGGTTAAATAAATGATGTATGAGGTGTAAGTATCCTATCTAATGTAAGCATATATAAGTATGGCTTGTAATGAATATGTAGGTTCCATAGTATGTAATGTATGGTGCATATAGTAGTGCAAGAGAATAAATGAATGATGAATGAATGCAAGCATGAATGTAATATAATAATAGATATAATGTATGCAATATACAAGTTAATGAGATGTAATGTTCTATGTTAACACAAATTCTATATTACCTCATGTACCCCTTATACTATGTTGACACTATCACACTTGACACTTTGTTCACTTACACTTTGACACTCTTTGATATGTATACACTATGTATGCCCATTTAACCCTCACTTGCCCCTTTGCCATGTTCACATATACACACATATCCTCTTAAATAAGTATTTATGAATATAGTTAACTTAGCTATGTATGTATATTATATATATGTTAGCATATTGTATTGTAATATATAAGTTTATATAGCCATTTGAAATGCCATGATTATAGACCTAATGTTGAATACCAATATATGCATGTGTATATATGTGTAGACATGTATAGCTTAAAGTAATAGATTACCTAGTGTATATCTAATGTGAATTCTTGCCTATTTGAGTATTGAATAATTGCATGCTATATAGAGTTGGGTGTATGTTAGCTTGTATAGCCTCGTATTGATGTATGCTTGCTAGGATAGTCTTGGTTAGGCCTAGTAAGACTTGCTGGGTTAGGACATGACCTAGTTTGACCTAGTTTGACTAGTGCAGTTGACCAGAGTTGACCAAGGGTTGACTTTGGCCTAGTTTGACCTAGATTCATGTAGAATGCATTTTAGTACTTTATATTACCCTTCTGGACATGTTGTGACTTGTGTTGTTCTAATTAGGAGCCAGACACCTCTCCTCGGACAGTATCTTTACCTTGGACATTCAGATATCAGGCGAGTACTTTCTCTGATCATTTCTTATCTTGTTTAGGATTATATTTCCTGCTTTAGATTACTTTACATGATGCTGACACGTTGGAAACACGGATTAGTACTATATGGATCTTGTTGCTGGATGTTATCCCCTTAGCGGATACATCGGTTATTCGTGTTCGTGTACTTTATCGTGAGCATCGTGTACTCCTTGTATTCGTGACATTCGTGTACAAATCGTATAAAATCGTGTATATTCATGTATTCACATGATCTCGTGTGCGACTATACTTCGTGTGCAATAACATAACTTAGCTAGATCCTTGTGTATTGATTAGGGCGAGGGAGTAGAAGTGGTTATGTAATCAATCCAGTAGATTACTCGTGTATAACCTCTGTAGATTACTCGTGTACAACATCGTGCCGTTTACATAACCATCTTGTGCTCTGAATCACTAGTCACTGATAGTTCTCTATATATTGTAGCTATTTACTTACAATCTCTCTCTTTTTCATCATGTTATTTTTTCAGATCCTGTATCTTACTCTCTAGCATGTTTATATTTCCTAACCTGTTATGATATTGTTGAGATGTACTGTACTCGCTCCTGTCCTGACTGGACCCGTTGATAAATTTTACAGATAGCTTGGAGGTTGCCTGCTAGCCTAGAGGAGACACATTAGAAGTTGTTTAGATAGTTATTTCAATTGTCTGGAGTTGTATTTACTTTATGGATTACTGTATCTGAGTTTTGAGATTTGAGATGTATTTCTGGGTTTGTTGTAACACCCAGTTTTCTGAAATTGGAGTATTTTTGAAAATTTATTATTTTTATTATTTATTAATGGTATTCTAGTCATGATATAATTTTTGGTGAGTTTTAGTTAATTAAAACTATTTCTAAGTCACGACTTATGACTTTGTGACTTTACTAGTATAACCCTAGTGTAAACCCTAGAGATTTCATAACCTAGAGACTAATCATGATCATGTGAGCCTAGCCATAGGCTTAGAACACCAAATTAGTGATTTTTAGCCTAAAGGGTATTTTGGTAATTTTGTTTTTAGTGGTGGCCCATGCAGGTCGAGTTTATGTAGTGGTATTCGAACTAGAGTATCACTACAGCCTGTGATAGGATTTGATAATAGGCTTAGAGAGAGGATACTCAATCACAACTAGGAAATTTTTAGGGATTTAAATCTACTGACTTTTGTTCAAATATGTATAATCTATTTTCGTATTATCCTTGATACTGTCATCCTTGTACCGTTATTGACTTCCTTATTGATCTGTCTTCAGGATGGTCGAGACTAGGTCACATCGCTCTGTGCCGGCAGATTCTGAGAGGTCTGCTATTTCTCGTCCAGTACAGCCTACAGCTGGGACTGTACCACTCCTTACGTCTGCTCACGTAGGAGTATCTACTTTTGGTAGTCCTCCTCCACCTATTCCGAGGACTACCCCAGCTACCCCAGACATGCCTCCCCCGCAGTTACGTCAGCCACAGTTTCAGCAGCACCAGCAGCAGTTCCAGCCGCCGATGCCATCTGGATTAGTGGATGTTGCACAGATGTTTTCATACTTCCAGCATTTCCTAGAGACGCAGCAGGCCCAGCAGCAGCGTCAGACAGCGGAGTTTACTAGGGCATAGATGAGGCCCATCAGCTGGCTAGAGCGACGGTGGAGAGGTTGGCTGTCCAGCCACAGGGTGGATTGGGACAGCCGCGACAGCAGAGGATTCCAGGCATTCAGGAGTTCAAGAAGATGAACCCCAGGGACTTCTTGGGGACAGAGGGGATTCTTTATGCTGATGACTGGATTGAGCACATTGAGGAGATTTTTTGACTGGCGGAGATACCAGCCGGACTCCAGATAGAGGCAACAGCCAGCCAGATGCGGGATCTTGCCCGTACCTGGTATCAGACGGACCCGAGAGTAGGCACTCCAGCACAGACATGGAGAGTTTTCAAGGAGCTCTTCAAGAGAAAGTTTTTCCCGGATCAGGCAGTCGGTGCTTTGGAGATCCAGTTCGAGAACCTGGTTCAGGGGAACCAGACTGTAGAGGAGTATTCTGGTGAGTTTTGCCGGTTGAGCAGATTTGTGGAGGGCCTTAGCGAGACAGCGAAGGCGAGGAGATTCAGGAAGGGCTTGGTCAAGGAGGTCAAGTCCTTGACCAAGAGTGACAGGAATGCCACCTTTGAGGAGATCCTGACAGGAACGATGGCAGCTGAGGATGATCTTGAGCTGAAGCTCAAGAGGGGCCGCGACGCTCAGGGAGCCAGTAGCAGTGGAGGTCAGGCCAAGAGGCCTCACATTCAGCAGGCACCTGTTAGAGTTCAGCATCAGCCTCGAGGACAGGATCAGAGGATGCAGAGTTGTGGGTATTGCAAGAAGGTAGGGCATATTTGGGAGTCTTGTAGGAGGAGGCTGAAGGTTTGTCTATTTTGTGGGTCTGGTGCCCACAAGATGATAGATTGTCCAGTTGCACCTCCTTATGAGGGTGCTAGGCCACCTGTAGCTCAGCACCAGAGGGGTGGAACTTTTGCGATGACGGTCGAGGAGACCAACGCTGCAGGTGACGGGTTAGCAGGTTTGTCTTTCCTGTCCTTCTTTTTCCATCTTGTTGTGTGATTCCATTAGTACCTGTCAGGATATGCTTGTGATATGCTAGATAGCATAGTTACCCTTTTTGAGACTGTAGAATCATGACCAGTAGGTCTATGATTGCATGTTATCTTTTGACTTTGATTGACTGGGGGTGTGACCTAGAAGGAGTACGACCATCTTAATTTCGAGGACGAAATTCTTCTAAGGAGGGTAGACTTGTAACACCCAGTTTTCTAAAATTGGAGTATTTTTGAAAATTTATTATTTTTATTATTTATTAATGGTATTCTAGTCATGATATGATTTTTGGTGAGTTTTAGTTAATTAAAACTATTTCTAAGTCACGACTTATGACTTTGTGACTTTACTAGTATAACCCTAGTGTAAACCCTAGAGATTTCATAACCTAGAGACTAACCATGATCATGTGAGCCTAGCCATAGGCTTAGAACACCAAATTAGTGATTTTAGCCTAAAGGGTATTTTGGTAATTTTCTAGGATTTATTTAGAATTATTTGTATTTATGTGTTTTTATTATTGTTTAATTATTGATTAGTGTCATGTTAGTCTCTAACCTAGTTTAGCACTAATCTAGAGGTTAGCAACTAACCTAGAAGACTAATGTTAGATATTAGCTTTATGTATAAATATCTAGTTAGATAAATATCTAGATATTTCACTTTTTAGATATTTTAGAACCTAAATATCTAACCCCTTAGTCAAAGACTTAGGGGCTAAGTTTGCAAGGTGGTAGGACACCCTCCCCTACCCCCATGGCAGCCAAACACTACCCCCTTTCCTATATAATCCCATTAATTTCATTCATGATCATTTTACATGAATTTTATACCTAGAAATTCCATTTCCTTCACAAGACCATAACTTGATCAATTTTGATCTAAATCACCTCTAGTTTCTTGCATTGGACTCCCCTACATTAGAGGGTACTAGCTAGGGCCTGCTATCAAGGATTGGGGGGTTTTAGACATCACCAAGTGGAAGGACACCCCCCTCCCCTTTCCTGTGTGTGTCTAGCAGTCCCTCTCTCTCTCACTGTCCTCTCTCCCTCTCTCTAATTCTCTCTCTTACTTCTCTCTCTATAAATATGTAGTATATATATGTTTCATATATATATATATGCATATATTGATATATATATATATATATATATATATATATATATATATATATATATATATATATATATATATTGTATTAGTTTATATAGTGTGTCATTATATATAATGTGTCTATACATAGATACCTAGGGTATTACATAGGCTATAGTCCTATGTGGTTGTTATATGTAAATATATATGTATATATATATATATATATATGTTTTATATAGTGAGTATATATATAGTATTTTACATATTTGGTTATATATGGTATATATAGTGGGTATGTATATTGTATATTATATATTGTAGATATGTATATATATATATTATGGCCTATGTATATATATATATATATATATATATATATATATATATATATATATATATATATATATATATATATATATATATATATATGGTGTAGATAGTGTATGTGTCTATTGTATATATATATAGATACCTATATGGTATTAGCCTATGGAACTTAGTTATTAGCCTATGGCCTATGGCCAATGAGTTAGGATAGACCATTAGGACTACTAGACCTAGGTTGACCAAAATGTTGACCATTGTTGACCAAAGTCAACTATTGGTCAAACCATGACCTAATTGACCTAAAAATGACTAGTTTAACTAGTCTGACCATGTTTGACCTGATTACCTTATTGACTAGTCTTTGTTTAACCTAATTACCTTACTGACTAGTCTTTGTTTGACCAAAACCTTAGTTGGTCTAAGTTTGACCTAGACTTGACCCAGATTGATCATGTTGACTAGTACTTGACTAGGTTGGCTAGAATGTTGACCAAGAGTTGACTTTAACCTAGATTAGACTTGTTTAACCTTGTTTAACCTTGAATGACTTAGTTTAACTTCTTGTGACCTAATATGACTTGATTTGACTTAGTTTGACTGTAGAGTTGACCAAGTTTGACTTTGACCTAGATTGGCTTAGAATTCATATAGATTGCATTGTAAATTTTATTTACCTTTATTTTGGACATGTCATAACTGTATTACTCTATTTTAGGACATTGTGACCCTGGTACAGACATCTGATATTACGCTACTCTTTCCAGAGTGTCAGGCGAGTACATTCTCTGATAGTTCTTTCATTTACTTGTCATTTACTGTATTTCAGTTCTAGTTAGCTATATGTGATTCTCTGTACAAACACGATTAGTATTGCTGGATCTATTACATGCGACACTCATTTATTCATGTCTGGCCTCTATATCTGGAATCACTACTGGCATCACCTACTGGAATCATCTGAAATCATTTCTGGAATCATTGGCTGGACTCATACTGGTTGTAGTGTTGGATTATGGATTCATTTGTGGGCGGGGAAATACTTGAGTAGACATGTGAACATACCTAAAATCTGGAACCACCTCCCTTAGAACTATTCTGGAATGCTAGCCATCCCACACTTGGCCGAGTGTGCGATGTGCCTAATTATCCCTAGCCGTTTACATGTTGATCTCAGTATTTTAAAATACACTGTTAGAGTATAGTCTGGACTTACCCTGGAATCATGGATCACTTTTGGACTCATTTTTACTGGACTCATCTTGTACTGGAATCATCTAGTATTGGATTATATGGACTGGACTCACACTGGGATTACATTTTTATACTGTCTGGACTTATACCATGTTATTCTAGTTCAGCTAGTTTACTACAGTCTTCTTTGCCATATTTTCTTCTCTTGTTAGTTACTTTACTTTCCTTGTACCCTCACTGTTTCTCTACATCATTATCAGTATAAAACTGCCATGCTCATCTGTATAACTGTCTAAAAACTGCTTTATAGTCTTTGTCATTTACTTGAGATTTCTAGATGAGATGTGCTCGTTCCTGTCCTGATTGGACCTGTTGAAAATATTACAGATGATACTCCTGACGACACATGCCCTACTTACCATGGACCTGACGAGGGATTAGCTACCTTTGGTTCTGACTCTCAGGAGTGATTCAGGAGTTTAGCTAGTAGACTTACTTAGCTTTCTTGTTTTGAGCTTGTTTGTATTAAACTTGAGATACTGAGTTGTATTTGAGTTTGTTTGAGATATTGTTGTTATTATTTTAGTAGTTTAATTTCTGTTGTTGTTAGTTGGTATCTAGATTTCTGTGTTATCTTATCGTGCTTAGACTGTGATTGAGTATATCATATCTTTTACTTGTCCTCCTTTCGGAGTTGAGATCTTGGCAAGTATATTATATACGCTGCATGAGATTAGTTAGCAACCTAGGACAGCGTTCTACCGCCGACACTGTGGCGTAGGCTGGACGTACCTAATTCTCGTGCCCCTACACAGGGTGCGGGTCGTGACATTTGTGTATCCTAGACACTTAGATTTCTCTCTGTTGTACCTCTTTTGGATTTCATGTTTTATCTATACTTATCATGCTCTACCTTAGATGTGATTGAGTCTGTATCTGCTATGTCACCCCCATTCGGGGAGTATAAACTGTTTAGCCTTATACTGTTAGATGCATGAGACCTAGGACAACGTTCTACCGTCGACACTGCGGCGTAGACTGGACGTACCCACGTCTCGTGCCCTAACTCTAGGGTGCGGGTCGTGACACGTTTTTAGTGGTGGCCCATGCAGGTCGAGATTCACATTAGTGCGATTTCGTAGTAGCGCAACGACTTAGTTGTACTACTACGAGCCTGCTATAGGATATATAAATTAAGATGTTAGGATAAGAGGATACTCAATCACTGTTAGGATTCCTTGAGAGATTCCTGGGATGACCCTTGAGAATCTCATTTTGAATTCCGATTTAAACTCCTTTTCCTTGTTTTGATTCACCTTTTTCCTTGATTTGAATTTGATTTTGTGGATTCATTGTAGAACTTTGAATCCTGGTATTAGTTGATGATTTTGATAAAATTTTGTAGTTGTTGATTTAATTTTGTATTTAGATTAATATTTTCAAATCCAAGGTACTCAATCACACTTAGGATTCTTTGAGAGATTTCTGGGACGACCCCTGAGAAACTCATTTTGAACTTCAATTGGAATTCTTTTTCCTCTTGTTTGGATTCACCCTCATTCTTTGCTATTGAATTTAAGCTTGATGGGTTCCTCTCGTTTGAACCGATGAGAAGGAACATATCTTCATTATTCTTTCTCGCCATTATTCTCTTGCATTCTTATTTACCTCTTATCTTAAACTCTGTCTCATTACATTAATTACCTATATCTTGTCATCCCTACCAGATGTACTTCGAAACCCTTGAATCTTCGTATCTTTTGCATGGGGAAGGCTAAGGAAGTGACGTAAATCATGTATCTCAGAGAAGACGTAACTGGTTATTATATGATGATCTAAAGGAAATCAAATGTGGAGTGTTCCATATGGAAACTTGAGATAGAAATGTGGTAAAGGCCTCGAATAGAATAAAGAGATGTATACTGCCAATCTAGAAACAATCACATTTAGAGAAAATTTTGGGGTTATGAGATAGTTTATAGGTGTATTCAAAACTGATAAGGATATTCAAGGTCAACCTAGATTGGAGAACCACGAAATTCTGGTTATTGATTCTTGGGAGGTTTTACCCTAAGGCTATGTAGAAGGTTAGTAATGGAAAAGAGAAGTTAATTGTGTTTAATAAGGATATTAAACAAGATGTTGCGAGGAAATGACTAGGGATAGAGAGAACACAAAGTTATGGAAGTTTAGAGATTATTGTGAAATATTTTTAGGAGAATAATATTCAAGGGTGTATATCGAAGAAAATACGAAAGTTGATTTTATGATGGAAGATAAGTTTTGTAAGGCCTAGAGATTTAAATTAAATAATACGAGGAGAACAATTTGAACAAGTTCAAGGAATTTGTAAACGGGATTTAGAGGTTTTGGGTCAAATTTAAGACAAGGTGAAAGAACTTGGAAATTTAAATAAATGGTTAATGTTGATTCCTAAATGTGAGGGTTGTGCTTCAAGAGTGATGTTTGGAAATTGGGAATTGCCTACGGTAGTCATGGTAAGGGTTTAAGTAAAGGTTAAATTTTCATATGGAGACTGGTGAGGTAAAGATATGATTGGCAAGTTATGACCAGATGAACTTAAGAGTATCAGAAGCAGATGACTAACTCGATCTTTATTATTTTTGTGCATTAATTACCACCTCTTGAACTCCCACTTTCTAATTGAGATCCTTTGACGTTCCTTATCGTGACTTTGATATTCGGAATGTAATACTAGCTGTTACCCTCCAACAAATCTTATATGCAAGACCTAGACGAGCTCACCTTCGTGTAGGTATATCATGTCCCACTAAAATCTGTCTTCTTGTACTCTATTTTCTTGATATGATTTTCTGGTCAACTGGCTAAACTATAAGCTCTACCATTATACTAAATTTCTTCTTATTTCAATTAGAAATCCAGCCTTGACTCAATTCTTTCGACCCGACATGTGATGGTGTTCTGCTTGTTTCCTTAGATGCTTAACCTTGTACCTTATCTGATTACTTGACCCGTTTGGTTAAGAACCTTAGACTATGTAATTCCTTTCATCATTACCACCCTTATATCTTGTGCTGCTAAATTAGCCTTAGTTTTGTAAGCTTATCTATTTTCGAGCTTGGTCATGACATATTTTATTGGGTGGCCACCCACTAACATATTGTCTAATCAGAACCGGTATATGATGGTCTGATCAACCTATTGCACTTTGGTTCGCTTTTTCATGTATCAATCTACGAGAATGGAGACATAGTTAAACTTGACCTAAAGTCTCATTCGCGACAGCCTTGACAATTCTCCTTGAAATCTTTTCATCGCCTATGAACCTCATATTCGTACTCAGTCGAATTAAATTTAATCATGACATGAATCTCCATCATTGGATGCTCGTGCTCATACTTTGATTTCATTGATTTCCCTTCTTGCTCAAATCTCGTTTTATCCCGAAATTGATCAACTTAGATCGTGTCAAGATAAAAATCTATTTGTGATTTGTTGTGCCTAAATTTTTAATTTTGGCCATTTTATGGAATAGTAACCTTTTAATAATTTCTTAGTTGCTTGTTAATGACCAATTTTTTTATATAGGATGGTAGACAGCCCTACAACCTTGATGATTGTTGTTCCCTTACCTTTCCAATTAGGACACCCTAGATTGTTTGTGTGTTGATACCATAGTACTGTTTTGACCTAGAATGATTAGTGTACCTAGGTGAGACTTCCAACTGCTATGGTATGCCCTGACCTTGTATACTTTTCCTTCAAATTGCATGATTTAGATAAAAAAAATTTTAGACCTTGATTGTTGGGAAATAGGAACGTCACCCCATTAGTATCAATTGTAGATATATATAGGTTAGTCCTTGATGTGGGGATGTGTGTCTATAAACATGTAGCTTATGAGATTTATGAGAGATTATAGTATCAGCCTTGATAGGATGTACTAGTCTTTTGGTGAGTATAAATGTGTTATGAGAGATAGGGGCCTATATGTCTTAGTAGTGCATCATCCTATGGTAATAGAATGTATTAATAGATGGTTAATAGGAAGATAATAGTTTGAGCATACCTATAGCCTATGATCAGTTCCTTTCCATCCTTAGTTAAGACCACTTTAAATAGGTCCAGTCCCTTGGATATAGGTTCCAGTCCATATTTTATTGAAGTTCCATTACCGCCGTACAGTAGAGCAGTGTTGGAGGTATTCCTAGATTGATACTATTTAGATGTCCGTTTATTATTCCAGTGTTAGGAAGTGTTACCTTAGATATTGGGTAGGTTAGAGGCTCTAGAAGGAGTACTATCGATCTTAAATTTCGAGGACGAAATTTTTCTAAGGTGAGTAGAGTTGTAGCACCCAGTTTTTCAAATGAGGGTAATTTTGAAATTTCGTGTTTATAATTATTTTAATAATGATATTTAATTCATGATATAATTTTTGGTGATCTTAAATCATTTTAAAATTATTTAAATCAATGACTTGTGGTTTTGACGTTTTGCTAGTGAAACCCTAGAGACTGTTTGACCTAGAGCCTAACCATGTGATTATAATATTTTAATGTCATTTCTGGCCTAAGAATATTTTGCATTTGACCTCTTTGAATTATTTTGATATTATTTTATTATTTATGATATTGTTTTGGGATTATTTGAGTCGGGTTCGAATTTCATCTCAATCCGACTTGTAACGGGGACCCGGGGTAACTTAGACTCTAGTTGGACCCATGCATTAGTTAGCCATGGCCCAAATTTTAATTAGTCATGTTAGAAAGATTAGTCATAATCCTAATTATTAGGTTAACCATTTAGAGTTTTTATTTTGACCCTTTTACCCCCAAACCCTAACCAAAATTTGTTTTAAACACTTGTAACTAAGGGAGGGGCAAACTTGTAATATTCAATGAGGGGGGGATATAACCATTGTGGCCGGCCCTAATAGGACTCCCATCTCATTTCCTTTCTTTGAGAAGTCTTCTTCCCCAAGTGCTCTCAAGCTCTCCCAAGGAAGAAGCCTTTCTCCTTGGATTTTCTCTCATTTAGGTAATATTTCCTACTCTTTTATTTCTCCATTTTGCATTTAGGAAAGTTTTAACCATAGAAATGACCTCCATTGTTGTGTCCCTATTTTTGTGTCCTCTTGTGTCCATTATGTGTCCTTTAGGGATTTCTATTGTATTATTGTTGTGTCTTGTGTCCATGGAGAAAACCCCCAAACTTGGACACATTTTATATTTAAAATATTGATTAAATGAATTAATTCATTTAAATCTCAGATTTGAATATGTAGAGATGTGTTCTTGAGTACTTTGCATTTCATTCATGTATCTCTTATAGATGTGTTCATGTTACATATATAGATTTGTGCATGTATATATATATATATATATATATATATATATATATATATATATATATTGTAATGAGAGTGTATCCATATTTATATATGTAATAAATGGTTCATGATGATTATATAATCAAGTTTGTGAGTGTGGTTCCTCATATTTTTATTGTCATTATTATTATGGATAATTAGGATATATATTGTGTATTCTTTTGGCTCAAACTATCTAAATCCGTCATGATTTTTATCCACGTTTTTAATTTCAGCCCTAACTTAGAAATGTCATAACTTCTAGCTCAAAACTCGGTTTAATCTCCCATTTTTTAAAAAGAAGCGTATTGAAGTTAGCTTTCCAAAAACATGTATTATTAGGCCTAATTCATTCTGAAACTTTCTGGAAAATTATTTGAGTGTCAGCTGTACGAAAGACAAACGCGTTCTCGGTGTTTTCGCGATTTCGGGAGTTTTCGGAAACGAAAACGCGATCCGTTTGAAGTTTCGGAAAGCTAACACATAGATCTATAACATACTTTAATCCTAGATTTTAATTCATGCTGAGATGGTACAGTATTGATTATTAGTAGGAGTTACTATTCGGCATATGCATTTTGTGCACCCTTGTGTGTAATATAATGTTCTATTTGATTTTAACCCATGTTAACGTATATACATTATGTAATTAAATAGAGAATGCAAGCATGAGTAAATGGTTAAATAAATGATGTATGAGGTGTAAGTATCCTATCTAATGTAAGCATGTATAAGTATGGCTTGTAATGAATATGTAGGTTCCATAGTATGTAATGTATGGTGCATATAGTAGTGCAAGAGAATAAATGAATGATGAATGAATGCAAGCATGAATGTAATGTAATAATAGATGTAATGTATGCAATATACAAGTTAATGAGATGTAATGTTCTATGTTAACACAAATCCTATATTACCTCATGTACCCCTTACACTATGTTGACACTATCACACTTGACACTTTGTTAACTTACACTTTGACACTCTTTGATATGTATACACTATGTATGCCCATTTAACCCTCACTTGCCCCTTTGCCATGTTCACATACACACACATAGCCTCTTAAATAAGTATTTATGAATATAGTTAACTTAGCTATGTATGTATATTATATATATGTTAGCATATTGTATTGTAATATATAAGTTTATATAGCCATTTGAAATGCCATGATTATAGACCTAATGTTGAGTACCAATATATGCATGTGTATATATGTGTAGACATGTATAGCTTAAAGTAATAGATTACCTAGTGTATATCTAATGTAAATTCTTGCCTATTTGAGTATTGAATAATTGCATGCTATATAGAGTTGGGTGTATGTTGGCTTGTATAGCCTTGTATTGATGTGTGCTTGCTAGGATAGTCTTGGTTAGGCCTAGTAAGACTTGCTGGGTTAGGACATGACCTAGTTTGACCTAGTTTGACTAGTGCAGTTGACCAGAGTTGACCAAGGGTTGTCTTTGGCCTAGTTTGACCTAGATTCATGTAGAATGCATTGTAGTGCTTTATATTACCCTTCTGGACATGTTGTGACTTGTGTTGTTCTAATTAGGAGCCAGACACCTCTTCTCGGACAGTATCTTTACCTTGGACATTCAGATATCAGGCGAGTACTTTCTTTGATCATTTCATATCTTGTTTAGGATTATATTTCCTGCTTTAGATTACTTTACATGATGCTGACACGTTGGAAACACGGATTAGTACTATATGGATCTTGTTGTGCGATATTATCCCCTTAGCGGATACATCGGGTATTCGTGTTCGTGTACTTTATCGTGAGCATCGTGTACTCCTTGTATTCGTGACATTCGTGTACAAATCGTGTGAAGTCGTGTATATTCATATATTCATATGATCTCGTGTGCGACTATACTTCGTGTGCAATAACATAACTTAGCTAGATCCTTGTGTATTGATTGGGGCGGGGAAGTAGAAGTGGTTATGTAATCAATCCAGTAGATTACTCGTGTACAACCTCTGTAGATTACTCGTGTACAACATCGTGCCGTTTACATAACCATCTTGTGCTCTAAATCACTAGTCACGGATAGTTCTCTATATATTGTAGCTATTTACTTACAGTCTCTCTCTTTTTCATCATGTTATTTCTTCAGATCCTATATCTTACTCTCTAGCATGTTTATATTTTCTAACCTGTTATGATATTGTTGAGATGTACTGTACTCGCTCCTGTCCTGACTGGACCCGTTGATAAATTTTACAGATAGCTTGGAGGTTGCCTGCTAGCCTAGAAGAGACACATTAGAGGTTGTTTAGATAGTTATTTCAATTGTCTGGAGTTGTATTTACTTTATGGATTACTGTATCTGAGTTTTGAGATTTGAGATGTATTTCTGGGTTTGTGTATCTTAGACACTTAGATTTCTCTCTGTTGTACCTCTTTTGGATTTCATGTTTTATCTATCCTTATCATGCTCTACCTTAGATGTGATTGAGTCTGTATCTGCTATGTCACCCCCATTCGGGGAGTATAAACTATTTAGCCTTATACTGTTAGATGCATGAGACCTAGGACAGCGTTCTACCGCCGACACTGCGGCGTAGGCTGGACGTACCCACGTCTCGTGCCCTAACTCTAGGGTGCGGGTCATGACAGCTTCCTTGGCCGTTCCAACCAATACTCAGCTGTCGATCACAGTGTCTGGTCGAGAACTATTCTGTGTGAAAAATGCCTTGCGTATTCATCACAGTTATGCAGCGGAAACAAACGTCGATGTCAAAGACTGGAGATTTTCCTTCATAGACTACGCTGTCTATGGAATCCTCCCCAAGGACCCGAAGGAAGCAGTATCCATCCAAAGGCAATCCCTCAGATTTTACTATGACTCAGCTACCAAGATGCTGTACCAACGCTTTTACGACAGGCTACTGTTACGATGCTTATCAGACACAGAAGCCAAACATGCACTCCGGGAGGCTTACGATGGAGTTTGTGGTATACACCAACCAGGCCCCAAATTACAGGATCGCCTCAAACGAATGGATTATTATTGGCCCACAATGATAGCAGATGCTGTTGAATATGCAAAAAAGTGTAGAGCTTGCCAGTTCTACGCCGATTTCATTCATCAACCTTCGAAGTTTCTACACCCGACGGCAGCATCTTGGTCGTTTGAAGCATGGGGCATGGACGTCATAGGACCAATCAGCCCGCCATCCTCCAAAGGACATCAGTTCGTCCTAGTTATAACCGATTACTTCTCCAAATGGACGGAAGCAATACCGCTCACTTAAGTGAGGACGTCAAAAGTGATCAGTTTCATCAAACATCACATCATCTACCACTTTGGCCTACCTCGCAGGATCATTCATGATAATGGTCTACAGTTCGCAAGCCATGCGTTCTATCAGTTATGCGATAAGAATCGAATCCAGAACGTAGCCTCTACTGCCTACAATCCAGCGGCTAACGGGCTAGCAGAAGCCTTCAACAAAACCATCATAAAAATTCGCAAGAAGTTTGTGTCTTCAAACAAGCACGATTGGAACGAGAAGCTTGGTGAATGTCTATTGGCCTATCGTACAACGGTCTAGACTCCAATAGGCAGTACGACATTCTCTCTGGTTTATGGGAGCAAGCAGTTCTTCCCCTAGAAATCCAGATTCCTTCTCTTCGAGTAGCACTAGCCAGCGAGCTGACTACTGAAGAAAGCTATTGTCTGCGACTCCAGGAGCTCGAAGCGTTAGACGAAATATGCTTGTTAGCTCAGCAGCGCATTGAGTTATACCAAGCATGCCTTTCCAGAGCCTTCAATAAAAAAGTGAAGGAAAGGATCTTCCAAGTCGGCGATCTGGTCTTAGCAGTGAGAAGACCAATGGTCATGACGCACAAAACCAAAGGAAAATTCTAGCCTAAATGGGAAGGTCCTTTCGTCATAGAATCGGGGTATTCTAACGGTACGTACCGGCTAACCAAGCCTGATGGTGACTTGCTCATGATGCCTATCAACGGCAAGTTCCTGAAGAAATACTATGTGTAACCTCTTTTACATAATGTTCATATATGTTCAGTCATGTAAATGTACAATGCGATGTATATATGATTCAAAAAAAACTATCTAACTATTATCCGTATTTCAAGAGTCTTGAATACGCCCTGGCTAATAGGTCCTCTAAATATTTCTCCAGTAGAATTATTCCCGTTTTTGACTCTGTCCAAGCTCGGTTTGACGAAAACAAGTCACGTCTCAATTACCTCTGAATTGTTTTCTGATAATTATTTCCCCAGTGGAATGATTAAAAGTTTTGCCACGTCCATATAACCTCTGAACAAAACATTCATCAAGGATAATCACGTCCCTATTACCTCTGAATTATCCACTCCCTCTAATGCTATATATCTTTCCACGTCCATATTACCTCTGGTCAGATATAGAACATCCTCTGCTATTATGTCCATATTACCTCTAATAGCAGCTTCGTTCAACTTATTATCTATATTCGAATTACTCAAATATAAAACGGATACTAGGTCCACATCACAATTCCCCAGCGGAATACCTACCAGAAATATCCTTACTACGTCCACATTACCTCTAGCATCGATATTTCATAAAACCACATTCACTTCTGAAAAGATTCTTTATTTTGTACTTAAACGTCTATCAAAAGACGAAAAAAGGAACAAGAGCCGTGACGGACAAAAAAAAGAGAAGTTATAAATATCTATGGAATACATAGGCAGTTTATATTGTCCCTCAGAGCCGCGACTTCGGCCTCAGACTTCGCAGTAGCTCGGCGCCGTGCCTCTTCTTGACGAGCGGCTTCATCGTCAAAGAGGATCAGATCTGATGCTCCTCCTCCAACTTCGCCAGCTATTCTTCTAAACGGGCAGAAGTGGTGGCAGTCATGGCAGCCTGGGACAGATAATCCTCTTGTTCAGATGTCACCGCCCTCAAGTCATCTTCCAGCTGGGCGATCTCATTCTTGATCTGCGTAATGTGATTGTACTTCTCAGTGGTCTGCGCAGCCAGCCTGTTCTTCGAGACAGCACGGGCCTCACTTGCAGCATTGAACTGGCCATATTGGTCAGCCAGCTCGCCAATCTCCTGAACAAGGGCATCCTTCCTTTCATGGAAGGTAGCCTTCTCCTCCGTAAGAGCCGTCATCAAAGCGTCGTCCTCTGCACGGAACATTGACATCGGGCTTCGTTGTTTGGCATCCCAGAACTTGGCCACCTGACCTTCCAGGTCGTTCAGAACCTTCCTCAGAGTGTTGGCCCGCTCTTCATAGCCAGCAATGCTCTCGAGGGCCGTTACTTGACATCCGAAAATGGCCTCCATAGGGCCGAAGGCAGCATTCCTATTCAAGACTCCAGGAAGCTTCACTTTCAGTACAGAGTAGAAAGCTCTGACGACTTCCTGGGCCATCTCCTCGTCCTCGGTGGAGGTCGTTGGAGAAGAAGCTTGGAAAGTCCCTCCCGCTCCAGGAAGGGATACTTGACAAGAAGCCAAACTTGACAAGAAAATCTATTCCACCAAAAACCACTCTTGATTATCACGTGTCACGTCCATATTACCTCTGATATCGATAGTCTTCCAACTTGACGCCTGTACCCAACCCGAGATGAAAGACACGGCGCCAAGATCACAAAACCTATCACGACCATGTTACCTCTGTTGGGTTTTGTTTCAAATCTATCACTCATACCACCAGTGTGTCAAAGGGTAATAGGTCCACGAAAGTATCATTCCAATCTATTTGCTCGCATTACCGGATGCACAAAAGGGCAATAGGTCCAAAAAAAGAGAGGGGGGGTCCCCCAGCGAGATACCCTTTACACAAATGCGGTATTTGTCTCTCTAATACAAGCACCACAAATACCACAAACAAAGAATGGAACGAATGTATTCTATTTATTCAAAATCAGTTACATTCACACTACTACATCTCGTGAGCAAAACAAAAGGTTTTTCATCTCTTCATCTGGATAAGAAGTAAAAGATTACAATAATGTCCAAAAGAAGGGAAAATCTGCTACTCATCAACAACACATAGTTTGGTCAGCTTGGCAGCACCACGCTTTCGTCAAAAAGTAGTTTTGTGGCCCTCGAAGGAGGTCATATTTTACTGCTGAGCTAGAAAACAAGGCTGTTGAACCTTCGAGAAGCTACACGGAGGAGGGAAAATATAGCATGCTAAAACATCTACAAATGGTGATCTTCTCTCCTCCATGTTACGGACGTCGTGGGCCCATTTTTCCAAAAGACCATATCTTCAAAAAAACATCTCTAGTGTTGCTTTTGCCTACTTGAAGAACCGTAAAAGCAGAACTGTCACGATGATGCCAAACTACCGTCCCACTCTTTGATTTATAAAGGTTCTTTCTACAATCTGAAGAAAACCCTTCCAAAACACGAAGAGTCCTGAGCTCTCTGATGTGTGTGTCAAGTGTTGCATCTTCACCATGCCCAGAATCGTCGATACCAGTCTCGGAGAAATTTGCTAGCCAGATCCCTATAGAACATGAAAAGGGACAGAAAGAAAGTCAGACTCAGGAAACTGCAGAAAAAACTAAGTCCTGAAGACTCCTATACGCCCAAAGGGCTATGCATCCAAAGGGATATGCGCCCAAAACAAGACATACGGGCGCATAACACACGAAAAGTGCGTAGGCGCATAAACATGCCACAGTCAGAGGGCGCATAACATGGCAACACGTGGGTGCATAGCACACCACAGTATTGGCGCATGACTTCTGTGGGCGCATAATGATGCTCACAGAAGTATGTTGTCTTAGGCACAAATGCCCAGGCAGAAGAAAAGTCCGAGCGTTGCAAATTAATGCTCGAGACTTTATTTTTTGAAGCATGCCCTCACCCAAAATCGGGTCCTAGACCGTCGAGGATGCTGTCGCAGGAGGAGAGCCACTCGGTGCAGCCCCCTTGTCCTTCGCGGATCTCTTAGAAACCTTAGGAGACATAGTTCTCAAAGAAAGAAGACGAAGAATTTTCTAAAAAAATTCTAAGTGAAGGGAATAATGAGCTCTCTCTCTCTCCTCCAGGGCCTATTTATTAGCACAGACCGCTTTCTGTGCGCCTACTAAGCTCTATGCGCCTATACGCCTATTGAGCAGTATGCACCCACAATGGCCTATGCGCCCACATGAAGAATCAGCTTCCTGCACACTATGTGACTTCCACTCTTTGACATGGACAATGTATGAAGGATGGACCGCTTCAAATTCTATCCCGATGAATCTGTCAGTTCAGATTTTGAGGAAGATCTCACCAGTCGTATCTCTCTGATAGGCTGGCCAAATACTATGCGCACAAAAGGAGAGAGCCGTACTATGCGCCCATTGCATCACGAGAAGACGATCCATGATTCTTTCAAGAACTTGTTCAAGTATCGAAAACTTTGAAGGGGGTCTTATAGAAGCATAAAAATTTTAGCTGTTTAAACCTTATACGCCCAAAGCCAAAGGAGGATATATGCGCCCAAATGAAGCTCTTATGTGTTCGAGTCACCCTGCGAAGCTCATATACGCCCATGGTCCTGTGAAGCTCTATGCGCCCATCAACCAGTAAGTTTCATGTGCCTAAGACTAGCTCCTCCGAAAGGAGGGCGCATAGCCTGAGACATGGCTATGTGCCCAAGCCTGACTCAGTCAAAGCCACGATCAAAACGTGCACCGAAGTGCACGACCACGTCAGTCTCTACGAGCAGTCGTGCACCGAAGCATGCGGCCACGTCAACACTACGACCAACCCACGATCTCGCAGCCTGTATGCGCCTACATCCTATGCGCCCAAAGTAGGACTATGTGCCCACATAAAAACCACCATGTTTCCTCATGTGGGAGTATAACATCATTCCAGCTCAAGAATGACTATAACAGGGGGGCCTCATCCCTCTTCAAAACACAGAATGGAGAGCATTTTCCAGAGCCAAATTGCTGCACTTCTTGCCAGTGAACCAAGAGTTAGCAATTTTCTTAGGTTTTCTCCCACTTTTGTAATCGGAGTGTCAACGGAGTAAAGGAGCAACTGCCGCTCCACCTCCATCATCCCATTCTCCAGAATTCTTTTTTGTACTTGGGGATCCTCAGCGCAGGATCTCTCAGGCTTACTCGATTTGTGGTGCCTTTTGACAATAAAAAAAGACAACATTTTCTTCTTCTTTTTTGTGTGTGTCCACACCATGTTGTGCCAATGATGGGCGCATGGCTCCCTAACTTGGGTGCATAAGGCCCTGAGACTTGTAGTACATTCTCTGACTTATCCTCCCCCTATATGTAGGCGCATAGGCGTGGGTACATAGCCCATGGGCGCAAGTTTCCTTGGTGCATACCCTCCATAGCATATGCTTTACATAATAGGTTTAGCTCTAGGCGCATGCATGTGGGCGCATGCCACTCTCAACACATGTATTTTGGGTGCATGCTCTTCATGACACCCCATTGACCACTTTGTGCCACCCTTTGCAAATGTCTACAGTGTCCTCATGGTCCTTAGTATAAATTGTGTCCTTGTTTGTACTCTTTACTTGATTAGTCCTATAAATGTTATTTTCTGTAGTGCACATGTACTCTGAGTTTTAAACACGATCTTGGTATGGCACGTACACTCTCTAACAACTCCTTGATGGTGGTCCGCTGTGGTGCACTTACGTGGATACAATATGACATTACAAATTTACATGATAAATCTTTATAGTGACCCGTCGTGGTGCACTCTTGACTAGTAACTTGACATGATAATTCTTGATGGTGGTCCGTTGTGGCGCACCCTTGACAAGTAATCTTGATGAGTAACCTAACATGAGTAATCTTGATATGTTGTTGCGACGGCAATCTTGACTCGCTAAGTAACTCTTGTCTTGACATCGTAGATGGTTGTGCTTGTATAAGCTATACACTACCAAAATATGGCGATTTAGCGATGGCCAGCTCCGTCGCCCATCCGTCGGTAAATAGCTCGTCGCTAATAATGATCCATCGCTAAGTAGTCGTCAAGCGACGAAATTGCAACGGCTTTTTGTCATCATAATTCGTTGCATTAGCGACGACTTTCCGACGGTCTTTCGTCGAATTCAAGTATTACGTACTAAATTGTGTGGACGCTAGCGATGGATAGTCCATCGGTAAACCGTCGTAACAGTGTATCAGAGGGTATCGTTCTGTCGCTATTCCATCGAAAGCCGTCGCTAACAAAGGACGGCTTAGCGACGGATATCTGACGGATAATCCGTCGACATGGTTCTGGAAATACTTGGCATTTTTAGAACACTGGCGACGGATATGTCATCGCGACTCCATCGTGCATCCGTCGACATGGCGTCGGATTACTGGCGGAATATCCGTCGCCATAGTTCTGGAAATGCTTGACATTTCCAGAACCATGGCGACGGCTATTCTGACGCGAATCCATCGAACATCGTATTTCCAGAACCATGGCGACGGATATTCAGACGCTAATCCGTCGACCATGGCTTTGACGAAATATCCGTCACTAATATTCTGTACATCTTCTTGCCATCAGAACCTTCTCGACGGATATTCCGTAGGCAGGTCATCGCCATGCTAGATATACTGTCGGCTGGCCGTCGAAAATCTATCCCGAACTGAAAATATTTTAATTCTGCAGATAGCGACGGATATTCCGTCGACAAGTAGTCGGTAACTGGGACTATCCGTCGCTAATCCGTCACTAGTCCGTCGCTAACTGAGATATTTTTTAAAAAAATTGCAGAGATTTCCCTGTTCACAGAACATCCGAACATCGGACCAATATATAATCACAATATACAATCACTGAGACCAATATTTAATCTATTATAAATCACATACGAATTTAATGCACGCCAATTATCCAAGAATTACATAGACCAATATATAATCACAAATATGCATAACCCAAACCAATATAAAATAGACACCAATTATTCTGAAATCATAAACTTAATATCCGTCATTTTAATCCTAAATTCACACGAATATTCCAAAATTCCCACAAATATTCTAAATATTCTTATACAATACTTTAAGGAGGAGGAGGAGTTCGATTGTCCGGTGGTGGTAATCCCTCCTGCGCCCGACGAAAATACTGCTCCACTAGGTACGGCGGCAAGCCTTCGTAGATACTGTTCGGAAATTGACATAGCTGCTCTGGCGACATGAGATCAAGGAGTGCCGTCACAGTCGAAGGCGATACCAGAGGGGCAGTAGGGTTGAAAAAAAGATGACCGACGGAAGAAGGATCGACAGCAGCAGTCGACGGACCGACACCAGTAGAAGACGGACCGACACCAGCAGCAGACGGACCGACAATAGCAGATGGAGACGGAAAGTACGTGGCAATTTGGTCCCGCAAGGACGACACCGCCTCGTGCAGCTGCGTAAGCTGTGACCTAACATCAACGTCTGCCGGGGCCGCGGGAGGAGGCGGTGTCGGTGGAAATCTCTGAGTCGCCATGTACAACGGCCCTAGGGAGCCAACTCCGTAAATGTGCCCTTTCTTAAAGCTGCCGACGGTATCTACGAACAAGTCGTTACGAGCGGCTAAAGAAGAGGGCGTCCGGGCGGGCGTCGTTTTACCGACATCCTCGGTGTCAGTTAACTGAGCCCGACTAAGGGCCTCACGATACGCAACCTATCAAATGAATGTGTTTATATTATAAGATTTACCTAAGTTGTAATCTAAATCCTATGTTTCACAAATTAAGTGTGAATCCTAAGTTTACCTAAGTTATAGTCCGAATACTTTTAATTCTAACGTAAATCTCATAAACATAAGTACTTACATCAGTCTCCTTGGCCATCTCGTCGACGAAGCTCCCGTCCTTCCATCTCTTGTGCGTATGCTGGAATACGTCGTGCATGGTGACCGATCCTGGCACCCTTCCCTCCTTCACCGCCCGTTGGGTCTGCATACGAAATTTTCGTAGAACTTAATTAACTCCGTATATTAATAATACATAATTTGATAGTGAAATAAATTTACGGTATCTTACCAGATCTGTAAGTGTCGCTGCGTGGGGCCTTGATCCCCCCGTATGAAGCCCCACGGCCCATCGGTTCGCCTTCTCCTTCTCCGATTTCTCCTTGTACGCAGGAGTATTCATCATATCTAAGAGGTCCTCATAATAGTTCTGCCGGATCTAATTCGGCCTCGTCTGCCCCATTTTTCGGTCATAAATCATATCCCGTATCTTCTTTGAGGCAGCGCTTCTGTAGGTCCTGTGGATCGCATCCTCGCGATGGGGGGCCACCAGTACGTCGTGTAATATACAAATTCAATTATCACATAATTTAAAAAATGGTTGATTAAAGAGTAACTAATAATTAACCAGAATATATATATATATCCTCAACTCGTCGAGCCAGACGTACTTCAAGTTTGAGGGCACCGACGAAAAGTTGAGGTAGGGACCATGGAAGTTAGCCCTGATAATTTCTTCAAGAGCCCTGGTAATATTAAACGGAAAAAACCTACAAAGAAGAAACGACTGGATTATTAACTTGAATAAATGAAAGAAATTTAATAAATTATCTTAAATTTACTTACGAGGTCCCCGCGGGCCATAGCTCTCGTCGGAACTAGCCTCTCGGCCTCTCTGGTGCCGTCGGAGGATCCACGGGTCCGCGTATGTACTCCCCAGTAATCGGATGGAACCGAGTATGGGGGTACTCTGGGGCCCACTGTGCAGTAACTGGAGGATCCACTGGTAGATCCACTGGTGGATCCGCTGGTGGGTCCGATAGCGGAATGGATCCGCTAGCAGATCCGGACTCATACCTCGATAAAGTTGTCGATCGACGGCGGGATGCGTCTGTGCCTGGGGTACTCTTCGGGTCGGGCTCGCTGGATGGGGTCACATCCCGAGAAAATTGAATGCGACCACGACCACCAGCACCACCACGACTACGACCACGACCTCCACCACCACGACCACCACCAGCACCACGACCACGGCCAGCCATCATGACCTGTAAATAGAACACATAAACATAATTAACAATATAAAAGTGTAAATGAATATAAAATTCTAAACTAAAATATACATACCACCAGTAGGGAGACGAGTGCCGCCGCAACGAAAAAGACTAGGAGTGCCATCTGCAATAAGTAAATAATCGAACAAAAAAAATATGAATTCACGTAATTGCTTTTATGAGGTCAAACTTAATTCACGTAGTTGGAAGTGTTTTTAATATACAATAATATTTAACCTAATCATCGTCTTCGTTCTCATCCTCGGCCTCGTCTCCATCATCATCCTCCTCCTCATCCTCATCCTCATCCTCATCCTTATCTTCATCGTCAATTTTATCTGTATCCTCATCCCCATCAAATTCTTCTTCTTCTTCTTCTTCTTCTTCTTTTTCTTCTTCTTCTTCTGCCTCAATATATGGGACAAGACGCATCTTTCTCCCCTGGTTGATAGCTAAGTCTTGTGTATCAACCTCTTCCTCCCCTCTATTTTCTTCAACAATATCTTCAACATCCATTGTATCCGAGTGTTGTCCCAAGTATTGGAACTTTTCGATCTGGTCCTCTTGGCATGCTGGGTCTCCAACGTTGAACATAATTTTAGATTTAATCTTGCATACTGCCCACCAGTCAAATCGATCTCTACGACGCCTTGGGTAGCTTGTATAGTAGACTTGAACAGCCTGATTTGCTATCGCAAATGTATCGGACCCTCTATACCTCCTGCAATGATTTATATCGACAAATCCAAATTTTTTATCGATTCTCCAACCGATATTTGGTGTCGTATCGAACCACTCACATTTGAACATCACAATATGCATATCATATGGACCAGTATATTTTAAATCTACAACCACTCTCGTAAATATCACAATCACTCTCGTAAACATCAATATGTAGGAGATTTTTTTTACTCTCTCGTGACTCTCTTGCAATGGTATTCTAGCTCGAGAAGAGAAAAATCTAAGTAAAGTTGTTACTAAACCTTCCACCATGCTAATCTGATACGGCCGATACATATCCGATACGGCCGATACCTATCAGATATGGCCGATACCGAATCGATAAGGCCGGTACGAAACCTAGCTATACGGCCGATACCTATCGGATAGGACGATACCAATTCGCTAAGGTCAATACCATCCAATACGACCTATACCAAACCAATATACTGATACTAATCTGCAACGATCGATACTAAGTACATACGGATACCGATACCGATAGTGCGATACCGATACCGATAGTACGATACCGATACCGATAGTCCGATACCGATAGTGCGATACCGATACCGATAGTGCGATACCGATAGTTCGATACCGATAGTCCGATAGTCCGCTAGCGATATCGATAGTTCGATACCGATACCGATAGTCCGATAGTTCGATACTGATACCGATATCGATAGTCCGATACCGATACCGATAGTCCGATACCGATAGTTCGATAGTCCACTAAGTCCAAATGATTACCCTTAAGCGTCGAGCATGTTATACATGGTTCAACTTGACGAGTCAGTAAATATTTTTGTGGTGTTGTATGCTTGCAGCAGCAAATCAAGTTTTAGGGTCATTATAGGTGAATAAACAATCTTCTTAACTGGAAACAAGATATATCACAAGCAATTACCCTTAGAATCAAAGGGATTGCACTTGTATCGGCTATATACCTTGAATATGCCCTCATATTTCCTTCCTAGCTCCCAAAAATTGTCTAGGAGAAAACTTGCACTATCGGCCGTATCAATATGATACAACTGATACCGATACGATTTGGCATGTCCCGATCCAATACCAATCGCTACCGATAATGACGTTGAGGAATATTTCTTATCAATTCGGCAAAGAAAATTGAACGAAAAAGACCAATCAACAATGGTGTAAAAGCATATTAGGGTTGTAAAAACATGCAAAATAAAGAAAGCTTATTTATCGCAGGTAAATCAAGCGGCAAGGATGACTACTATTTCATTCAATTTCAAAACTACTAAGAAACAACACAAAAGAAATACTTAAACTATGCCTAAATGTATAATATATACTTTTTAATATTTTTTAATAATTATTTGTTTTATGATACAAAAAGCTGGATACTTCGATCCGAAACCACTGATACCGCCAAAATCAGTACTCACGGAAAGGTTCACCTCCTAGAGGTA
Organism: Iris pallida; assembly: GCA_029216955.1. Lineage (NCBI taxonomy): Eukaryota > Viridiplantae > Streptophyta > Magnoliopsida > Asparagales > Iridaceae > Iris > Iris pallida. The sequence continues at coordinate 6,930,194 of JANAVB010032018.1, read as the reverse complement.
AGCCATAATCATATATATATAATCCATTTCATCTCAAACATATCGACAACAAAGCTTTTAACATAACTTTACATAATCCTGTTCTTCTGCTTAAGCTCTATTAAGGTTCACCTCCTCTGTACGATTAGCAGCAATCATATCATTTTCTAACCCCTTCCATCTATTTTAATTCTCCCGTCTATTCCTAGTCATACCAGCTCCTTAAGCAGGAATCCAATTGATAGATTTAGCTCAAGTTGTAACCAGCAATTTCTCAATAATGAATAATGAATCAAACACTAGCAAGAGTTATACATTACACACTACCATGAGCATTTATCACATATTATTGAAATGACATGAAACAACTACTTCTCATCATCCATACAAAAACAAATTAATAGGTAGTAGAATAATACCCAATAACATTTCATTCGATATTCTACATGCAATCAATTTAGAGTTCTCCCTACAACTAATTTTCCCTGTTTTAGTTAAACATGCAGCATCGTTTAATAACCGGTAACTTTCATCAAAAGAATGATCCCCGCCACCCACAACACCTCGCCGCCCCTCCCACCCCCCGTCGCCACCCCACCCCCCGCCTCCCCCGCCGCCCCCAGCCCCCGACGCACCCATCGCCCCCACAGTCTCTATCGCCCACGCAACCCCCGACGCCCCTGGTCCGCTGCACCCACGACCACTGCGAGAGAGAGAGAGAGAGAGAGGATTACCTTTGGAAGAGAGAGAGGAGAGGTTGCCGATCACCGCCTCGGGAGAGAGAGAGAGAGAGAGGAGAGGGAGGTCGCCGATCACCGTCGCGGGAGAGAGAGAGAGGAGAGAGAGTGAAATTTGGAGGGAATGGAAAGTTCCTCCGTCGTTTCAATTTAAGTCTGGGGCGTATATTTAGCGACCGACTAGCGATGGACCACATCCGTCGCTACGTCAACGCTATATTGTAAACCTGGCGACGACCTTTTCGTCTCTACGTAGTCGACAATTTATCCCGCCACTTCTCCTAACATTTCCCGTCAAATCGTCGACAGCATAGCGACGGATGAAAATCCGTCGCCATATCACCGACGCTGTGGCGACGGACTGTCGACCTTCTCTCACCCTTAAAACAAAAAAAATGATATCGGCTTATCGTCGGTATGTCGTCGACGATTTGTCGCAAATCCGTCGCTAACCATCCGTCGCTAATTGACTGTATTTTGGTAGTGACTTGTCTCGTCTTGTATCATGTCTAGGACATGAATTCCTAATTTCCACGGTCAGGGATTCATACGGAATATGACTAGATTAATCAAGTAGTCCATGAAGAGATTCCCAGCAATAGGCAGTCCCGTTATCTGGGCACTCTAATTGGACTTGTAGCCTGCCGTCGAGTAGGGCACATTTCCAGCACACTGTCATGTGTTGCACCCCCAAGTCACCTAATCTAACTCTCTCAACTTGTGATCGGATAATCTGGATTAAGATTGCAGGGCTTGTGTCTGTTGGAACATCTCGATGCATCTTGTTAGTAACTAAGCTTTTGATAACGCTAGTTAGTTAAAGTATCAAGCCGTACTCATTGCTTGGTCGTGATTGATGGATGGAGTCCCGTCTAGTCTTGTCTAGGCAAGTCCAGTACGTGGTTATTTCAGCAAGTTATAGTTATACTTTACCTTATCGATAATTGGTTAGAGGCTAAGTTCTGTTCAGGTGAAGGGTTACAACCTCGGTCCTTGTTTGGTTTATGGGTTGTAACTTGGCTACTAGAATAGTCCTTTAGTTATCCTATCATTTATCGCCTTGTTTCTCTAACTCATGTCTTTCATTATCATTGATGTATTTATGTGTTAATATGCTAGTTTTAGTTCTTAAGTGAAGCCTCCCTTGTGGCACTTACTCTTTCTGGGGTCTGACCCAGCTGGTTTTGTATGGCTAAATTTCGGAGTAGCACCCGAGGATCTTCCAGCCTTCCAGCCAGATGGTGAACACTAGGCGCAACCCTGGCAACGAGTGGATTTTATTTTGCTCTCCCACTCTATTTTAAATTATTCTTTTGAGGCGTTTAGCCGTCGAGCAAGTGTTAGCTCGTGTTAAATATACATTCCTGCCTTCCTGAGGGCTGTAACATGGTTGACAAATCCTAGGGTTGATCATGTATGACTTAAACTCTTACTAGTCTTTGCATTTTGTATGACTAGCTTCATGATCATCTGAATATGTAATGTATGGGACACCTTGCTTTGTATGTCTGATGATCTACCATCTTGTTATATTTATTTGCTTGCTTGAGATTGAGACACTAGGCTTGTTATTGACCATAAGAGACTGTTGGATTGTAGTAAAACCCTCACGTATCTTGACAGCCATGATCGTACATCGAGGTAGGTTACACTTTAATGTACATAGCTGACTGTGTCTGTCCCCCGCTCTCCAGTATTCTGGTTCTGGGGCGTGACACGGTTTAAGTGGTGGCACATGCAGGTCTTGTAAATCAAGATATGTGAGGGTTTCACGAAATAGATGTCTCAATCAGCGCTCGCCCTTGATCTCTACTCGTATCTTTTAATCTTTCCAAAGTCTTGATCTGATCGCATGCTTATATGCTCGATCTATCATGGTCCTTCCTTATTGTTCTCCATGTCGTTTCTTCAGCGGCATTGTTCATGGTCCTACCGATCAGCAAGGTGGAGCACCTCCAGTGAACCAGCAGAAACATGGATACCAAGCCCAGCACTCTGGAGCGACCTCCCGAGTCATGCATTCCGGGGATCCAGAGCCCCCAGTTTAGCCAGTCCAGCCTGCAGAGCCTGACAATGGAACCCTGCTGGGACTCATTAGGGAATTGCTTGCATCTCAAGATCGTCAGGGCGATGCCCTACACTAGACAGTATAAGATGCCATGGGCAGAGTTGGTTACCAAGGGAACAATGCGGCCAACAGCTTCAAGCATCTGAACCTTCCTTTCTTTGATGGTAGTGAATATGCTATCGCTGTCGATACGTGGCTTCAGGACATAGAAGTTATCATGGAGGCCGCTAGGATTCCTGAGGAAGAGAAGGTAGCCGTTGTGCGCCTGTAGTTATTAGATTTAGCCCGCAGCTGGTGGGTGATGCTAGCAGTTGGATTACCGACGCCTATCTCATGGGCGGTATTCAGCAATAAGTTCTAGACTAAGTACTTTATCGCAGTAGCTCGATATGATCTGTAGACGAGATTCACCAATCATAACCAGGTGGGACGGATGGTCGATGGATATGCGGCCGAGTTTTCTAGAATCAGTCGGTTTGCTCCTACCTTGGTGGCAACCGAGTTGGATTGAGCCCAGGAATTCCAGCAGGGGCTCCACCTAGAGATTATTGTATCAGTGGAGCAGTTTGAGCACTAGACTTTTGATGCCGTCTTGCGAGCAGCAAAGAGGTATGAGTATACTTCACAGAGGATTATAGATAGAAGCGGAGGACGGAAGAGGTCCCATGGGCAGATGTCCCAGTCATCAGCACCAGCTCCGGCAGCTAGGACTTTGACTATTAGAGCTCGTAGGAGGGCGACCATAGTTTCGTCGGTTCAGCATTCGACACCGAGGTTTCCTCAACAGCAGAAGCAGAAGCAGTCTTCCGTAATGGGTTGCTCTCATTGTGGGAAGCCAGGGCACGTAGTATCAGAATATCGTAGAGCACAGGGATTATGCTTAACTTGTAGGGCACCGCACCATAAGATAGGGTCTTATCCGAATAGAGCTAGTTTATCGTCGTTAAACCTAACCAGCCCTCGGTTAGAGGTCCAGCACCAGAATAGCAGCAGTACCAGCCTCCGAGGCCATTGCCGCCTCAAGCTCAGTAATATGCCCAAGCTTAGACTCAGAATCGGCAGAGTGGTTTCCAGCAGAGAGGACCAGCACCAAGAGGACAAGGACAGGCTATGACTGTGACCGTAGCAGAAGAATTGGTATCAGGTGAGGTGGTGGCAGGTACCATTCTCGTTAACTCTTTTTCAGCATCAGTATTATTTGATTCGGGTGCATTGTATTCATTTATGTCTGCACGATTTGCGACACGGATAGGACTGGAGCCCGAGTCATTATTAGTAAGGCTCAATATACTTACTGGTAATGGTCTTGTGGGAGTAGATAGAGTCTGTTCCTCGTGTAGAATCGTAGTTAGCGGTAGAGAGTTTTCCGCTAGGTTGATAGAATTTCCGATGGTCGACTATGATGTAGTCTTAGGGATGGATTTGTTGAAGGATTAATACGTAAGAATAGACTGCCATATTGGCAGGATTATTTTTGGTATTCTCGGCGAACCAGAGTTTTTATTTTCCAGAGGTGAAATAGAACCTTCTCCACCAGTATTGCGGATGGCAGTAGCAGTAGCAGTTTAGTTTCCCAGAGTAGTAGAAGAGTTTCCTAATGTATTTCCCGAAGAGCTTCCAGGCATGCCTCTAGAGAGAGAGATAGAGTTCACCATTGATTTGGTTCCAGGGACGACACCAGTGTCAGGGGTAGTCTACAGGATGGCACCTTCAGAGTTAGAGATCTTGTACAAGATGATTGAAGAACTTAGAACCAAGGAATTCATTCGTGCTAGTGGATCACCTTGGGGAGCCCCGATACTTCTTGTGAAAAAGAAGGATGGTACGTCAAGATTATGTGTTGATTATCGTACCTTGAACTCTATAACAATCAAGAATAGATATCCTCTACCAAGGATAGATAATTTATTTGACCAACTCAGAGGAGCGGCAGTATTCTCGAAGATTGACTTGCGGTCAGGGTACCATCAGATCAGAGTCAGAGAGCAAGACGTTCCGAAGACAGCATTCAGATCTAGATATGGATATTGGGAGTTCCTTGTTATGCCATTTGGAGTGACCAATGTGCCAGCCGTATTCATGGACCTCATGAATCGTATCTTCATGCCCTATTTAGACCAGTTCGTGATAGTGTTTGTAGACGACATCCTAGTCTATAGCAAGAATGAGACAGAGCATGACCAGCATCTTCGTGTAGTTCTTCAGATTCTCAGAGAGCACCAGTTGTATGCGAAGTTCAGTAAGTGCGAGTTTTGGCTGGATCGTATCTCGTACTTGGGTCACATCATCACCAGAGGTAGAGTGGAAGTGGACCCCCCAGAAGATAGTGGCCATAGAGACATGGCTAGTTTCCAGTACCGTCGCAGAACTTTGGAGTTTCCTAGGATTGGCTGGCTATTACCGACGGTTTGTATCAGACTTCGCTCGGATTTCAGCACCATTGTCACGCCCCAGTACCGGAATACGAGGGCAGACGTAGGCCAGCTATACCGTATAAGGTACGAATATGCCATACGGCGATGACGACTGTCAAGTCTTGCTGGGTATCCTAGCATGCAATCAATCTATGGCCTAAATACGATCTCATGTCCACAGGCAAATCATAATGAAACAACATCAAGAGAGATAATCATAAGGAAAGCAGGGAAATACGCATATGATAATCAGGAGGTCTACAGTACAGAAATAATGTAGACGAGTATACCTTCCCACAGTCCCCCTAGCATGGTCGGGAACTGAAGCACATCCTCCAAGTCAAGTCTGGAAGATCCACAGGGTCGATCACATGCAATCTGGGAACATTCCAGGGTTGGTCAGGCCAACCGTAGTAAGTACCAGAAAGGAAGGCTCAAGGACGGGCGAAGAAAAGCCAGCAGGATAAAATATGACAGTAAGACATCTATAAACAATAAGAGAAGGTAAGAGATCGTGCGGTACCAACGCACGATAACAATCCAACAACTAAAAGTATCCTGGTCGTAACCTCGGTCGATAGCCTATCGTAGCGCAATAACCAACCCAATAATCAAACAAGAACATGGGTTGGATCATGCACCACGATAGTCCATGTTCCTCTGTTATTCCCAGAAGTAACTCAATAATCATCCTAACATACACTAATGCCTGCATCGCTAACTGGAGATCGTAGTCTGTCATCGGGACAATAATCCACCCCTACATCAAATAAGAACAAGGGAATGAAATACTGAGCCGGGACAGCGTTACGCACCAGCCAGCTTAGCAAACAGCAAGCCATACAATTTATATGAATAAGCAGCCACTCAAATACCTACGGCTTTCTATGTGGAAGTTGGGTTACCCCAACAATGCAGTATAGGAATCCTCAGATCGTGCCGTCCCAGTAGGGCTAGCGAGGCCAAGTATAGCATATAAGAAGAGCACCGATCCCTCGTAAGGCCATCGGGCTTTGCATGTCACCACCGATCCCTCGTAAGGCTACCGTACCGTGCATGCCATGTATATAATGTATAGTACATAAGTAGCCGGATATTGCCATCCACTAGTATGAATGGTAACAATATCTGTGGCGGCTAGCCTGCAGGTCATGACTAACGTCTGGGATAAGGCTGGTAATGCACGATCTTGGGATTCCGTTCCCCCAATGCTTCTACCAGTTTAAGTTGCCTAGATTAACCATACATTTATCCGGAATCACATGCCGTGGTCACATGATCATCCTTCTAGATGTCGTACCTCAGTACGAGAACGTTAAGTAAGAATCAACCTCGGCACCTATAGTCCCAGTTGTGATCCATCCATAGTGTTATGCAACAAGCAAGCAAGCAAGCAATCCTAACTACGCTAAGACTATAGGCCAACTACCAGATACCCGTGTAGATAATCATATAATATAGCTAGAATATCAAGATGGCATCGCAATGCCATATAATCATGGAAGTAGCACCTCAAAGTGCTAGTAGACAAGAAACACCGCAGTGCAAGGTCAGGGCCAGTACCTCAAAGGGTAACTGGACTTATAGCACGGATACAAGTAGTCAGGTCTGGGACAAGGATAAATCTGTCAGTCACAAGAAGTCATCTGCCCACATCGTGGCATGGATATCAGGTCAAGTACAAGATCAGAACCTCTACTTATAATAACATCTCGAGCATATATGGGAGCCTAGAGCTCCAGTCATCCAGTCGGTCTATCCACCAGATCAATCTATCAAGAGTCATCCCTCTACGATAGAATCAATATCATGTCAGTAAGGTCAATAACCAAATACCAAGCTAATCACTATAAGCAATGCTAGGCCCTCTGGCTCACAAGAATCCTCCAAGTCAATGATCACAAACCACTAGAAAATGAGCCCCTCAATTACTAAGACATATCAATCAAAACAGGTTCCCCAACTACCGGAATACACAAAGGTACCAGGTTTTGGGCTTTTGGGAAGTCGAATAAAATTCATATAATAATACCCTCAATATTCTCCTCGTTCCGCGAGACACTCGTACCAGTATCAAAATCCAAAAGTCCTCAAAGACATATCTGATCAAATTAGAACATCACCAAAGAACTAGCAACACTATCTAAGAGTCCACTTAGTCTACCATAATCACTATCTCAATATCATATCTCCTCATAGTCAATCCTCGAATAAGATCATAATCCCAACACATGGGTCAACACTAATCAACCCCGTCAGAAGATGGCAAGGATTGTGTGAACCACTCTGGATCAGATCCACAACCCTTAAACCAAACAAGGACCAGGGTTGCAGACCTTCACCCGAGTAGAACCGGTCTCCTTACACAATCCGGCGGACAAGACATGTCAAGACGCTAGGCAACTAATCTAGTCGGGAGTCTACCTAGCAGGCAATAAGATCAGGTAACTATGCGAAGAAGAACATGCATGAGTTCAGTTCCGCAAACCAAAGGAATGGTTCTGCCCAATTCTTCGAACCAAATTCCCAAACGAGAATTCTGGAAAAATCCGACAGAGTCTCTTTTGTAATCTGGATGGGAGCACCCTACGAATAGAGGCTAAAACCACTCGGCGCAACCCGCCGCAGAATCGCAGAATCGCAGGTTGAGAACACTAAGTCTCAGCTACCAGCATCACTACGATGCGTACTGGGAACAAATCGATAGCCGAGAACACTAAGTCTCGGCCTCCAGCAGCACTACGATGCGTACTGGAAACAAATTGAACCCGAGACCACTAAATCCCGGCCTCCAGCAGCACTACAATACGTACTGGGTGCCAAGCCAACATGCATAATATAATAAAAAAACCGCCTCGCAGGGCGCATCACAGCACATGTTCATAATTCTAACCCAAGCGTAATCACAGGCACAAGAATAGTTCGCCAAGCCGTTACCCGACCGCGAGTCGGACACGGGGCATACAGGGACAATCCATACAAGTGAGTCATGCTCGTGTTCTCGGAGGTGTGGATGACCCATCCGAGTTTGTTCGATACGGTCTATCCCGGTATCGAACCAAGCTATCCTAAGTTATCATTATGACAGTTCTACTACTAGGCTACACTACTCAGGGTTATACATTTACAATTATGACAAATTAAAATGCAATAAAATCCAGGAGAGAGGGCAAGTGCCGTCGATGAACAAGGGATACTTGCCTAGGGGGCTCGGCTAGGTAAGCAAGTCTTCGGCAGTCGCAACCCAAGCTAGCATGCCAATCGAGATCCTCAAAACACACAATAAATAATCATCAGCACCAAATAATAAAATAACAGAATAATCATAAGAGATGGCAGAAGGCTATACCGTATGGGTCCCGCAAGCAGTACAGGGATCGAGCACGGAAACTGAGGTACGCGGATCGATACGGACACGTAAATCGAGACGTGTACGTATATCAAAATACGTACAAGAATCGAGATGGTACGAATATCGAGATAAACAGGAAACACGTGTACGTAAAACGAGACGTGCACATAGATCGAGAAAATCACGAATATCAGAATGGTCCACGAATCACGCGACACACAAATCGAGGCGAGCACGTAAATCAAAACGACCCAAAGTCCAAGGAGCACGTAAATCGATACGGCATACAAATTGAGGTGCGCACGCAAATCAATACGGTGCGGAGTCTAATATGGCATGCAAACCGAGACGGTCATGCAAATCGATGCATGCACGTGAATCGATGTGGCACAAAAATCAAGAAAGGCACAAAGGTCGAGGCACAGAAAACGAGATGGTGCGTAAATCGAGATGGCACGTTGCCCGAGGCAGCACGAGGCTCAAGGCGTCTTGCTGCCTAAGGCAATACGTAGATCTAGGTGCACGGAAACTAAGAATGCACGCAAATTGAGGTACACGCAAACCGAGGCACGTGCAGAATACGACGCACGCGGACCGAGCATCGCACTACTCGAGGCAGGCCAACAAAGCCCTAAAACAATCTTTAGAGCTAAAGAAAGAAAGAAAAGAAAAGAAACCATAAAATTGGTTCAAACCAACTGAGGGAAGTACCAGGCCGAATGTGATAGAGGATTCCCCTGTTCAAACCAAAATTAAAAAATTAAAAAAAACTTTAGAGGGAAAGAAGAAGATGTACCTATGGCAGCCGAGAGAGAGAGAGGGAAAGAAGAAGATGTACCTATGGCAGTCGAGAGAGAGGGAAAAGAGAGGTTCTCGGATGAGATGTCCAGGGAGTCGAGGGAAGGCGATCCTTTTCACCAGTAGAGGCTGCGGGCAGAGGTGGAAGCGCGCCGAGAGGTGAGGCGATCCTTTTGGTTGGGAGGGAGAAGTAGCTCCGATCCTTTTGGTTGATGGAGAAGCATCCGATCTTTTGTTGGCATGTGGGAGGGAAACGATCGAAAACTCAGAGGGAAAGTTGAAAATTTCAGAGGGAAATGAGTGGGATCGGGAAAAATGAGGCTTTGCACACTCTTCAAGTCACATGTTTTGCATGTGATACATATGTGACATAAAAGAAAATCTCTTCTAACGGTTATTAATGTGAGTATAATAAAAAAACACACACACACACACACACACACACACACACACACACACACACACACACACACACACACACACACATATATATATATATATATATATATATATATATAATAAAAATAATAATATCCAATTTTTGATTTTAAGTAACAATTATTTAGCAATTGTAACGGATATAACCGTAACTATTTTATAATGGTAATAACCGTTACTAATTATAAAAAAAAACTGTTACAAATTGTATGTTTTGGTGTAGTGATATATAATATTTATTTATATATTCATACATATATATAATATATATTCATATATATTCATATTCACATAGACTTACACACATATATATATATATATATACATACACACATATATCTTTATATCTAAATAAACTCTATAATACCGATAACCCACTAAAATAACCCAAAGAGTCTTGATGAACACATCTAGGCCCAGAACATTATACCAATATTCAAAAACTCTATTTAAATATTAATAATACCCATTTTGTATAAATAACCAAATATTTAGAAAATATCATTAAGTCCACCCAAAAAGTTAGGAAATATTTGTACGTGCCTAAAAGTATGTCTACATAGGCTTGGGCTTGGTTTGGGTCCAATCTGGACTAGTTTGGTACACCCGGATTTTCTAAACTCAATAATATAATTAATAAATAAATAATCTTCGATAATGTTTAAGTCATAACTTGACCTGGTTTTCCTAGTTAGGACATCACTCTTGTTCGGCCTTTCCTAACAGGGCTAATACACTAGTCAAAGCACGCCACTATACTATCTGTGCCATAATTTCTAGTCGCCTTGTACCCCAATTCCTAACCATGACTAAAATCATCTACCGTAATAATTAACTAATTAATTATTTATAAAATCTAAAAATCACCATTTAAATAAAATAAATAATAATAAAATATTTTAAAATTTTCGGGAAGGGGAGCTATATCCGTAGTCAACTGCATTGAGTTAATCATTTCTGTTAACGTTCTGTTCTTCCTCTCTGCTACTCCGATTGATTGAAGAGAGTACGGAGCCGTAGTCTTATTGACAATTCCATGTTCTTTGCAAAACGATGCGAATTCATGAGACCTGTACTCTCCACCTCGATTACTTCTTATTCTCTTAAATTATTGTCCAGTCTGCCGTTCAGCTTCGGCCCTGAACTCCTTGAACTTCTCGAATGCTTCATCTTTAGCCTTCAACAAGTAGACGAACGCATACTTTGAGAAGTCATCGATGAAGGTTACGAAATAATTCATCCCGACCTTTACAGAGAATTATTTGAAGTCAAAGATATCAGAGTGTACAAACTCCAGAAGATCTGTACTTCGATTAACCCAAGGAAAGGGTTTCCTTGTGATCTTCGTTTGAGCACAAACTTCACATTTCTCTACCTTACCCCCACACTTGGAGATAAGTCCTAGACTAGACATTTTGTTTATTCGTTTTCAATGAACATGTCCTAGCCTATTATGCCATAACTCAAGAGTATAAGCAGAATGAGTGATTGTATTAATTACATTGGACTGATTTATAAGCTAAATTTTAAACATTCCTTCGGTATAAAAAGCTTTCCCCAAATATGTTCCCTTAATTGACAACACCATCTAGCCAGCATTGATGTCCATTCTGAGACCTGTATTGCACAGTAGGCCTTCCGAGATCAGGTTCTTTATGATAGCAGGTACATGCTTCAGACCTTGAAGCATCAGAAACTTTCCCGAAGTTAGCGTCAAAACCACTGTCCCGATCCTGAGCACTTCAGCTTGTGCCTGGTTCGCCATCATAACCACTTTAGAAGTTGCTGTATAGGTGGTGAACCAGTCCTTGTTGGAGCAGACATGGTAGGTGGCTCTTGTGTCTACCCACCAGTCAGAGTCAGCCCTCACCGCATCGACCTGCACAATCATAGCAACAACGTCAGTGATCATAGAAACCTTGCTAAGCTCTCCTTGCTCTATTTGCTTGGTCTTTTCTTTGCATTCACTCTTGAAGTGGCTCTTCTTGCCACACTTGAAACAAGGCATCTGAGATTTTGCCTTCTTTTGCTTGAAAGAAGTCCCATTCAGGTTCAGATATTAGGGTCCTTCTTCTTGTTGTGGGAAGTAGCATGCTTTCCCCTTGGATCTCTGGTATGAACCAAATTGTCATTAGCCAAATGCTTAGACAGTGCATCCACCTTCAGTTGAGCCCTCATCTGGTCCTCAATGTAGACTTCCTGCAGGAGATCGTCGAGACTGACCTCCAACTTCTTCCTGTAAGCCCTCTGATTTTTGAATTTTATTTTTAATTATTTTATATTATTTTATATGGATATTTTAAATATTAAAGTCAATAATGAATATGTTAGTAGTTTACTGTAGCTTTGATTTTTGAAGCACAACAAATATTATTTTCTTGAATCCAATTCTATAATTGAATTCTAGACTCGTCCACCTTCAGCTTGATATATCATATCCCATTCAAATTTTTTCCCCAACATTCTTTTGGCTTCACATGATTTCGGGTCAACTTAGACAATTTGAGCCATTGACGTAATTTTAAGCCAACTTCCAATTTGCTTTTGGGACTTGACATAGATCGAAACCGTATGACCCAATATATGGTTTTGACCCATGTTGAGTCTACAATGCATATGCCTAGGGTGCACCATCCAATGGAGTTCCCATGTGCTACATATTTACAAATGGCACATGAGACTCGTTAAATTGATTTTCGGGTCCAATTTGAATAGTAATGCTACTTGGACCCTAACCTAGTCAACCCTACTAGTTAGAGCCTAACTAGGAGTACCAAAACAAAGTATCCATATATTTAAGAGAATTTTAGAGGTTTAATTGCAGCCATATGCAATATTCTCTTATATATTTGGCTTGGTAAAACATCTAACCAAAATAGGAAACCTATTAATAATAGTATGATTTGGAGAACGAAATCCTATCCAAATTAGATCAAACGAAAGCCCATGCACTATATATATATATCAAACCCTAACCATCCCTTCTCTCATAACTGCCCACTACTCCATAAATCCCCCCAAACCTAGCGGCCACCACTCCAAACCCGAAACCCTAGCCGACCCCCTTTCCTTCTCAAAATCCTAATTTTTCCTCAAATTCCATGCCATCACCACCACTCACATGACCCTCTCAACATGATCTTCCACCCTAGTAACTGTCGGAGCAACCTTGCAGCTGTTAGAGAGGTGCACGACGCGCTACTTGGGCTGAAACTCCATCGAATCGAAGTCTGAAACGTCACAGCAGGTTTGTCAGTTTGTAGATGATGTTTCACCCACTTTTTCTCATCCGTTTCTCCTCGAATCAAATCTGAGAGCTACCTTTTTGTGTCTATTCCAACCCCTGATCGTTCGATCCCCCAGTTCTAAGCGGTTTTCCCGTGGCGTCGATTCTATGACAGGGTATCCAAAATCGATAAATTCTGTTGCGAGCTATTTTTCACCTATCAAAGGTCAGTTTCTAACCTTATTATATTTTTATTCAGAATTTAGACTTTGATACCTTTCCAACGCATCTCTGGAAGTTAGGTTTTGCATCCGTTTACTATTTTTAAAAATTCAAGTATTTGCCGTGTTGTTAAACTCTGAAAAATTCTGCTTTCCTTGTGTCCAAAAGTGTCAAAACTCTATGGATCCATATTAAACCTTATGTTGTGAAAGGTTTAACATTATAAATACTATTTTAACTAATTTTTGTAATTTGTATAGAATTTATTAATTTTGTTTTATCATTGTTTCAGAACTAAATTAATGGTCGATTTGAGGAAGTCATATGTGGCATTGACATACGACCGCTTGTGAAAGGGTTTTTCTATTGAAAATAGAATTATAGCAATATATAAATATTTATAGATAAATTTCAAAATTTAAATATATTATTTTGTTATAATTGTAAAGTATTTACGAGAGGATTTGATACCTTATGTACTTATACAATAGATGTAGTGTAGTAACAACGTTATGGCAACTAGGAGACGTCGATACGATACTCATATAATTTAGGTGTGGTATGTTGATATAGAATATTAAATTTAATATATTATTATAGGTGAGCTTGGAAGGATCGATAAGGACACCGGAGTTGGACAGGCTTACCCGCAGACAGCAGTTACAGGCAAGCGTGCCTTGCCTTCATTACAGATTATTCTTTTCTGTTTTGTTGTTCTTTTTTAGTAGAATTGCATGACGTACGTAGGACGTTTTTACTTAGTATCCATTTATAGACGGGTGCCGATGCTATGATAGTGACATCGAGTATTGACATTAGGCATTACGTACATACTGATGTGTCCATTGACACAATTGACCACAGGACACCGACACATTCATGATGCGAGATTTACATGACTATTCGTGGTATTGACCTCGTGTTAGCATTCTAGATTTTTTTATCAGTATTGCTTTTACTTTCGAGATGAGTGTACAGACTTGACACTGCTAGATTCTAGACATAGGGATTGGGAAGAACTTGACTATAATATCAGACCTATTATCATGTGGCCCGTTGTTTAGTGACCTTTATCTCTGTAGCATGGTAAGGAATCATCATTGTCGAGAATTGATTGTCCTTGAGACCAGAGGCGTACCGACACAGGAGGACGAGATAGTGCCAGAGGATTTTTCGTGATCATGTTATCTTAACATTTAGTCTTGCTTCATTATTTCCTTTTCTTTTCATCAGAGTTGTAGTTGATTTGTACTTTGCTTCTATTTCTGGGGTTTCAGAATGTTTTATCCGCACAGACTTCATTACATTTATTGCTGGATATTTAAGACATTTCTTTATTTATTTTTGATCTCTTTGTCGACTATGTGGATGTGATTAGATGTATATACCTATGGACTGTGTTGTATTTCTTAGTGTTATCATGATTTACAGCTTAAGTATTTCGCTAATGGGCATGTTGTGTAGCTTGGCCCATTGGTGAAGTGTTGCTGGCATGTATTCTTATACCTGGTCCTATGTATTGTGGGACTGGGGCGTTACACTTTCTCTTGCTCCACCCAGTAGGGAGCTTCGAAACGATCCCTCCAACAACAAACTTGTCGGGAAGACGCATCGTCTCGTCTTCCAACTTTTGTCGCAGTTTCAGGAACTCCTTCACCTGCGGCATCCTTGGCTTCTCGTCCTTAAAGAACCACTTGTGATATTTCTCAACAAGAAATATCTTGCTACGGTTCTTATTATCCTCGTACAATTTCTCCAGAGACTCCCAAATATTTCTGGCAACAGTCTTCTTTAAATATGATTCAGTAAGAGAGTCTTCCATAGCATTTAGGATCATAAGACTACAAATGCTATTGTCCCTCCTCCATTTGTCCTGGTTCTTAGTAGCCGCAGAGATTGCAGCTACAGATCCAGTCTCTAGAACAGTTGGTTCCTCCTCAAACAGCACGTAATCAACTTCTATGAGTTGAATAGTGAGAGTAACCTTTCTCTTCCAGACTTGATAATGCTCTCTATCAAACTGTTCTAACTTTGTAAAGTTAGGATTGATGAGTGTAGCATTCAAGTTTTCCATCTCATTAATTAAGCTTTGAGATTGTTATTACCGGGGCACAATTTTTGATGGAAAACTAGAAAAATAAAACAATTGTAAAAACAACATTTTAATGCAACACTTCAAAGAAGGTGCACAACAGAGATCCTAGGAGGATTCTGGATTACGATAATCTAAAAAGATTTTGTAACAGTAGCAAACGACAGTAGAACTTCTAAACAGAAGGTACGAATCGATATGCTAATAGCAGCAGCGATGACAGGTGAAAGATGGAAGATGGCCTGCTGGGGTGAATGATCACCGTTGCTCAAAGCTTAATTCACCCCACACGAATAGCTTCCAGGAACCAGCAAGTTCGTCGGAGAACTCTGGAACACTCTGCTCTTCTGACTCCTCGGATGGCAGCAGACCCTTGCGGCGCTATGTGACGCTGGTGCAACGCTACTCTTCTCTCTCAAAGTCTGTAGAAATTTATAAAAAATTTTGAACTCGATACTTGTGTTAAGAAACACTTCTGTACTCTATGTTCTATTAGTTGTTCTTTCACTGTGAAAGAGAAGAGAGCCTTATATAAGCTCGCGCAGTAATTGTCCAGTTTGCAGAACGTTCGGGACGTGAGAAAAACTGCCCCGAATGTGCTGTAACCGCTCAAATCGTATATAGACACGATCTAAGTCAACTTGCGCACAGCGCGCACAACTTGCGCCACCCGTGCATCTAGCACACTGCGCGCACAGCATGCATAACACCACTTGCGCCACACGTACCGCACGCAACCTACACAAGCCGCACAATGCACACACTGCTTCTCGCACAATGT
Organism: Iris pallida; assembly: GCA_029216955.1. Taxonomy (NCBI): domain Eukaryota; kingdom Viridiplantae; phylum Streptophyta; class Magnoliopsida; order Asparagales; family Iridaceae; genus Iris; species Iris pallida. The sequence continues at coordinate 6,914,087 of JANAVB010032018.1, read as the reverse complement.
GCGCCACTTGCGCACCATGTGCACCCTGCACAAACTGTGCAACGCGCACAAGAGCCAAAGTGCTAAGTGCAACAATGCGCACAACAGTGCAACGATGCTGACGTGCTAAGTGCAAAGTGTGAAAATAAAATGCCAACAAAATGCCACATTACGTCTCATGAGCCTATGAGCCCGAGTCTGAGTCCGAGTCTGAGTCGCTAAACCCCTACGTGGCTTAGCACCCATGGAAATAGATTTCCCAAGAGCAAAAAGCATGAATGCTTCATTGTTGACTTAAGCTTTTTTCATTAGAAAATACCCCCACATGGCACACCAATGTGCACCTTCACACCACATGTGCATCTCTAAAAGAGCATAGCTAATATATAGAGATACAACTCCTTTGGCCTAGCCGATGTGGGACTAAAATTCTAAAACAAAAGGCCAAACTCCAACAAGTATCTCATTCTATTATCCTCAAAATTGTGTTTATTTAGTTATAGATGAGATCACAAGGTCATATGTTTCAAAATCATATTCTATATCACAAGTCTATCATGACACCTTCCTCAAAATTTAAAGGATGTCTAAGACAGCTATGCTTGATTGGTCCAGTAGAAAAGTGAGAAGAATTTAATAAGAAGAAACGATCAGGGAAAATGATTAATGAGATGAAAAGATAGTAAAATTCTCTTAATGAAATAAAAAGATAATGGAAATTTCTTATGAAGAAAATGTGCCATGAATGGTGGAAAAATATGGCGGCAAATATGGGTTCAAAGGAGTAATTCCTACATGGCATCTAATAATCCCTCAATTCTTTTAAATCCCTATTCCTCAAGAACATCTCAAAAAAATTTTAATCATGAAAACTAATTTGCTACTTATAAATTTTAACCTCAAGAAAATTTAAAATTCTCAATATCATTCAATAAAAATTTTAATCAATCATTCATTACTCAAATTTTAAATTTATGTCCAATTTCATCATAAACATCAAGATTGACTTATCCACTTCCCAATTTTCTCTTTATAGATCGAAAAAATTGAAGTTTCATCAGAATTTGAATTCTCCAAGGTGCTTTAATTTAAATTTAGTCAATCAATCGTAATCTTCAAAATTTTGTTTTCGACAATTCTTTCATCTTATCAAGTATTCAGCTTAATCATCCAAATTATTATTCCCGAAGTTAAATTTCACAAAATTAAATTCTTCCAAAATATAACCACTTTTGCATAACCTCTTCAAGATTTCAAATTCGAAAATCGAATCCAAAAATTTAAATCTTCAAAATTTTAAGCACTTCAAATTTAAACTTAAATCTATTATATCACAATCTCCTCAAAATTTTAAATTCCATAAATCTTTAAATATTTCCATGATCTTATTAATTAAATCAAAATCAATTCATTTGTAAATTTAAAATTCAACCTTATCAATAATTTCGTCAAACCATATATAAAATTTAAACCTCAATGACACCAAAACTAATAACCTAAAAGACTCAATTCATCAATTGGAGACTCTACCAACCTTTGGTTAAAGTCATTCTACCAAAGCACAATAATATTACATAAAACATTTCAAATTCATCAACTACGGTTGTCTCAAATTCAATCATGTAGGTTTGTCACAAAATATAATCATGTAGCCTATATACCAACCTTAACTACCCAAGTAATCAATTCAAAATAAATCTAAGGGTTGCCCACGGGGTACCTAGTCCTATTCATTCTTCTAAAATCAACATAATTGTGAATGAGCAATTCCTTATTCGTAGGCTCGCAACAGTACAACTAATATGGTACTACTACGAGTTTGCACAATTTGTGAAAACAGTCCTGCATGGGCCACCAAAAAAATTTGTTACAACCCGCACCCTCTTTCGGGATACGAGTGCGTGCGCCAGTCTAGCCTATATCGCAATATCGACGCAGTAAGCTATCTAGACTGCAATAACAAGTTCTCATAAAATAATATCTTTTTATTTACCCATTCACAAAACTAAACAATTTTACAATATTCTAAGATTATATTTGATTAAAGATAAAATGTCTCAATAAATAGAAAAGACAACTAAATGAATACTCACTATCTAACTAGTTTCTAGGTTTTGGCCTTCAAATACAATCGTATCTGCCCTAAGGGTCCCATGCATAGAGTAGCAAGCGGCTATCTAAAAAAATAGGTTTCCAATCAGGAATGGAACGAGTACAATCCATGCATGAAGTTTCAAACATATAATAACGACTATAAAAACAGTGAATAGAGAATGACATATATGATGAAACAAGTAAACTGAAATCATGGCACGAAAAATAAGATGAAACAGTTAAGCATGAACTATAAGAGAAGTAAAGCATGGAAGATGGAACATAATCATCTACGTGAATTGAAGTACACCTTTCAATATGTGATCGATCTGGGACAATTACACCGCAAGATCTACATGTAGGATCGATGGCACCTCTAGAGGGGGTGAATAGAGTGTAGCAAAAAGTAATTACCAATTAAAAACTAAGTAGGTGAAGCAATCATATAATTAAAACTTTAAATGCAATAAAGTAAAGCAATAAGTAGTGGAGGCAAGAAAGCAATACGCAGACACAACAGGTTTATACTAGATTCCCTCTGAGAGGACTAGTCCAGTTCGCGAGAACTCTTGCTCACTATAATCTACTGTTTTGAATAGAGATTACACCGTATGTTTTACTCCAAAGAACACGCCAACTTCAACACCATTGTATTTTTATCCGAAGCCCACGAACAAACTTCAAAAATACCTTTCTGAGAAAAGCTTTTATATGCCAAGCTTTGTACAACTTGAATACTCCTAATCAGAAACCATCGACACTAGAAGGATGGGAGTTGTCTTGGAGATTTGAAGATCGAAGCTTTGTAAATTGAGTAGAAAGCTTAGAAATAGATAGAGAAGATGAAGATTGGATGAGTTAATAGAAATGAAAATTTCTTCTCTTTTTGTACGATTTTCTAGGATAGAGTCCGGGCAGAACTCAGTACCCTAACGTTCATAATTTTGAACGTTGGTGATCCAAAAGAATAGGAAAATCTGCTAACCAGGAAAAATCCCAGGGGAGCGAGTTCAGTCCGAGTTCGGTTATAACTCTGGCCGAGTTCGGTTGCCAGGGGATCTGGTCAACTTGATTTGGTTTAAGCTTTTGGATATGGGTTTGGTTTGGGTCAGGAAATGGATCAAGCATGGGATTTGAGTTTAAGTTCTAAATGCCAATGATCTCGACGCAAACTTTTCTAGACTCAATAAAAGAAAAAATACATAATAAATATAAAAAATTTATGGAGATAAAATCTGCAAACTTTTGTTTCTTTTCATACCAAGTTCGGAGTTTTAAGTTAACATCGAAATCGGTTTGACCATGGCTAAATGGGCCAACAATCTTCCCTATTTTGATAATTTGACAAAACTACGATTGATACTTAAGAATATGTTCAGCTCGATCTGAAAGTAGACTTTATAGGACCGTTGAGCACCTCTAGAGGGGGGGTAAATAGAGTGAGTGCGAGTGCAGTAGAAAATAATCACCAATTTAAAATTATAAACAGATAACTATGGCAGTAAATAAGAGACAGTAAATAAATATAGCAAGAGATAGAGAGATCAAACTCAGTGACATAGCGATGTATACTGGTATCCCTTTGTGAGGACTAATCCAGTCTCGAGTACTCTTGCTCGATGTTAATCCACTAAAGCACAAGCTAATTGAGAGCTTGCAGTCTCTTACAACACCGTGCTTGGTGACAAGTTTACGACCAACTTCACAACACCATGCTTGGTGATGAGTGCACGACCGGCTCCACAACAAAGATAGTTTTTGTAATTTGAACAACCTCTTTACAACTCTTGAGAACTAAAAGACTCTAGATCGAATAGATAGTACTGGCTTTTGGCTAAGAGTAGTGTAGGTGTGATATGAAAGCTTTTGATCGGATGAAAACACTTATTGAAGAGAGAAGAGAAGATGAAATTGATTGAGTGATTTAGAATGAAAAATTCTCTTCTATTTATAGGTGTTTTCGACGACCGAACTCGGACAGAATTTGGGCAGAGTTCTGATGCAAAGATTTCGCAAACGAACGTTACATGCAGATTTGGAGGCAACAAATATTTAAATTCAAACTGAACGAGCTCGATCAGAGTTCAGATCGAACTCGGGCCGAACTCGGTTTGAGTTCTGTCTCAGTAAAAATGTAAGACATTTGTCAAATTCTGTTGCAGAATGGAAATGAAATTTTTGGTAGATGGAATATGGTAGGTAGGCTGTATAAGAAAGTGGACTATGATTAACCTATGCCTGTATTATCCAGTCGATCTTACAATTTATATCCTAGACTCAATAATGATAAAATACATAATAAATTATAAAATAACTCGGACTAGATTCCAATGAAAGTAAGTTTCAGAATGATGATTTACGTGTTTGCTGATGTAGTAGTACGCTTGTTAATATTGATTTCACAAAACCTAAAATGATTATCAGCTGTTCGTATATTTTGTGTAAGGACTTAAGTGAATGTCGATTATTAAAATCGGGTATGACCACAAAATGGGCCAACAATCTCCCCCATTTTGATAATTGACAAATTTGATTCTATACCAAAATATATCTAAATAGAACAAATAAAAATACCTGAAAAAATGGTTTTGGTAGTACTCTTTCTTTGGATTGTTGATTTTGGTATTGCGCACTTCTCCCCCTTTGTCAATAAAAAAATAGTTTTGGCTTCCTCGTAATGTGTGAAGCCAACAATGTTCATCAAACAGACAAAGTAATACTAGAAAGAAAATCACAAATAACAACATTGCCGCAACTAATAAGTGCATAAAAGAAATATCTAGTAGTGGAATACTAAAATGTCATACTAAAAGAAAGATACAACCATCACAAACATCACAAAGTGCTAGTAAATGTCTAACTGTAAATTTTAGACATAAAATAACTACATAAGATCATCATCTATCAGACTCTATCCAAAATCCACCAGCTCAAGTCCTCATCACATCGGAGTGTCGTCACCACCAGGAGCATCCGGTAGAAAATATGCAGCAGTTGGATCAAAGTGAGGAAATATCGTCTCATCATCGAACCTGGGTCCAGGGAAGCTGGGATGATGAATTATGATAACTGGATGTGAGGGGTCATAAGAGAGACTCCAGTGAAGATCAGCAATGTTGTTCCGCAACACCCGAGCATAGGTGACATGGCAGAACTCTGAATCAAGATAGCCTTGATGTCGTTGCGCTGAGAGGGCAACGAATCATCAAAGCGCTAATAGAAGCCAGGGTCAAAACCCGAAGCAGGAGCTGGAGCAGTAGCAGCAGAAGGAGCCTCGAGGTCAGCATCATGAACAAGCTCAGCACCAGGAGGCAAAGGAGGAGTAGGATATAACCTAGACCTACTGAGCTCAATGGCAGTGGATGAGTAAGGACAGGTTTGAAGATCGATTTCAAACCTCCTAAAGATAGAAGCCAAATGCATAGGGTAGACAAGGTTGCGTCCTACATTTATGTAGTTAAGTATCCATGCCATCATAGTCTTAGGAACAGAAAATGGAATGCCAAAGTGAATGTGGTACATGGCTGACAATTCCAGGAAGGTAATGTCATCAGAGGATCCCTTCTTTGCAAGAAGAACAGAGAATACAAATATATGGAGTTTATAGAAGTTTTAATTTAGATGCTTGGAATAAACTCTTCTAGGAACAAGTTTAGGATGGCACAAAAGTTCTTTGAAGGAATCAAAGGTGACACCTTCAGGGAATCGAATATGATGAATGTCTACTAAAGCTTCACCTATATCAGGAACATGAAAATATTCACTGATGTCGGTGGCATTGAATTCTAGTTCTTGCCCAGCAACACATGAGTAGAAGTTGCCGTTACCTTTTACTTGCAGATTGCAATAAAACACACTGACAACATTATAATAAATGTTCTCAGTTACTTTAAAAAAATCACGAAAGTCGAGACGGTTGAAAGTGGGAGCATATTCAGAAAAGATGGTAAAGTTAACACATGCTCCAACACGAATTCTACGACTAGAAAATGTGTCAAACCAAAGGTCGAAAAATTCCCTATCGGAAAAGTGACCGGAATCGTAATCATCAGATCCCGTAGGTCGAGTTGGACTAAAAATATTAGTAGAAACATAGTCAGAGGAGGATGATCCTGCTCGTGAGGAATCAACCTTTCTCTTTTGGTGCTTAGGTGCATGGATGAGAAGAAAAAGAGAATATAATACCTTCGAAGAGGAGGAAGATGGTGGAGAGGATGGCCCACTAGACTCCTGAGAAAGCTCGAAAGGAAGGAGGAGGAGAAGTTCTTTGGAGTATTGGTGGGTAATTCTCGGTATAAGGATGAAGAAAAGTGAAAGGAAGGAGTGGAATATATAGAGCTAGGGCCGGCTGTTCGGTTCTGGAAATCTACACAACGCCGACCGAACTCGGTCAGAGTTCGGTCCGAGTTCGGCTGCTTGTATTCACAATGTTATAAATGCAGTATTTGTTAAAAAATTTGAATTTATAACTGTTGTACTTCTTCATTTAATAACTTCTATTACTTTGGGTTAGCTGTAGGGGCCGGATCCCAGCTAGCGGTAGTCCGAAGACTAGTGCACCATGTCGCTTCAGGCTATTTACACCTGTATGACAGAAGGACCTTTCGGCTTGTACCCAAAATAATTTACGTTAAATAAATTACAAAGTTTTGAGTTATAAAAATAAATTTAATAAACATACTACATTATGAATCTGAAAACTCAAGTATGTCGAGCTCTCGCCGCATAACATTAAATCGGTCTTCAGCCAGTGGTTTTGTGAAAATGTCTGCTAGTTGATGATCTGTGTCAATAAACTCTAGGCAGATGTCCCCGTGTTGTTGGTGATCACGTAAAAAGTGATGACGGATTTTAATGTGTTTTGTGCGTGAGTGACATACAGGGTTCTTAGTCAGGTTAATAGTGCTAGTGTTATAACAGTAAATGGAAATCTTAGTGTAGTACAGATTATAGTCTTCTAAGGTTTGCTTCATCCACAAAATTTGAGCACAGCACGTCCTGCAGCGATATACTCAGCCTCAGTAGTTGATAATGCTACAGAATTTTGTTTTTGCTAAACCATAAGACTAAGGCCTTTCCTAGGAAATGACACGTTCCGCTGGTGTCACGACCCGCACCCGCTTTTCGGATACGAGACGTGTCCAAGCCAGCCTACGTCGCAAAGTCGACGGTAGAACGCTGTCATGGCCAAGATGCTCAAAATCACAAAAGATACATTTATTTCTCATTCAGAAAGTTAAATCAAATCTACAAATTATTACAAGATTTATATTTAAGGAAAAGTACAAGTTCTTACAAGTAATGAAAATGATATCATTTCTATCTAATTTCTAGGTTTTGGTCTGCAAGTATACCCGTATCTCCCAATGCTAAGTGAAGCCACAGCTAACCTAAAAAATGTTGGTTTCCAGTTAGGAATGGAACGAGTACAACCACACAACAGTTCAATAAATGAGAAAATCCATAAATTTGTAAATAATAATGAAATACACGACAAAAAGATAAGCATAGAATCATGGCAAAAATTGAGCATGGTGAAGATGACATAGTAGACCTGTAGCTAGCAATGTATACTATAGAACCAGACACTGTATCTATCTAGTGAGTTAAAATACTACTTCGACATGTAAACGACTAAGGGTAAATCCGGCACCCCACACATGAAATATATGACTGCTATTAGGCAAGAATAAGATCCGGCACCCCGCACGTGAAGTGTGCGACTGCTATTAGGAAAGAATAATTTTGGGTTTGTTTACATGCCTAGAGTATTTTTCTGCCCGACCAGTACTCATGGATCCCAACAGGTCACGAACACGGTGATAGATTGGTCACGAACAACATGTAAAGAATCCATAACTACTATCTCGTGTAACATCGTGTCAAGAACCAATGTAATATTAATGTAAAACACTACTACGTATATGATTCATAGAGATAATCAAATATGAGAACTATCAGAGATGTACTCGCCTGAGGTCCTGTGCGGGTGAAACCGATAATACTATACCACTCAGTGAGGCACAACAGTCAACACATGCAGAAGTCTCCAGATGTTGAAATAAATATTACCAACATTTTTAGAATAGTCAAATTAGCTATAACTGCTATCCTTAAGTCCAATTCTGGATACAGGCGTAAAACGATAATTTTGGATCAAAACGGTGTCCACCGTTGGACCCGCTTTGCACCGAAAAGTGTGCCAAAGTCTACGCTCTATAAAGTCATCAAACTATATGTCAACAGGTCTGATTTTTCGATACGAACCCAACCATGTGTCCAAAGTTTGATTCCGGTGGGCCGTGCACAAAATTGCCCGTTGAGTCGGATCGTTGGGCCCACAAAACGGTGATTCGATCAACTGTCTCAGAATCGGACCAAACTTGGCATACAGGACCAAAAAAATGATACGGTCCTGTTGGCATAAGTTTTGTTTCGATCTGACGAGCGTACACAAAGTAATTAAGAAATTTGCACAGAGGCTGATACAGTGAATTTCGACGGATACACATCCAATTCGTCGCGCACACGCAACCAATTTGAATTCTGTCAAAGCCCGCACATCTGTGAAGCC
>JANAVB010032018.1:6715440-6900440 GCA_029216955.1 Iris pallida | reverse complement strand
AAAGTTCATAAGGTATTTTCTTCGGATGGGTCGAACTAATACCCTATTTAAAACATGACAGGCTGTACTAACAGCTTCTGTCCAAAAATATTTAGAAAGATTATGTTGATTCAGCATGACTCTAGTCATCTCGCTTAGAGTACGGTTCTTCTGCTCCACAACACCAGTCTGTTGAGGAGTTCTTGGACAAGAAAATTCGTGGTAGTATCCACTATCATCACAAAACTTTTTGAAATTAGTATTTACGAATTTGCCGCCATGATCACTTCGGATACGAGTAATCATGAAGCCTTTTTCGTTTTGTACCTTTTTACAAAATAACTGAAATTCAAAAATAGCATCACTTTTGTTTGATAAAAAGTAAACCCAAGTAAAACGAGAGGAATCGTCAATAATAACAAATGCGTAGAGCTTACCGCCAAGACTAGCGACTATACTAGGACCAAATAAATTCATATGTATCAACTGCAAAGGTCTAGAAGTACTTACAAGGTGGATGGATTAAATGTAGAACTATGTGCTTTGTTCTTTTCATAGTCAGCACATACCATATCTCTCTTGAATGGAATCTCAGGGAGTCCTTTTACCAGCTTTTAGTGCTCAGTCATGAGATAGTGTCCATATTAGCATGTCCTAGTCTCATATGCCATAGCCAACTTTTATTTAGATTAGCTACTAGGCATCTTCCTGCATTATTAGTACTCTCCAGAAAGAAAACATAAATATTGTCTTCTCTAATCCCTTCATATACGGGATTACCAAATGACATATCATATATGGTACATTTGTCTTTTACAAAGTTGATACCATAACCATTATCAGCCAAATGACTTATGCTTAATAGGTTATGTTTCAATTCTGTAACTAGACAAACGTCTTTTATTACAGGATAAGAAGATATACCAATAGTGCCATTTCCAATAATATCATCTCTCAGATTATTTCCGAAGGAGACGTATCCTTCTTTCTTTATCGATAGCGTGGCGAACAAAGATGCATCACCAGTCATGTGCCGCGGACATCCGCTATAAAGGATCCACTTGCTTTTAGCATAAAAGGGTTGGGGGTCCACCTACAAAACAAGTAGATGAATCCTTTGGTACCCATTTACTGAAGGGTCCATATTGATTAGTCTTAGGTCTCCAAATAATGTGCGATTGTCAATAAGTTTTCTTGCTAAACAATACTGTGATATGTGTCTATGAGTATCATAATATGTGCAAGTGAGTTTTCAAACAGTATTAGTGGAATCTGTGTTGACATGCCTATTTTGTTTCTTTGAAAATCTATAAGTGAAAGCATGGTGATAATCGTGTTTCTTTCGTGCTTTCAGAGTTTTAGTCCTCTTAGGTGTATGCTTAGCATTAGGACTAAACTTAGGCTGTGTCACAGGTATTGCCTGTTTGCCTAACGTGATTTCTAATTTTTTAGAAACCGCAAAAGTCTCTTCATATTTAGCAATCATGTCTAAGAGTCTTTGTTCTGTGACTAAGTGCTTCTTCTTCTCTGTGTCATATAACTCTTGTATTTTGACATAGTCTCTTTCTTTCTTGTCAACTTTGAGGATAGCCTCTGATAGTATACTTTAAGCTTGGCTATCTCTTTCGTGTTACCGGTAGTAGACGTCTCTTTAATGTCTTCAATAAGACTGGATAGTCTAGCTATCTCGGTTGTGTATGCCTTAATCTCTTTTCGAGATTGCTTATACTTGTCAAGCACATTTCTGTGTTCTTTTAGTAGTTCATTGAAGGTATTTTGTAATTCATCGAAAGTAAAATTGTCATACAAAGGGTTTGAGGATACCTTATCAAAAGACATAAGACAGACATTGGCATTTCCAGAGGGTCTTTCTTCTTCCTCTGTATCACCGGCATCACTTTCATGGCAGATACTGGTATTTGCATACATTCGACTAGTTGTTGCTTTTCTGCTTGATATTGATCTATCATATGACTTTTCTTCGAAGTTGGACAATCCTTCTTTATATGCCCTGATTTCTTGCATGCAAGGCATATTGTTTCATCTTCATTGCTTTCTTGGATATCTCTCTTCCTTCTGTTTGATTTCTTAAACTTTAGGAATTTTCTGAAGTTCTTCACAAGTAGGGCTTGTTCATCACCACTTGATGATTCTTCCTCAGAATCATTGCATGTAGATTTTCTGGCTTGAGCTTTAAAGGCGATAGATTTTTCCTTTGGGGTTGCTTCTTCTAACTCTTGCAGATCAAGCTCATGGGTCATGAGCTTGCCCATCAATGTTTTCAGAGACATGGTGGTGAGATCGTTTTCTTCAATAATTGTTGTTGCCTTTCGGTTCCAGTTCTTGGTTAGAGCCCGTAGCACTTTTCTGATCTTCTCGTGTTACTGTAATCCTTACTAAAAGATTGCAAATAATTAGTAATATCAAGGAAACGAGTGAACATCTGTGTAATTGACTCACCAGATTTTATTTTAAAAGATTCATATTCCTGTGTTAGTCTGCTGGTTTTGGATTTCTTCACTTGGGAAGTACCTTCATGAGTTACCTCAAGAAGTTTCCAAATCTCATGAGACGTCTTACAGATTGAAACTCTGTTGAACTCTATTTTGTCAAATGCACAGAACAGTACGTTGATGGCAGGAGCATCTAGACTGGCCTTTGCTTTTTTAGCTTCTGTATATTTGTCATGAGGCTTGTCTACAAGTAGGCCATCAACTACTGTAGGTGCCGGTTTCTTATAACCGTCAACAACTATAGACCAAAGATCAAAGTCAAGAGACTTTAGAAAGAAACTCATCCATGTTTTCCAGTAGGTATAGTTTATACCATCAAATAGTGGAGGTCTATTTGTGGATTGCCCTTCACTGTTGAATATTGTTTTTACGGATGCCATATATACTCTCTGAGGTTTGTTATATTAGAATATAACCTGCTTTGATACCAATTGTAGGATCGTTGAGCACCTCTAGAGGGGGTGAATAGAGTGAGTGCGAGTGCAGCGGAAAATAACCACCAATTCAAAATTATAAACAGATAACTATGGCAGTGAATAAGAGACAACAAATAAATATAGCAAGAGATAGAGAGATCAAACCCAGTGGCACAGCGATGTATACTGGTATTCCACTGAGAGGATTAATCTAGTCTCGAGTACTCTTGCTCGATGTTAATCCACTAAGGCACAAGCTAATTGAGAGCTTGCAGTCTCTGACAACACCGTGCTTGGTGACAAGTGCACGACCAACTTCACAACACCGTGTTTGCTGATGAGTGCACGACCGGCTCCACAACTAAGATAGTTTTTGTACTTTGAACAACCTTTTTACAACTCTTGAGAACCAAAAGACTCTAGATCGAATAGATATTACTGGCTTTTGGCTAAGAGAAGTGTATGTGTGATATGAAAGCTTTTGATCGGATGAAAACACTTATTGAAGAGAGAAGAGAAGATAAAATTGATTAAGTGATTTGGAATGAGAACTTCTCTTCTATTTATAGGTGTTTTCGAGGACCGAACTCGGAAAAAATTCGGGCAGAGTTCTGATGCAAAGATTTCGCAAACGAACGTTGCATGTAGATTTGGAGGCAACAAATATTTAAATTTAAACTGACCAAACTCGGGCCAAACTCGGTTTGAGTTCTGTCTCAGTAAAAATATAAGATATTTGTCAAATTCTGTTGCAGATAAAATTTTTGGTAGGTGGAATATGGATAGGTAGGCTGTATAAGAAAGTGGACTATGATTAACCTAAGCCAGTATTATCCAGTCGATCTTACAATTTATATCCTAGACTCAATAAAGATAAAATACATAATAAATTGTAAAATGACTCGGACTAGATTCCAATGAAAGTAAGCTTCAGAATGATGATTTACGTGCTTGCTGATGTAGTAGTACGCTTGTTGATATTGATTTCACAAAACCTGAAATGATTAGCAGCTATTCGTATATTTTGTGTATGGACTTAAGTCTATGTCGATTATTAAAATCGGGTGTGACCACGAAATGGGCCAACAGACTTGATACGGTAAAGATGGTACGAAAGTAGCTTTTGCCTTGAATATTGGTACAATATTTGCTCCTCCGTAATGTACGATCAAGTCTTGTTACTCTCCTGTAACAAAATAAAACATGTCGGCTGAATATCTGAAAAAGTCTAGAAACAACAAAGCAATAAGCAATATCTCAAAACAAAGTTAGCATTAGCATTTAAGTATCTATCCATATTACTCCCCTGTTTTATCAAATGAACAAATGACATAATTAATCTAAGAGCAGTACTTAACACAGTCAAGATTAGAGCAGAAATGTAAACAATAAAGAACAAAGTATGATGGTGCTGGAAATAGGAAATGCTGACATAAACTGAAATAGAGTTCATACAACACTAACAATAAACTGATAATGCTTGAAAGAAGCATTTATGACTAATACATAGTTACACAAGAAAATAAAAAATATAACTAGCAGTGATCTATCACGAGGAAAAGTGTCCTCAATCATCATCATCTTCATTATCAGAAGCAGCATCTGCCGTACTGGAAGGATCGGTCTCAGCAGAACGGTTGGGATCAAAATGGGTAGCAGCAGGGTCAAAGTAACGCTGAGCCTCTGGATCATCAATACGGTAGCGAAGTCTAGTAGGATCACGAACCATAGGGATGGTACCACTATGGTTGTGAGCAAGACTGTATGAAATATTCCACAAAGAGTTGGATATGGCCTGGAGCTGGAGGGTGATACGAAAGTCTATGGACCAAAACTGGTCTATCATAAGAGTCTGAAGTGACTCAAGAGTAACCCCATCGGAAGGATGAGTAGGATGGGTGTCAGCAGCTAATAAGTCAACTGGAGGAAGAGGAGTGTCATGCCCCAGAACCAGAATACTGGAGAGCGGGGGCAGACATAGCCAGCTACGTATATGAAATGGATTCCATCTCGCTATACGGTCACGGCTGTCTAGATACATGAGGGTTTATCTACAAGCCAGCAGTCTCTTAGGGCCATGAACAAGCCTATTGTCTCAATCACAAGCAAGTAAGTAAGTGTTACAAGATGTATGATCATTTAATATACAATAGTAAGGCGTCCCAAACATTACATATTCAGCTGATCATGAAGCTAGTCATTGCAAAATGTCAGGACTAGCAAGAGTTTAGTCATACATGATCAACCCTAGGATCTGTCAATCATGTTACAGCCCGTAGGCAGATATTAAGTAAAGTGCAATCGAGCTAAACAGGTGCTCGTCGGCTAAACGCCTCAAAAGAATATTTTTACAATAAAGTGGGAGATCAAAAATAAACCCACTCGTTGCCAGGGTTCCGTCTAGTGGCCACCATCTGGCTGGAAGGTCGGTAGATCCTCTGGAGCTGCTCTGAAATCTGGCCACACAAAACCAGCTGGGTCAGACCCCAGAAAGAGCAAGTACCACAAAGGAGGCTTCACTTAGGAACTAAAACCAGCAATCAGCACAAGAGCATAAATAAAAGTAAGAACTGGAAATAAGAAAAATACATCAGAATGATATACGACGAGATAACCATGGAACTATTCAGATAACCAGGTTACAACTCGTAAACCAAACAAGGATCGGGGTTGTAACCCTTCGTCTGAACAGAACTTGGAATTCTCACCATTTATCGGTAAAATAAATACAAGCATTCGGGTCATGCAGTAATCTAGAACAGGATCAGGGCAAGACTAGACAGGTTAGACTCCATCCAATCATTTCACGGCCATGCAAGAATTACGGCTTGATACTTTAACTAACTAGGGTTGTCACAAGCCTAATTACTAACAAGATGCAGTGAGATTATTCTACAGCCACAAGCCCTGCAGACCATCCAGGTTACCCGGGTTAAAGGATTTAGAGTTGAATTCAGGTGGGTACATCGTCCAGGAAACGAATGTATCCTTAGGTAGCTTGAAGGGTGCAACACATGACAGTGTGTTGGAAATGTGCCATACTCGACGGCAGGCTACAGATCCCAAGGCGTGCCTAGGTAACGGTATTGCCTGTAGCTGGGAAATCTATTCATGACTAATGTATTAATCTAGTTATTAGTCCTTAGTTCATTTCAATAGGTACTCCTGACCGTGGTACTCAGGAGTCCCTCCCTAGACATGATGCAAGACAGGACTGGTTTATTTATACAAACACAATTGCCCACGGTGTCCAGGTAATTATACAGGTCATGTCATGTCATGGAGCCGTCGCAACAGCTTATCAAGATATATCATGTCAGGTTATCATGTCAAGTGTACCTGTCAGGAGTACGCCACGACGGGCCACTATCAGGTCATGTCAGGTTAGTCATGTCAAGAGAGCACCACTACGGGTCACTGTCATGTCAGGTTAATTATCATGTCCAAACATATCAAGTAAATTCGTGATTATCAAGTTCATAAGAAAAGACGTAAGGATATAAAATGGATGTCAAATATCTAATAAAATATCAATATACAGGGCTATAGAAGAGCCATGCGGCTAAGGCATATGCGGCCAAGAAGTGATCTCATACGGCTACGGGGAGGGAGTCGGGTTTAATCGGTTCAGGGTTCAAAGCTCATGCGGCCCACGGGGTAGGGGCACATGCGGCTAGCAGGAAACGGGTGCGCATGCGGCTAAAGGGGCAGAAGCCTAAGCGGCTGGAAGTGGGGCTAGCTCCCATGCGGCAAGCGGAATGGGAGGTTCATGCGGCTAGGATAAATTGGACTCATGCGGCCGAAAAAGGCAAGACACATGCGGTCAGCGGAAAGGGTACTCCTGCGGCTGGCGGGGATCAATGACTATGCGGTCAAGGGAAGCCAACCCATGCGGCTGCGGGGACTGCGGTCTATGCGGCTCGCGAGTGTTTGGTTCATACGGCTCAGGGTGGGCGGAGTCCCATGCGACTGGACTGGGAAGCTCAGTCATGCGGTTAAGTAAGAAGGACTTCATGCGGCTAGAAGGAATACTTGCCGCATGAACTTGTCATGCGGTCAAGTCAAGGCAATAGTGCATGCGGTTGGAACTGACTTGCCGCATGAATATTCATGCGGTCAAGTGCTACCATGCGGCTCGGAACTGTGCTTCTTCTCTAAATTTTCGAGAAGAAGTACAGCAGAAGCCATGGCTTCCAAGTTGCATAACTCTATCATCCGGAGCCCAAATCCGAACTTCCATAGGTCAAAATGGGGTAGAACGAAATTCTCTACAGCATAGAACCATCAAAACTCGGAAATAACAAGATTAAGTAGATCAAAACCCAATAAATCCAAAAATAATGTAAACATAGATCTACAAGAATCTAGCCATGGAAAGTAAAAATGCCAAGTACTAAAGTGAGTTAAAATGATGTAAGGAAGAGAATGAAGTAATAAAATTTAGAGTTCCCCCATGAAGCAAGTTGCACTTGCCTAGACCTCACTCTCTTCCTCTCTCTGGTAGGTAAGGAAGTAAATGGAAGAAGAGTAATGAAGAGAGAGAAAGAAGAATGGGTTAATAAATGGGGATGGTGGTGGTAGGTAGGGGGTTCACCCCTTGGTTCATAAAGAACCAATAGCAATCCCAAACCGAACCAAGCCAACCCGAACCAAGAAGATATGCAAATACAAGATAAAATACGTATACGTATTCCAAATACGTAATATGAACAACATGTATTACAACTCTACCCACCTTAAAAGAATTCCGTCCTCGGAATTTAATCAAGAGGCTAGAGGAGCAATGACAAGCTATACTAATAACAAGCAAGCTATACTAGGCAATCAATCAATCATGCAAGCAAGGAATCGAAGGCATGAGGCACAAGGAAGACATTATACCTCACGAGTCAAACAAATCGGGATATCGCGATCGGATGTCATCCTCACGCTCCCACGTTGACTCATCCAAAGAGTGATGACCCCAAGCAACTCGGACTAACTTGATAGTCTTGTTCTTGAGTGTCTTCTCTCTCCGGTCCAATATAGACACGGGCCTCTCCTCATACGAAAGATTGGTACCGACAACCAATTCTGAATGATCCAGGACGTGGCTCGGGTCTGGGATATACCATCGTAATTGTGATACATGGAATACGTCATGTACCTCGCTTAGCGACGACGGAAGAGCGAGACGATAGGATACATCTCCTACTCGCTCCAGAATGTCGAACGGTCCTATATACCTAGGACTAATCTTTCCCCGTACGCCGAAACGAATGATGCCACGGTTAGGCAAAATCCTCAGGAATACATGATCGCCGACCGAAAACTCGAGAGGACGCCGATGAGAATCGGCCCAATGACGCTGGCGATCTTGGACAACTCGAAGATGATCCCTGATTCTTCTGACCACTTCAACTGTCTGGGCAATCATTTCTGGACCGAGCATCTGTCTCTCTCCAACATCATCCCAGGCTAACGGGGATCTACATTTTCTGCCATACAGTGCCTCGAACGGTGCCATCTGGATACTGGCCTGGAAACTGTTGTTGTACGAGAATTCCACCAGGTGCAAGTGATCTTCCCACGAACCACCAAAGTCAAGTGTACAGGACCGTAACATGTCTTCAAGAGTCTGGATCGTGCGCTCCGACTGGCCATCTGTCTGCGGGAGATATGCTAAACTGAACTGGAGATGAGTCCCCAAACTCTCTTGCAAGCTAAGCCAAAAGTGCGACGTAAATCTTGAATCTCGGTCCGAGGTGATACTGACTGGTACTCCGTGCAACCTGACAATCTGCCTGAGGTACATCTCTGCTAACTGAGCTGTCGACTGACCAACTCTGAATGGGATGAAGTGAGCTACCTTCGTGAGCCGATCAACTATAACCCAAATAGCATCTCTGCCAGCTGGGGATCTAGGTAATCCAATCACAAAATCCATGGTCACATGCTCCCACTTCTATTCTGGAATCGGCAAGGGCTGAAGAAGTCCAGCCGGTCTCTGATGTTCAGCTTTAACTTGTTGGCAAACCAAACACCGAGAGACAAACCGAGCTATCTTCCGCTTCAGGCCATTCCACCAAAAGTGCTGACGGATATCACGGTACATCTTTGTACTGCCAGGATGGATGGAATACTGAGAACTATGCAATTCCGTCATGATCTCCTGCCTGATATCTCCACTGGGTACACAAAGACGCTTACCATGTCGAAGTGTACCATCCTCATGAATGCATAACTCCGGTCTTCTTCCTGTCTCACACTTTGTTTGAGTCGCTAAAGCTTGGATTAATTGCTCTATCCGGATCCTCTCGACTATAGTAGACTGAACCTGCATGCTGGCCATCATTGCCACACTGGAAGGGAGAACAACTTCTATACCCATCTTCTGAAGATCTGCTAACAGCTCTAGTTGTGCCGTTAGGAAATAAACTTCGACTCTTCTGCTCAATGCATCCGCAACAACGTTGGCCTTCCCGGGATGATACTGCAAGTTGACATCATAATCCACAAGTAGTTCTAGCCATCTCCTTTGACGCATGTTAAGATCCTTCTGGGTGAAAACATACTTCAGGCTCTTGTGGTCGGTGAAAATCTCCACCCTATCTCTATACAAATAGTGCCTCCATAACTTAAGTGCAAACACTACTGCTGCCAGCTCCAAGTCATGGGTTGGGTAATTCTTCTCATGATCACGAAGTTCTCATGACGCATAAGCTATTACCTTTCCATGCTGCATCAGAACACATCCTAAACCTCTGCCCGAAGCATCACAATACACTGAGAATTCTTCCGCTACATCGGGAAACTTAAGAATAGGAGCTGTTATCAGGCCTCGTTTCAACTGCTCAAAAGAACTCTGACACTCTGCTGTCCAAGCAAACTGCGCATCCTTGCGGGTCAACTGCGTCAATGGTGCTATATTCGAGCAAAATTCGAAACAAACTGCCGGTAATAGCCGGCCAATCCAAGAAAACTACGAACTTCTACAACGGTGCTGGGTACTGGCCATGACTCAATAGCCACAATCTTCTGGGGATCCACTTCTACTCCTCCTCTGTTAATGATATGACCCAAGTACGAAATACGATCGAGCCAGAACTCGCATTTACTAAACTTGGCATACAACTGGTGGTCCCTGAGAATTTGGAGGACAACTCTGAGATGCTGCTCATGCTCCGCCTCACTCTTGCTGTAGACCAGGATGTCATCCAAGAACATGATCACAAACTGATCCAAGTAAGGCATGAAAATGCGATTCATGAGGTCCATGAATACTGCAGGCGCATTGGTTGCTCCAAAGGGCATAACAAGTAACTCCCAATGCCCATACCTCGATCTAAAAGCTGTCTTCGGGATGTCCTGCTCTCTGACTCTGACTTGAAGATATCCTGAGCACAAGTCAATCTTCGAGAACACTGATGCCCCCTAGAGTTGATCAAACAAATCATCTATCCTCGGGAGAGGGTATCTGTTCTTGATTGTCACTGAGTTCAAGGTACGATAATCAACACATAACCTGGACGTACCATCCTTCTTTTTTACAAGAAGCATCGGGGCTCCCCAAGGCGATCCACTAGCACGAATGAATTCCTTGGTTCTGAGTTCTTCAATCATCTTGTATAATATCTCCAATTCTGACGGCGCCATCCTGTAGACTCTCTCTGACACTGGGGCTGTTTCGGGAATCAAGTCTATAGTGAACTCGATCTCCCGCTCTGGCGGCATACCTGGAAGCTCTTATGGGAAAACATCTGGGAACTCATCCACTATCCTGGGCAACTGAACTGCTGCTACTGCCATCCGAAATACTGGAGGAGAAGGCTCAACTTCGCTTCGAGAGAAAGAAAACTCTGGCTCACCTGGAATACTAAAAATGACTCTGCCAAAGTGGCAGTCTATCCTAGCATACTGGTTCTTCAACCAATCTATCCCTAGGACCACATCATAATCGACCATCGGAAACTCTATCAACCTAGCAGGAAATTCTCTACCGCTAACTACGATCCGACACGAGAAAAACACTCTATCTACTCCCACAAGTCCGTTACCAGTAAGTATATTAAGCCTTACTGATAATGACTCGGGCTCCAATCCTACCCGTGTCGCGAATCGTGCAGACATAAAAGAATACGATGCACCAGAATCAAATAAAGCTGAAGCTGGAAAGGAGTTGACG
Source organism: Iris pallida (assembly GCA_029216955.1). Lineage (NCBI taxonomy): Eukaryota > Viridiplantae > Streptophyta > Magnoliopsida > Asparagales > Iridaceae > Iris > Iris pallida. The sequence goes on along the minus strand of JANAVB010032018.1, from coordinate 6,889,368 downwards.
AGAATAGTACCTGCCACTACCTCTCCTGGTGCTAATCCTTCTTCTGCGGTCATCACCATAGCCTGACCGTGCCCTCGGGGTGCTGGTCCCCTCTGCTGAAATCCTTGCTGCCTGCTCTGGTTCTGGACTTGGGCTTGCGCATACTGCTGGGGGTTCTGCTGTTGGAATACTTGGGTCTGAGGCGGCAAGGGCCTCGGCAATGGATACTGCTGCTGCTGCTGGACCGGAGCTGGTCCTCTCACCGAAGAGCTAGAAAGGTTGGACGATGATGAACCACCCCTGTTCGGGCAGGATCCAACCCTATGGTCTGGTGCTCCACAAGCCAGACACAATCCCTGTGCCCTGCGGCACTCTGCCACCACATGGCCTGGCTTCCCACAATGAGAACATCCCACTATGGAAGACTGCTTCTGCTTCTGTTGCTGCTGCTGAGGGTACGTCGGGATTGAATGCTGGACCGACGTCACTGAGGCCGCTCGCCTCGGAGCTCCAATAGTCAAAGCCCTGGCTGTCGGGGCTGGGGCTGAAGACCGATCCATCTGGCCGTGAGATCTCTTCCGACCTCCGGTCCTATCCACAATCCTCTGGGAGGTATACTCATGCCTCTAGGATGCTCTCAAGACTGCATCAAAAGTCTGATGCTCAAACTGCTCGACCGCTAACAAGATCTCCAGGTGAAGTCCCTGCTGGAACCGCTGGGCTCGATCATACTCGGTTGCCACCAAGGTGGGAGCAAACCGACTAAGCCTGGAAAACTCGGCCGCATATCCGTCGACCGTCCTGCCTCTTTGCTTCAGATTGGTGAACCTCGTCTGTAGATCGTACCGAGCTACAACATCGAAATACTTGGTCTGGAATCTCTCCCTGAATACTGCCCATGGAATGGGTGCTGCTAATCCAACATCCTGCGCTGCCCACCAGCTGCGGGCAAGATCTAACAACTGCAGGCGCACAACGGCCACCTTCTCATTCTCAGGGGTCCTGGCTGCTTCGAGAATCACCTCTGTGTCCTGAAGCCATGCATCTGCTGCAATAGCATCTTCACTACCGGCGAAGAATGGAGGGTTCAAGCGCTTGAAGCTGTTGGCCGCGCTGTTACCCTGATGACCGCCTCTGGTCAAAGCATCCGTCACTGCCTGGTGCAAGGCGTCTCCACGACGATCCTGAGAAGCTATCAAGGTCCTGACGAGTCCTACTAAAGTGCCATCATCAGGTTCTACAGGTTGAACTGGCTGAACTGGTGGTTCTCCTTCGGTAGGCATGACTCTGGAGGCTACTCCTGAATGCTGGGCTTGATCTCCAGGTTGCTGCTGGTCCGCTGGAGGTGCACCGCCTTGCTGATCGGCAGGACCACGAACAATGTCGCTGAAGAAGACGACATAGGGAACAATAAGAAAGGACCAGGATAGACCAATGATTACAAGCATATGATCAGGACAAGAATTTCAGGAATCAAGAGGATACGAGCAGAGTTCAAGGGCGAATACTGATTGAGACATCTATCCGCTAAACCCTCACATATCTTGATTTACAAGACCTGCATGGGCCACCACTTAAACCATGTCACGCCCCAGAACCAGAATACTGGAGAGCGAGGGCAGACATAGCCAGCTACGTATATGAAATGGATTCCATCTCGCTATACGGTCACGGCTGTCTAGATACATGAGGGTTTATCTACAAGCCAGCAGTCTCTTAGGGTCATGAACAAGCCTATTGTCTCAATCACAAGCAAGTAAGTAAGAGTTACAAGATGTATGATCATTAAATATACAATAGTAAGGCGTCCCAAACATTACACATTCAGCTAATCATGAAGCTAGTCATTACAAAATGTCAGGACTAGCAAGAGTTTAGTCATACATGATCAACCCTAGGATCTGTCAATCATGTTAGAGCCCGTAGGCAGATATTAAGTAAAGTACAATCGAGCTAAACAGGTGCTCGTCGGCTAAACGCCTCAAAAGAATATTTTTACAATAAAGTGGGAGATCAAAAATAAACCCACTCGTTGCCAGGGTTCCGTCTAGTGGCCACCATCTGGCTGGAAGGTCAGCAGATCCTCTGGAGCTGCTCCGAAATCTGGCCACACAAAACCAGCTGGGTCAGACCCCAGAAAGAGCAAGTACCACAAAGGAGGCTTCACTTAGGAACTAAAATCAGCAATCAGCACAAGAGCATAAATAAAAGTAAGAACTGGAAATAAGAAAATACGTCAGAATGATATACGACAAGATAACCATGGAACTATTCAGATAACCAGGTTACAACCCGTAAACCAAACAAGGACCGGGGTTGTAACCCTTCGTCTGAACAGAACTTAGAATTCTCACCATTTATCGGTAAAATAAATACAAGCATTCGGGTCATGCAGTAATCTAGAACAGGATCAGGACAAGACTAGACAGGTTAGACTCCATCCAATCATTTTACGGCCAAGCAAGAATTACGGCTTGATACTTTAACTAACTAGGGTTGTCACAAGCCTAATTACTAACAAGATGTAATGAGATTATTCCACAGCCACAAGCCCTGCAGACCATCCAGGTTACCCGGGTTAAAGGATTTAGAGTTGAATTCAGGTGGATACATCGTCCAGGAAATGAATGTACCTTTAGGTAGCTTGAAGGGTGCAACATATGACAGTGTGCTGGAAATGTACCCTACTCGATGGCAGGCAACAGATCCCAAGGCGTGCCCAGGTAACGGGATTGCCTGTAGCTGGGAAATCTCTTCATGACTAATGTATTAATCTAGTTATTAGTCCTTAGTTCATTTCAATAGGTACTCCTGACTGTGGTACTCAGGAGTCCCTCCCTAGACATGATGTAAGACAGGACTGGTTTATTTGTACAAGCACAATCGCCCACGGTGTCCAGATAATTATACAGGTCATGTCATGTTATGGAGCCGTGGCAACAGCTTATCAAGATATATCATGTCAGGTTATCATGTCAAGTGTACCTGTCAGGAGTGCGCCACGATGGGCCACTATCAGGTCATGTCAGGAGAGCACCACTACGGGTCACTGTCATGTCAGGTTAATTATCATGTCCAAACATATCAAGTAAATTCGTGATTATCAAGTTCATAAAAAAGGACGTAAGGATATAAAATGGATACCAAATATCTAATAAAATATCAATATACATGGCTATAGAAGAGCCATGCGGCTAAGGCATATGCGGCCAAGAAGTGATCTCATGCGGCTGCGGAGAGGGAGTCGGGTTTAATCGGTTCAGGGTTCAAAGCTTATGCGGCCCACGGGGTAGGGGCACATGCGGCTAGCAGGGAACGGGTGCGCATGCGGCTGAAGGGGCAGAAGCCTATGTGGCTGGGAGTGGGACTAGCTTCCATGCGGCAAGCAGAATGGGAGGTTCATGCGGCTAGGATAAATTGGACTCATGCGGCCGAAAAAGGCAAGACATATGCGGTCAGCGGAAAGGGTACTCCTACGGCTGGCGGGGATCAATGACTATACGGTCAAGGAAAGCCATCCCATGCGGCTGCGGGGACTGCGGTCTATGCGGCTCGCGAGTGTTTGGTTCATGCGGCTCAGGGTGGGCGGAGTCCCATGCGGCTGGACTGGGAAGCTCATCCATGCGGTTAAGTAAGAAGGACTTCATGCGGCTAGAAGGAATACTTGCTGTATGAACTTGTCATGCGGTCAAGTCAAGGCAATAGTGCATGCGGTTGGAACTGACTTGCCGCATGAATATTCATGCGGTCAAGTGCTACCATGCGGCTCGGAACTGTGCTTCTTCTCCAAATTTCCGAGAAGAAGTACACCATAAGCCATGGCTTCCAAGTTGCATAACTCTATCATCCGGAGCCCAAATCCGAACTTCTATAGGTCAAAATGGGGTAGAACGAAATTCTCTACAACATAGAACCATCAAAACTCAGAAATAACAAGATTAAGTAGATCAAAACCCAAGAAATCCAAAAATAATGTAAACATAGATCTACAAGAATCTAGCTATGAAAAGTAAAAATGCCAAGTACTAAAGTGAGTTAAAATGCTGAAAGGGTACTCCTACGGCTGGCGGAGATCAATGACTATACGGTCAAGGGAAGCCAACCCATGCGGCTGCGGGGACTGCGGTCTATGCGGCTCGCGAGTGTTTGGTTCTTGCGGCTCAGGGTGGGCGGAGTCCCATACGGCTGGACTGGGAAGCTCAGCCATGCGGTTAAGTAAGAAGGACTTCATGCGGCTAGAAGGAATACTTGCCGCATGAACTTGTCATGCGGTCAAGTCAAGGCAATAGTGCATGCGGTTGGAACTGACTTGCCGCATGAATATTCATGCGGTCAAGTGCTACCATGTGGCTCGGAACTGTGCTTCTTCTCCAACTTTCCGAGAAGAAGTACACCATAAGCCATGGCTTCCAAGTTGCATAACTCTATCATTTGGAGCCCAAATCCGAACTTCCATAGGTTAAAATAGGGTAGAACAAAATTCTCTACAACATAGAACCATCAAAACTCGAAAATAACAAGATTAAGTAGATCAAAACCCAAGAAATCCGAAAATAATGTAAACATAGATCTACAAGAATCTAGCCATGGAAAGTAAAAATGCCAAGTACTAAAGTGAGTTAAAATGCTGTAAGGAAGAGAATGAAGTAATAAAATTTAGAGTTCCTCCATGAAGCAAGTTGCACTTGCCTAGACCTCACTCTCTTCTTCTCTCTGGTAGGTAAGGAAGTAAATGAAAGAAGAGTAATGAAGAGAGAGAAAGAAGAATGGGTTAATAAATGGGGATGGTGGTGGTAGGTAGGGGGTTCACCCCTTGGTTCATAATGAACCAATAGCAATCCCAAACTGAACCAAGCCAACCCGAACCAAGAAGATATGCAAATACAAGATAAAATACGTATACGTATTCCAAATATGTAATCCGAACAACAGGCATTACAAGGAGCCTGGACAGTAGCAGCAGGAACAGAACGACGATCTCATGAAGATAAGCAGAAACAGCATCCTCAGGACAATCCTCAAGCATAATAGTCTTGGGTAGAATGAAGGGGGCATGAAAGTGGAGATGATAGGTAGCAGAAATTTCTAAATAGAAGATCTCATCAGTGGTGGTATTCCTTGGAATGATGGTGGAGAATACCATTCTATGAAGATCAAAGAAGTAGTTGTTCAAATGCCTAGGGCGAAGAGTGTCTTCCGGTCGAGGATTTAATTCACATAACGAGTCACGAAATGAATCAAAAGTTGTCCACTCGGGAGATTGGACCGAGGTGATATTGACTAATGCTTCCCCAGTATTGGGAATGTTAAGTATGATAGCCAAGTCATCGACATCAAATTCGATATCAACTCCACCAACTTTTATTTTCACTTTGCCACTAGTGAGTGATAAGTTGCAATAAAACATATGAATAGCATTGGCAAATATAGGAAAACTAGATTAAACTAAATCTAGCAACTGATGGTGTTCAAAAAACGTTCACGTGATCAAAAAATAATATAAAATTGATAGAAGATCCTGGACAAAGTTTTTTTTGATGAAAATCATTAAACCACTCATTTAATGCCTATTGTGACACAAATATAAATTCATTAAAGAAGTCATCGTCCAGTTTGGAGGGACTGAAAAGTGAAAAGGAGGCCGGCTCATGAGCAGTAGAGGACAAACCTTCATCAACCTTCCTTTTTCTTTTTCGAAGAAATAGGAATTTTAGGACCATTAAAAATGAAAAAGGGTTAAAGGAGTGAAAATATACCGAAATTGAAGATGAACAGTTGGAGAGAACTTCGAGAGAGCTCTGATTCCAATAATTGAGGCTTGAGAGGCTTGGATGAGGGAGAACCAAGAAGTTAGGGTTAGGGTTCTCGGTAGTATTTTGGTGGCTTTGGTGAGTAAAATGATGATGTAGGATGTTTTAAAATAAGGAGGAGGCTTGGTTGTCCAGCTTTTGTTCTGATTTACCTAGACCGTGTTCGGCCAAAACTCTGACCGATTTCGGTCACTTGGTAATCAGGACAGATGTTGGAAAGGGTATGTTAGATTTTAACATAAAGGCAAATTAAATTAGAAATATTTGTGTTAAATAATTAATTTAATATTAATTAACTAAGAAAACATAAATCGTATTGAATAATTTAGGTTAGCTATAGTGGCCGGATCCCAGCTAGCGATAGTCCGAGGACTAATACACCGTGTTGCTTCAGGCTATTTACACATGTGTGACAGAAGGGCCCTTTCGGCTTATAACCAAAATATTTTCCACGAATTTATGGGTATGAATCAAATAATATTTAATTATATCACTTCAACGTCCAAAATTTCTAATTTTCTTCGTATAAAGTTAAAACGATCTTCAACCAAGGGATTAGTGAACATGTCAGCTAGTTGATGTTCAGTGTCAACAAATTCTAAGTTAATATCTCCCTGTAAACATGATCTCTAAGAAAATGACATCTAATTTCTATATGTTTAGTGCGAGAATGACATATGGGATTCTTCGTGAGAATAATGGAACTAGTGTTATCACAGTAAATAGGAATGTGGTTAAAGGATAACTCATAGTCTTCTAAGGTTTGCTTCATCCATAAAATTTGAGCACAACAACGTCCTGCAGCTATATATTTAGCCTCGATTATTGATAATGCAACATAATTATTTCTTAAAAAACTAGGAGACTAATGACTTTCCTAGAAAATAATATGTGTCACTGGTACTTTTACGATAGACTTTGCATCAGACAAAAATCTGCGTCCGAGTAACCTATCAGGTCAAACAAATCAGTTTTAGGAAACCAGACCAGTCATCAAAGTTACTTTAAGGTATCGCAAGATACACTTAACGGTGATCACATGTGATTCTTTAGGACAAGCCTGATATCGTGCACATAAGCATACATAGAACATAATGTCAGGTCGACTAGCAGTTAAGTACAGTAAACTACCAATCATACCTCTATACTTACATACGTCAGTTGGTGTACCACTTTCATACATATCAAGCTTTGTAGATGTTGCCATAGGTGTACCAATTGGTTTGACATTATCCATGTCAAATTTCTTTAGCAATTTTTTTGTATATTTGGCTTGATTGATGAATATCCCTTGAGAACTCTGCTTGATTTGTAGCCCGAAGAAGAATGTTATTTCTCCCATCATGCTAATTTCGAATTCACTCTGCCTACACTTAGTAAACTCGTCACATAGCATCTCATTGGTTGATCAAAAAATTATATCATCCACATATATTTGCACTAATAAAATATTCTTATCTAAAGATTTTATAAAAAGAGTAGAATCAACATTCCCTTTTAAAAAATCATATTCAAGCAAGAAGGAACTAAGACGCTCATACCATGCACGTGGTGCTTGTTTGTGACCATAGAGAGCCTTTCATAGCTTGAATACGTAATTAGGATTTTTAAAATCTTTAATGCCGGGAGGTTGTTTCATAAAAAACTTCTTCTTTTATAAAACCATTTAGAAAAGAACTTTTGACATCCATTTGAAAGAGTTTGAAACTATGCAAATTTACAAAAGCACAAAGCATTCGAATAGACTCTAGCCTAGCAACTGGAGCATACGTCTCATCATAGTCAATGCCTTCTTCTTGATTATAGCTATCACTCCCAGTTTTCATAAATAGGTGTAAAATGGTAATTTTGTATATTTGGATATTTTAGAATTATTTATTTATTAATAATGTTGTTTGGGGATTATTTAAGTCGGGTTCGAATTTTATCTCATTCTGACTTGTATCGGGGACCCGGATAGCTTAGACTCTAGTTGGGACCCACATATTAGTTAGACATGGCCCACCAACCACACTAATTAAGTTAGAGAGATTAGGCTATTCCTACTTGAATAGGTTAGTCTAATTAGAGACTCAAACTTGACCCTTTTAACCCCAAACCCTAATATGACTTAAGTTGGCTTAATGGAGACCAAGGAGGGGTATTTTGGACTTTTCAAAAGGGGGGAAATGGGGGCATGTGGCCGGCCACATTAGGATAGATAACCCCCCATCCCTTTATTAATATTAGCCTCTATCTTCTCCATGAGTTCTTCCCCAAATTAGAGAGCACCTCTCTTTGATTTGATCTCCAAATACTTCCTTTTTCTCTACCAAATCTTCTACCAATCTTCATCATTCATCCAAGTAAGGGTTCTAGCCAAGTTTGGGAGAAAGTTGCCAAGGGAAGTGTCCATTTGAGAATATCATTGGGATCCGACTCCCAATAGGTAAAACCATCTCTCTATTTTGATTTTTCCTTTCATTTTCATTAGTTTTGCAATCATTAGGACCACCCTCATGCATAAACCACCATTAGTATGGATATAGAGGCTCTCATGAGCCCTCTCTAGAAAGTTAGGGTAGTTTTGGTGTCCCCATGGAGAGTTTCCAAGAGGAGACACCCAGAGTGTTTGTAGGAATGTCCCGTTGACCATCTTGATTTCTAATTTCAGATTTGAGTGTGATAAAGAATGGTTTAGACATGGTTGAGATACCCCAAGTGGTTTTCACTTGAATACCTTTGTTCGAATCTATCTATTTTTGGCCTACAAGTCATATTTTAGGTGGATACATGTAAATTTGCTATATATTTATGTTGTGGACTGATTTGGGGGTCATGATATATGTATTTTGATGTGTTGGATAAATATTTTAGAGAGTGAGTGTTAGAGAGGGGTTTTGGATATGTAGATTGTGTGTGAGTGTTGTTTGTGTCTTGTTATATAGTAGGGTGTGTGTGTTGGTTGTAGTGTGAGTGTGTGTGTGTGTTTAAAAGAGAGGGGAGAGGGCTGTGCTGCCCTAAGGCAGCAGGCAGCAGCAGTAGGAGTCCCCACAGGAGACTACATCACAGACACAGCAGCAGCAGTAGTCTCCACAGGGTGATAGAGATTCAGATGTGGGGCTTACAGATTCAGTCTGAGTTGATGGACAGAGTCAGATCAGTGCAGTATAATGATGTTACCCTGAGGAGCATCAGGGAGCAGGTACGGGATGGTTTGCTCGACAATTTCTCTATAGCCGAAGATGGGTCACTAAGGCACGGTGCTAGACTGTGCGTTCCGAGTGGAGAGCTTCGGGAGGAGGTTAGGAAGCGCATCGCTCACAGTACTCTATGTATCCTGGAGCCAACAAGATGTACAGAGATCTGAAAGAGCACGTATGGTGGTACGGCATGAAGCGAGAGGTAGCTCAGTTTGTATCTCGCTGCCTAGTGTGTCAGCAGGTGAAGGCCGAGAGACAGAGGCCTGGTGGGTTGCTACAGCCACTACACAATCCTGAGTGGAAGTGGGAGCACATAACCATAGACTTTGTGTCCGGACTTCCACGATCTCCTGGAGGAAAAGATGCGATTTGGGTCATTTTTGATCGATTGACCAAATCAGCCCACTTCTTGCCTTTCAAAGTGGGTCTGTCTAAGGAGAAGCTGGTAGAGCTGTACGTGCATCAGATAGTCATATTTCACACAGTTTCGGTGATCATAGTCTCAGATCGGGATAGTCATTTCACTTCCCACTTCTGGAGGAGTTTACATATTAGCTTGGGCACCCAGCTCAAGTTTAGTACCTCTTACCACCCCCAGACAGACGGGCAGTCAGAGAGGACCATCCAGACTCTTAAAGATATGCTTCATACAAGTGTGTTAGACCTCAGAGGTTCTTGGTAGGATCATCTTCACCTGGTAGAGTTTGCTTACAACAACAGCTACCAAGCCAGTATAAAGATGTCACCATTTGAGGCTCTATACGGACGGAGATGTCGCACTCCTTTATCATAGGACGATGTCGGTGAGTGGATGTTGCTTGGGCCGGAGATGGTAGTAGATGCGGCCAAGAAGGTTAGACTAATTAGAGACAGACTTTGGGTGGCTCAGGATAGGCAGCAGCATCGGGCCGATAGCCACCGGAGACCGTTAGAGTTCGAGGTTAGTTTCAGTTCCTGTTGTGTATGTTCGTGATTGTTTGTTTGGTTTTGCGTGCTGAGTTTTGTTTTATGTCTAGACTGGTGATATGGTGTTCCTGAAGATTTTTCCGACACGTGGCACGATTCGCTTTGGTCGGGGTGGGAAGCTTAGTCTGCGCTACATCGGGCCTTTCACTATCCTTGAAAGGGTCGGTGCAGTAGCTTATCGACTAGACTTGCCACCTATGCTCGAGGGGGTGCACAACGTGTTCCATGTGTCGCAGCTGAGACGATATGTGGAAGATCCTAGCCACGTATTGGACCATTCAGCGATAGAGGTGGGACCTACTCTCAACTATCCAGAACAACCCGTGGAGATTCTGGATCGTCGGAAGAAGGTTCTCCGGAATCAGGTTATACCCTTGGTTCATGTTGCATGGAGGCGCCACTCTCTACGTGAGTCTACTTGGGAGAGGGAGGATGACATGCAGGAGCGTTTCCCTTATCTCTTCGAGCCCTGAGGTATATGTTATTTTGTTTCTAATGTGCTTCCTGTGATTGTTTGTTTTAATTTCAAGGACGAAATTTATTTAAGGTGGGTAGATTTTCCACTCCCAGTTTTCATGAATAGGGGTAAAATGGTAATTTGGCATTTTTGGTTATTTTAGAATTATTTATTTATTAATAATGTTATTTGGGGATTATTTAAGTCGGGTTCGAATTTTATCTCATTCCGACTTGTATCTGGGACCCGGGTAGCTTAGACTCTAGTTGGGACCCACATGTTAGTTAGACATGGCCCACCAACCACACTAATTAAGTTGGAGAGATTAGGCTAATCCCACTTGATTATGTTAGTCTAATTAGAGACTCAAACTTGACCCTTTTAACCCCAAACCCTAATATGACTTAAGTTGACTCAATGGAGACCAAGGGGGGTATTTTGGACTTTTCAAAAGGGGAAATAGGGGCATGTGGTCGGCCACATTAGGATAGATAACCCCCCATCCCTTAATTAATATTAGCCTCCATCTTCTCCATGAGTTCTTCCCCAAATTATAGAGCACCTCTCTTTGATTTGATCTCCAAATACTTCCTTTTCTCCACCAAATCTTCCACCAACCTTCATCATTCGTCCAAGGAAGGGTCCAAGTTTGGGAGAAAGTTGCCAAGGGAAGTGTCCATTTGAGAATATTATTAGGATCCGACTCCCAATAGGTAAAACCATCTCTCTATTTTAATTTTCCCTTTCATTTTCATTAGTTTTGCATTCATTAGGACCACCCTCATGCATAAACCACCATTAGTATGGATTTAGAGGCTCTCATGAGCCCTCTCTAGAAAGTTGGGGCAATTTTGGTGTCCCTATGGAGAGTTTCCAAGAGAAGACACCCCAAGTGTTTGTAGGAATGCCCCATTGACCATCTTGACTTCTAATTTCAGATTTGAGTGTGATAAAGAATGGTTTATACATGGTTGAGATACCCCAAGTGGTTTTCACTTGAATACCTATGTTTGAATCTATTTATTTTTGGCCTACAAGTCATATTTTAGGTGGATACATATAAATTTGCTATATATTTATATTGTAGACTAATTTGGGGGTCATGATATATGTATTTTGATGTGTTGGATATATATTTTAGAGAGTGAGTGTTAGAGAGGGGTTTTTGGATATGTAGATTATGTGCGAGTGTTGTTTGTGTCTTGTTATATAGTAGGTTGTGTGTGTTGGTTGTAGTGTGAGTGTGTGTGTGTTTAGAAGAGAGGGGAGAGGGCTGTGCTGCCCTAAGGCAGCAGGCAGCAGCAGTAGCAGTCCCCACAGGGGACTGTATCAAAGACACAACAGCAGCAGCAACATGTAGGCTGCATGGTAGCAGCCATGTGATGCCCAAATTGAGCCACAGCCGCAGTAGCTACTGCAAGCTGTAGCAGCAGCAAATAGGGGCAGCCCCATTGCAAGCCCATCTTAGCCCATTTGCAACCCACTTTAACCCCCTATAACCCAATGTGTAGCCCATGTCTTAACCCCATATATATATATATATATATATATATATATATATATATATATATATATATATGTGTGTGTGTGTGTGTGTGTCTCACACACACACACACACACACACACACACACACATATATGTATATTTTTTAATATATATATATATATATATATATATATATAATATATTAAATATATATATATATATATATATAAATATATATATATATATATATATATATATATATATATATATATATATATATATATATATATATATATATATATATATATATATATATATATATCTGTGTGTGTGTGTGTGTGTGTGTGTGTGTGTGTGTGTGTGTGTGTCTATATGAGAGGTTAGATGAGAGTTTATATGAGTGGTTAGATGAGAGTTTATATGAGAGGTTAGAACATGTTATATGTTAGATTATTAGTGATATTAGTAAAGTATTATTGGATATATTAGTAGTTAGTATTAGATTTGTTAGTAGGTAGTTAGAGTTGAGTGGGATATGATAAATGTTGAATACCCTCCTATAGGAGCTAGTGTGTATCTTGAGATACCATAGTGGTATCTTAGGATACTAACTAGTATCTCAAGGTAATGAGATATTATAAGGGTAAGGGTAAGGTATTTGTGATACCTTCAAGATAGGGTATCACGATACCAAAGTATGGTATCGAGATACGGGGGTATGGTATTAGTATACCATGTTGAGGTAGAGGGGTGCCTAGAAACTAAGTTAGAGGCTTGGTTGTGAGTTTACCTTATAGGTATGAGAATACCAATGTTAAGGTAATAGGCCTAAACTAAGATATTGGTATCGGGTTACCATTTTGACCAAGATATGAGATGTCTTGTTTGGTAAATGTTAGGAATAGTATACTTAGAGTAGTTTTGACCCCACTGACCCAAAGTCGACTTTTTCACCAAATGTCAACTACAAGTCAACTCTTAGCCTAAAAATGATTAGAACTTGACCGGAGTTGACTAGTTGACCAAAAGTCAACTATTAGTTAACATTGGTCTAGTTTGACCTAGGAGTTGACCAGAGTTGACCAGTTGACCAAAAGTCAACTGTAAGTCAACTCTTTACCCAGTTTGACCTAGTTTGACTTGGTTTGACTTCCTGTGACCTAGTTTGACCTAGTGTGACTTAGTGTGACTTAGTTTGACCTAGTTTGACTTACTGTGACCTTGATTGACTTAGTTTGACTGAGTTTGACCTAGATTGCATATTATACACTAGAATATCATGCCCTTTACTATCAAACCCTAATTAACTCATGATATCTCATCTTTAGGTCTGTGACATCACTCTGAGTATCTGTTCTCATTGTCAGCTCAGGACCACAGGCTAGTACATTCACTGATAGTTTTCATTCTCTTGATATCTGCTATATCCGATTCAGTTGTAGTGTCTTACTTGATTCCCGACACGATGGTTCACGGACTAGTATACGTCGGATCTTGTCATGAGATGTTATTTCTGGACTTTTCTGGTATATGGGTACATTGTTCGATCTTATTTTTCTTGTACTTGTATAGACACCGATTTGGGAGTGGGCTGGCCCCCTGTTTTTGAATCCCGTGTCATTACGTGACATGTCCGGATCTATTATACTACTCGAGGATAGGGAGTTATTAGGGGTTATGTGATCAACACCCTTATGTCACTATTCTTGTGCTCGCGTTACCCTCACTGCACGTAGGATGTAGCGAGATCTTATATTTCTTGTGCTCGCTTTCCATGTTGGCCGGCTTGACCCTTTTTGAGATTTTCCTGTGATAGCCGGGCCAAATGGATTAGCCTGATCATGTATTCCAAGCCGATCACATAACGCCCTAATATCTCATGGCACCAGCTTATGTTTACGCTTATACATCATATATCCCTATTCTATTCTACATTCCCGTATTTTATACCATGACATGATATCCAGTTTACATATCATGTTTATATTTCCTGTCTTGATATTTTATCTTGTTTTTCATTATGATTCTCTCTTATAGAATTTGTCAATTCATATGCAACTGTTGTTAGTGTTTTGTACTTGCTCATATCCTGACAGGATAACCACGTTGATGTTTACAGATGATTTAGAGGCCGATTACTCGACCTTCTATGGCTATGGCATAGATGGCGAGTATGACTTGGACATTCTTGTGGAGCCGGTGCTTATAGAGGACACACCGTCTGCTTAGACTAGTTAGATAGGCTTGCCTGGACTGTGATCCAGCTAGTACTTCAGACTTGTAGTATATATATTATTTGGAATTTCTGTTATGTGTTTAACTCTAAACTTGTATGGGATCTTGCATCTATTCCTGTTATTTTCCTTTATCATATTTTCCATATTTCGTGCTATCTTCCTTAGATATCTTGTGATTGAGTTGTGACGTTATATACCTCCGTGCAGAGATGACAGGTACCTTTATATTGTGTCTCGATGTTGTATGTTATAGGCGACTTATACAGCATTCTACCGTCGATTCTGCGGCGTAGGATGGACGTACCAACGTGCTCGTGCCCCTATTTAGGGTGCGGGTCGTGACAGTAGCCTTGAGCTACTAGACATGCTTTGTTGCGTGTGACTAAACCATTCTCATCTAATTTATTTTGGAACACCCATTTGGTACCAATGACCGGATGATCAATAGGTCTGGGAATGACTTCTCAAACTTGATTCCGTTCAAATTGGTTTAGTTCATCCTGTATTGCAGAAATCTAAAATTTATCATTAAAATCTTCTAAAATATTTTTTGGTTCTATTTTGGAAATAAATGCAATATTAGCTATTTCTTTTGTGCTTGAGCGATACTTACTACTCTTGATATATCACTTATTACCAGTTCTTTTAGATGGTCTGGCATAAACCGCATTCGTTTCGGCAGACTTTCCAGATAGGACGTGGATGGTGTATCTTCTGCTGTTCTGTTGGTGGGAGTTTTCTCTTCTTTATTGTCACTATCGTCATTGTGTTGACTGTTCAGCTCATCAAATGTGACGTTTATTGACTCTTCAATAACAAGCAAACTCTTGTTGAATACCCTGTAGCCCTTATTTTTTGCAGCATATCCCAAAAATATGCCCTCATCAGCTTTTTTGTCAAAATTTCCCAAGTTGTCTTTTGTATTCAAAATGAAGCATCTACAACCAATGACCTTGAAATAGCTGATGTTAGGAGTTCTATTAAACCATAATTCATAAGAAGTCTTTTTAGAGATGGGTCTAATCAGAACTCTATTCAGAACATAGCATACTGTAAAGACAGCTTTTCCCTAAAAATACTTTGGAAGATTATACTGGTTAAGCATAACTCTGGCCATATCGCCAAGAGTTCTATTCTTCCTCTCCACAACACCATTCTGTTGAGCAGTTCTAGGGTAAGAGAATTCATGTGATAGTCCATTTGAATCAAAAAAAAATGATTTAAACTCATGGTTATCGAATTCTCCTCCATGATCACTTCGTATCCAAGTAATCATGAATCCTTTCTCATTTTGTACCTTTTTATAAAAGGATAGAAACTCAGAAAAGGCCTTATTTTTATTTGCAAGAAAGTAAAACCAAGTATATCGTAAATAGTCATCAACTATCACGTAAGCATATAGCTTACCGCCAAGACTGGCGACTCTACTTGGCCCAAATAAGTCCATATGAAGTAATTGCAGTGGTCTAGAGGTACTTACAACGTTTATCAATTTGAAAGATGATCTAGATGCCTTATTCTTCTCACATTCGGCACAGACTATATATATTTTTTGAAAGTTATTTTAGTAAGCCTCTTACTAGTTTCTTGGTTGACAATCTTACAATAGTATCCTTGTTTGCATGTCCAAGACGCATATGCCATACCCAGCTTTCGTCTTGAGTTGTGAACAAAACAGTTCCCTGTATTGCTAGTCTTCTCTGACAAATATAGTACATATATGTTATCCTCTCTTATTCCCTCAAAGGAAGTTGTTCCAGAAGATTTATCATAAACATAACATTTATTTTTAACAAAATTAATTCCATAACCATGGTCAGTCAGTTGACTAATACTTAGTAGGTTATGTTTTAATTCTGTTACTAAGCATACATCTTTTATAATAGGTGAGGGAGAAGTATCTATATCGCCAATTCTAATGATATGACCTTTAAGGTTGTTCCCAAAGGAGACATAGCCTTCTTTCTTCATGGATAGAGTTGCAAACAATGTGTTATCACCTGTCATGTGGCTGGAGCAACTACTATCGAGTATCCACTTGCTTCTAGTAGGAGGAGGAAGGTCCATCTACAACACAAGTTGAAGATATAACCTTTGGTACCCACTTTCTTGAGGGTCCTGATATGTTAGTTTTTGGAACCCATACAAAAACATTAAGGTCTAGTAGCTTTCTAATTTTATACTGGTGTGATACATGTCCTTTTATACCATAATAGGACATGTAGCAGAAATGTTAGTGCTATGTGTGGTTCGAAGATCATGTATATGTGTTTTTGAAGATGTATGTTCTTTCTTACTGTGCGAAAAGGTATACATATATGCATGGCTTTTGACAGTTCTAGCAGTGTCGGTCGTGTTGTGTTTGTGTTTGGCCTTGTGACTTGTGTTCACTTGAGCTATAGGTCTAACGACCTGTTTGCCCATTTTGATCTCTAACTTTTTAGAGATGTCACAGGCTTCATTATATTTGGCTGTGAGTGCATCTATTCTCTGAGCAGCAATGTTATACTTCCTTTTCTCTAATTTATAGAGATCGTTAAGTTTTGCATTCTATTAATTTGCTTTCTTAAGCTTTTCAAGAGTTTCATGTAAGCTTAACTTCAAAGAAGTAATCTCATTAGTATCACTATAAGAATCTTTAATATCTTTTAGTATTTTAGATTGCTTTGAAAACTCATATTATACAAATTTAGCTCTTTGTTAGCACTTTTGTACATATCTATCATTTTCTTCTGATCTTCTAATAGATCAGTAAAAGCATCAGACAATTCATCAAAAGTAAATTCTTCATAGAGAGGGTTTGATATTACCTTGACATCAGTAGCCATGAAGCATAGGTTCACTGTGTTACGAGGCTTCTCATCTTCTTCAGAATTACTAGCTTTGCTTTCACACTAGATGCTAGTATTGGCATAGTTTCTAGTCGAAGACCTTTTTTTGCTTGTCAGATCATACCTGCTTCCCTTATGACAGGGTAGTCTTTCTTGATATGACCTATTCTTTTACAGCTGAAGTAGTAGGTTCTTCATCGTCTCTGGAGTCTTTCTTCTTCTTGTTCGACTTCTCATATCTGAGGAATCTTTTGAAGTTTCTTGTCATGAGTGCCATATGTTAGTTGTCTAAGCAGTCTGTCTCACTTTCATCGTCGGAGGTTGTCTTGTGGTTAACTTTGAATGCTATCACCTTCTCTTTTGGAGCTGACTCTTCAAAATCTTTAAGGTCTAGCTCATGCGTCATAAGCTTTTCCATAAGGGTTTCAAGAGTCATGGTCGTAAGATCATTTCCTTCAATAATAGTCATCGCTTTAGGATTCCAGTTCTTGGTTAGCCTGCGAAGCATCTTCCGAATCTTCTCATGATTGTTGTATTCTTTTCCAAAGAAAGATAAAGGATTAATAATGTCTAGGAATCGAGTAAACATATTTGTGATAGTCTCATTAGGCTTTATTTTGAAGTCCTCATACTCTTGTATTAGTTGTAAGATTTTTGGACTCTTTCCCCTGTGAAGTACCTTCATGAGTAACCTCAAGAACTTTTCAAACCTTGTGAGACGTGACACATGTAGAAACTCTATTGAACCCAGTTCTACCTATAGCACAAAATAAAGCATTGATGGCTTTTCCATCAAGACTAGCTTGTTTCTTTTCATTGTTGGTATATCTGTCAAATGGTTATTCAACTAGAATACCTTCTACTATAATAGGTAGTGGTTTCTTATATCCATTTATGACAATCGACCATAAATCAAAATCAAGAGACTTGAGGTAAAAGTTTATACGAGTCTTCCAATACATATAGTTTATGCCATCAAATAGGGTGGCCTATTTGTTGATTGACTTTCACCATTACTTGGATATAAGGATGCCATATCTCAAGGAGTTTTAATCCAACTAAAGATAAACTGTGCTTTGATACCAATTATAGGTTCGATGGCACCTCTAGAGCGGGGTGAATAGAGTGCAGCGAAAAATAATTACCAATTAAAAAGTAAGCAGATGAGGCAATCATATAATTAAAACTTTAAATGCAATGAAGTAAAGCAATAAGAAGTGCAGGCAAGAAAGCAATACGGACACACAGCAGGTTTATACTGGTTTCCCTTTGAGAGGACCAGTCCAGTTCGCGAGAACACTTGCTCGCTATAATCAACTATTTTGAATAGAGATTACACCGCATGCTTTACTCCGAAGAACACGTCAACTTCAACACCGTCGTATTTTTGTCCGAAACCTACGAACAAACTTCAACAACACCTTTCTGAGAAAAGCTTCTATAAGCCAAGCTTTGCACAACTCGAATACTCCTAATCGGAAACCACCGGCCCTAGAAAGATGGGAGTTGTCGTGGAGATTTGAAGATCGAAGTTTTGTAAATTGAATAGAAAGCTTAGGAATAGATAGAGAAGATGAAGATTGAAAGAGTTAATAGAAATATGAACTTTTCTTTTTTATATGATTTTCTAGGACAGAGGTCGGGCAGAACTCAGAACCCTAACGTTCATAATTTTGAACGTTAGTGATCCAAAAGAATAGGAAAATCTGTTGACCAAGAAAAATCCCAGGGGACCGAGTTCGGTCCGAGTTCGGTTGCTAGGGGATATGGTCAACTTGATATGGTTTAAGCTTTTGGATATGGGTTTGGTTTGGGTCAGAAAATGGATCAAGGATGGGATTTGAGTTTAAGTTCTAAATGCCAGTGATCCCAACACACAACTTTTCTAGACTCAATAAAGAAAAAATACCGAATAAATATGAAAAATTTATGGAGATAAAATTTGTAAACTTCTGTTTCTTTTCATATCAAGTTTGAAGTTTTAAATCAATTATCGAAATCGGTTTGACCATGGCTAAATGGGCCAATAATCTCCCCTATTTTGATAATTTGACAAAACTACGATTGATACTTAAGAATATGTTCAGCTCGATCTAGGAGTAGACTTGATACAGTAAAGATGGTACGGAAGTAGCTTTTGCCCTGAATATTGGTACAATATTTGGTTTCCCGTAATGTACGGTCAAGTCTTGTTACTCCTCCGTAAGAAAACAAAACATGTCGGCTGAATATCTGAAAAAGTCTAGAAATAACAAAGCAAGAAGCAATATCTCAAAACAAAGTTAGCATTTAGCATTAGCATTAGCATTTAAGTATCTATCCATATTACTCCCCATTTTTGTCATATGAACAAAATGACGTAATTTATCTAAGAGCAATACTCAGCACAGTCAAGATTAGAGCAAAAATGTAAACAGTAAACAATAAAGTATGATGGTGCTGGAAATAGGAAATGCTGACATAAACTGAACTAGAGTTCGTACATCACTAATGATAAACTGATAATGCTTGAAAGAAGCATTTATCACTAATACATAGTCACACACAAAAATGAAAAACATAACTAGTAGTGATCTATCACGAGGAAAAGTATCCTCAATAATCATCCTCATCATCATCAGCAGCAGCACCTGCTGCACTGGAAGCACCCTCTCCTCTGGGTCTCACACCATCCCCTCAACAAATTGACTCAACCGACTGAACACCGCTGCATACTCATCGACTGAGCTGGTCCCTTGCTTGAGGGTTTGAAACTCTCTCTAACATCTCTCTAGCTACGGCAAGATAGAATTTCTCCTTGAATATCTCCATAAATCTATCCCAAGTTTGTCCCGGTATAACAAGTTTCGGATTATTCTGGAACCAAGTTCGGGCAAGGTCATGCATCTGAAATCTAGTTGCCTTTACCTTCAGGTCTTCTGGAAGTCTCGCTATTCGGAGTACTCTCTCTATGTCCTATAGCCACTCATCGGCATAAAAGATGCCCTTCGTGCCATGGAAGTATCAAAAAATAAGCCTCTTGAAGTCTAGGATAGTGCCTTCCTTGGGTAGTGGTTGAGAGGTGATATCTGTGGTGGTTCTTTAGGTAGAGTAGGAGGGGGCTGTGACTGTGGAGTGGGCTGCTGAGGCGGTGAGCTGATCAACTTTTCTATAGCAGCTATGGTAGCCTGACGAGAACTCTTTATACCCTTTCGCAAAATAGTAGCCTGCTCCCTCTAGGCCTCAATCATGCCTTGGACTAACTCGAAGAGCTGGGCTCCTCCTAGGGAACCGAAAGGGTGCCTAGCGGAAGTAGCTCCCCCTAGGGATCTGGAAGTGCACCTAGCGGAGGTAGCTCCTTGGGTAGGAGGTGGGGGATAGGTCCATGTTTGCTCTTGACCAACTTGAGGGGAAGAGGGTGCTCTTTCGGATATGGCCACACTAAGGTGCGGGCACGCGGCAGTCTTCCCTTTGCCATTTTCTGAAATAGAGGAAGAGACGTAAGTGTCCAATCGTGTGATGTGTGTAACATGAAGCATAAAGTAAATACAATCATAAAATCCATAATCAGTCCTATGATGTGATGAGTTCCTAAAGACCAATATGGGCCACCATAAAAATGTATCACAATCAGCTCCCAAATAATCGGGTATGACTTGGATCATGCCAAGCCTACATTACCGTGGACAGCGGTAGACAGCTGTTTATACCTTTATGTATCATCAAGTTATCATATTGATTACTCTATCACATCTTCAAGGGTACGTGCCCTATCGCAAGATCACCACATCATCCACTATTTTTAGTTATTACATGCCTTTTACAATAGATCTTCGGAGATAGATCCGATAAAGAATAAAGGCAACTCTATACATCTGTAATTTACTGTCATATCAACTCAATAGTCCTATACAATCATCTAAAGTCCCTCAGGATAAGTCTCCTGGTCCCAGCCAGCCTTTAGAGTGGTCACCAAGAGTGGATCTCCATGTGGTATATAGTAATCAGGATATGCTATCTCAATCTCACCTGTAATATGAACGATCCAGTCAAGAAATGTGCAAAGTGCAGTATAACTCAATAATACTTACCAACATGATACAAATGATGTATATAAAGTAAGAGTAAGTAAATATGAGGAATAATCTGAGCATGTACTAGCTACGTGAACATGTGTAGTTATACACCATTAAGCATGTAGGGGCTAAATATGTATCAGGCATATCAAGAAATGATATGCTATCAGTCACGCACGAATCAGGCATGTCTATTGACAATACTATCAGTCATGTATGAAATGGACATCAGGCATATTAAAATAATATGCCTTCAGACATGAAAATTTGTCCAAGGCTTGGTCTACTATATGCCTTATGAATGTCTTACCTCCCGACATGACACAAAAACACATGCAAGCAATAAAGTAAAGAAAGCTCGTAACATGTCAACTGGTGAGTGTGAATATGCATGCAAGTGGTTAAATAATATTGAGATATATGTACTTGCCTTTTACCAGGAAGTGATGGTGTCTTCTAAAATCACCTAGAAAAATAGGGAATAAATTTAGAACATATTAAACTAATTCCTAGATTTATCCTAAAGTGATTCCTAGCTAAGTCTCTTATTGCCTAAAATCATATTCCATTTATTGATCTGCAGCTATATACTTAGCCAATTAGCCATTCCTACTTATATATGTTTGCTACCAATTTAATTTTGGCCAAAACCTTAGTCAAACCACAAGAAATTAGTTTAAAACTTAACTAATCTCAGGGTCCAAGCCTATTAGATTGCTGCACAGGCTTTAAGCCCATCCTTGGTCCTAAAGTAGGTACTCTATTCTTCTACTGGGTTTTGAACACATATCTCCCACCTAGCCTTGCACCGTATCCAACACCACACAACACACAAACTCTCACTATTAGACACATGACCTAAACCCGACACAATTATTGCACCTATACCTAGACTTGGACACAATATCGATTGGACGCTGGAATACACTTATCTCCTTCTCGTGTCCTGCACATTCGTATCCTATTTCAAGAACCTAAGAACACACGTTGGTTTGATGGAACTAAGGATTCCCAGGACCACGAATTTGTGTGCAAATTAATTGATAGAAAGTTAACAAACTTAAAACGTATTCTAACCCTTTATAGGTAAAAATTAGGGTTCACGAATTATACCTGCGACGAGAAGAAGACAATAGTTTCTAGCAGCCTTGAGCAGTCAATGACCCCAAGATATTCTGTACGTATTCCTTCCTCGGGTAAGACATCGTATGGGCGACGATCTTCTAACCTTTTCTTCTCTCGGTTGTCCTCCCTTTCTCTCCTCCCTATAGAAGCATGGAAAATATTGCTTTTAGTCCTACATCGGAAAGGAGAAGAAGAAAGGGCTCACTCCATTTTATAAATAGAGCCTCCTTACCTCCTTTGAAAAGGGCACCAACTTCTCTCCACTCCTTCCAAACTTGGACTTTTCCTATTACGCACCTTCGGGTGCTAAGTCGAAGAAGTCTAGGACAGCACGGGCTCATCGAGCTCAGTCAGCTGTCCCAACCTCTGACCATCAAGAGTGTCCTGCTAAGCGGGCCTCTGATGGAAAGTTGTACAAAGCCGCCCGTGTCCAGCCCTCGGCGGCAAACGGACAGAGTGGTTCTCAAGAGTCTCCCAACAAAGATCGAGGGCAAGTGTTTCTATTAGCCCCATATCAGGGAGCAAACATGATACCTACGCACTCGTGTGTTCGGGATACCCGGGCCCACAAAGCAAGCACACAGGTTGATTGAGACATTTCTCATGCGGCTCAGTCATGAGACGTCCTTCATACGGCTCGGTTATGAGACATTCCTCATGCGGCTCGGTCATAAGACGTCCTTCATGCGGCTCGGTCATGAGACATTCCTCATGCGGCTCGGTCGTGAGACATCCTTCATGCGGCTCGGTCATGAGACATCCTTCATGCGGCACAGAACCCAGGAAGCTTCATGTGGCTCAAAATCAGACGAGCTTCATGCGGCTCAAGAGTATCATGCGGCTCAAAAGTCACCAACATGGACATGCGGCTCAAGCATCTATACGGCTCGATAAATTCCATACGGCTCAGAGAGGAGCTACGTGGCATGCAACAGCTCCTCCTTTTTTCCTTTACTGCATTAAATGCCTTGACGGCTGACAGCTCTGACGAAGTGACCGTTCGGACACAAGGATACCATCATGACTCCCTCATAATGACGGACGCCTAGAGAAACGAAGAAAATCTCTGACACGTTCCCCCGATATCCAGAAACTGTCATGCGGCCTTGCCACGTGGATAGTCGTATGCGACTCGAGAAGAAACCATCCCATGCGTCTCAGGCCGAAGCTATCCTATGCGGCTCAAGTAGAGCCTACCTTATACGGCTCACAAGGATTAGCTTCATGCGGCTCACTGGGAAGCCACCTATTATGCGGTCGTCTACGCTCATGCGGCTCAGATCATTACCATGCGGTTCAAATATTTATGGGGGGGCAGGGCCACTCTCAAGTAGCCTCGACACGTGGCCAGCCTTATGCGGCTCAATGAGGAGCAACCTTCCTGCGGCTCAGATTTTTGCAGTAACTTACGGTTAAGACACGTGGCATGATAGCGGGACACGTGGCATCGAATTGATCGAAATCCCTCAACAAATCCTAATAAAATATTAGGATCAAATCAGATCATTTGCAATCAGGCAAATTAATGACACGTGTCAAAAAATCCGAGGTTGACAAATCAGGGGGATTTATGTCAATCATCATTAATTATCCACAAAAGATTTGATGCAATCATATTTATTGCTCAAATCTCGTATATTCAGGATGGACGACCCAGATTCAGTGATCCTTAGCCGCCGACTTTCAAGAATGGGTAATCATTGCAAACCCTAATGATGCCCCCCACTCTTATAAATAGCAAGGTGCCATTCCTTTGCGAAGAGAGATAGAGAGACGGAGACACAGACAGAGAGAGAGAGAGATATAGAGAAAAGAAAGAGAGCATTTCCTCAACGCCAAGCAGTTCTTCCCCGGAGTCAAGGCTGCATTCGATCGTCCAAGGAGTAAGGCAGAGCTGCCGTTGCTTTTTCGAGCCTCTATCGTCACCCCCCAGAATCTGAAATAAACAATTGTACTTAGATTGTTGTACCTAGGTTTTCGTCCCTAGGCTTTCTTTGTATAAGCGAGTTTGTATTGTGAAGTAAAAGTCCAGTCCTCCGATAATCATTCTGTTCTTTTATATTTCATGGCAAACACGATGGCGACTCTACTGGGGACAAACTTCTCCACGGCTGAGGAGTTGGTGACGCAATCGGATGCAGCCAAACTTGGCTCCACGCAACAGAAGATGGTCGTCCGCTTCGACCAATAGGCGTTTGAAGAAATGCTCTCTGAGGGAAGCGCTGGCCCAATCCAGAAGCACGCCCGCATAAAGAAGGCTCGCAGGGAGTGGAGGCCAAAATCATTTGCTCCTCCCCAAGCTTTGGACAGAGTACTCTCTGTTACCCACGACGGCGAAGGCGATTCTCGCGCGGCCCCACTTCAAGCCATAGAGGACTCTGCTATCCCCAAGTCCGGTAGAGAAAAGTACTACGATGCTGGACTTGCAGGGGCAAAGACGATTCTATGTGCTCCAGAAAGAAACCGAACAAGTGCACTAGCCGCAAAGCGAAGACTCATGCGGCCAAGATTGCCAGCCGCATGAATGATAACCATGCGGCTGAAACTGCTAACCAAATGCATAATACTCATACGGCCAGGATTTCCAGCAGCATGGAGGACACTCATACGGCTAGGGTTTCCAGCCGCATGGAGAAGACCTATGCGGCTACGACTGCCAGCCGCATGAAGATTATTGATTCCAGCTGCATGACTCCTACTCCATGAGGCTCTGTCTTCGACCGCCTCTCCTATGGTCCTGATCTCTTGTGCTCCTAAGAAGACATGTCTGATTCTCTCTAGCACCACCTAGACTCTTCCTACTATGTGCCCTCACGCACTAGAGTGAAGAAGTCTAGGGCAGCACGAGCATGGCAAGCTCGGTCCGCTGATCTGACCTCTGACCATCCGAGCGTCCTACATACTGTTATGCGGGCCTCTGATGGGAAGTTGTATAGAACCACTCGAGTCCAACCCCCGGCGACAAACGGACAGAGAGGTTCCAAAAGGTCTCCCAAAATCCAGGGAGCAAACATGGTCGATCCGGACCCATCTGACTTGCGTGAGGCCATCCTCCACAAACACAAGGAAAGAGAAGGTGCCCCGGGGTGCAAAGAGTCCTCCCACGGACGTCACTGCACCCAAGTCATCGTCAACTGCTGTTGCAATAACACGACGGCATGAGAAGACCGGCAGTCCGTCTTCCAAATACTGCAACAACCATCCTCAGAGGACGAAGCGCCTCCCGTCGTTTCTTGCAACTCCACCCAGAAAATTCCTGCTGACGGGAGAGGAAAGAAGATGAATGTTTCCAGCCCGAAAATTTCAACCACTGCGGCTAAGAAACTATTATCTAAACGGCTGTCCACCACCGGAGTATTCCAAGGCACCCGTTCGAAGACGAAATCTGCTACAGCGGGAGACTCATCACCTGCACCACTGGGGGTTACTGAGGCTGGGGGTAGCACTCCTCCGAACCTCCATAACAATCCGATGTTCCAAGAAGACGAGCCGGGAGAAACAACTCTTCCATCAGATGCTGCAAACCCCGACGTTCCCGAGGACGTCCACAACTCCCAAGATGAGGCAAACTCGAAAATTGGGGGTATTGTTCCTTCTGAGTCCAAACCAGAGGAAGACATTCCCACATATCCCGATGATTTCTTATTACAGGGATATGACTCGGAAGACACGTCCTCCACAGTGCCATCCATCTCTTCTCATATAAGGACGGTATTCATGACGGACAACAACCAAGGTGGTTCCAGTGATCGCCAACGCATCGACACTCTGGAGGCCATACTGCATGCCCTGGTCAAGTCTGTAGACGAGATCAAAGCGGCCCTTCCAACTCTCCAAGGAGGGACGCCTGGCCAAACAAGCGCGGGTCCTGCAATCAATGCAGACTCGAACTCAGCGGCACCGAACCTGGGCAACAATCCTCCTGAAATAACGGCCCCTACCACTGTGGACGAGGCTCGAGAAGTGAAAAAAGAGGTCCAAGAGCTCCGGGCCATGTTTCACGCTCGAGAAAACTCTCAAGACCTCAGAATACGGCAACCGTACCCTGCTGCATGGAGGGATGTCCCCTTTCCGCCAAGATATAAGCCGTTCAACATCAACCCTTATGATGGCAAGACCTTCGCCAGTCGGTACATCACTTACTTCGAGGTCACCACCGACCATCTTCCCCATGATGATGCCATTCTCATACGATTATTCATCAGGGCATTGTAAGGGGTCGCCTTCGACTGGTATCGCAACTTACCAGACAACTGCTTCCACTCCTTCGCCAGCTTCAAGCGCATGTTCTTGGAGAGATTCTATAAAGTAGGATAAGACGTCACAATGTCCACCCTCATGGACGTCGTCCAAGGGGAGAAGGAGCTGACAAGGAACTATATTGAGCGGTTTTGCCAAACCGTAATGAAGTTGCCATCTGGTAATCCGGATTCCTCCTTGATTGAAATTTGCTAAAAGAGATTGCTCCCAACAATCAGTCTCTGGATGGGCGAAAGTCAATTTAAGGACTGGAAGACATTCATCATCAGTGCCACTAGCACCGAAGAACGGTTGAAGAAGGCTCGCCAGCTGGGATTACACATCTCGGAGGAGGAAAACAAGGGCAAGCATCCTAATACCAACAACGACAATGGGGGTAGCCCCTCCAACAATAAGGACAACAAGAGGAAGCAGGCTATTGTGGCCAACACAACCCAGAAACCTGAGTCAAAACCAGCAGACAAATAATGGCCGCAAATCACTTACTCCTTCGAAGACGGCCACGTCAAGCCCATCTTGGACATACTCATACAAGAAGACCGAATTCAGCTTCCTCTACCAAGACAGCAACCTCGGCCGGCAGAAATGGAGAACCCAAAGTACTGCCATTACCATCGCTACGTCCACCATGCTACGTACGATTGCTATCAACTAAAACGGTACATCCAAAATCTCATCGATTCGAACGCTCTGGCCATCGATTTCGAGGAGGTAACCGTGGCAACCAACATGGTGTCCGTACAATTCAGCAACTTTCCTCCAATAGAAACTCAAGACGGGTGGTACCCATCCCTCTGGCGATAGTGGAGATTGCTAATCTTCCACCTCCTCGGGATCAGGCTGCTGGTTTGGTACCCCTCACCACGTCACGGAAGAAAATCAGGTGGGTCCATCCAGACTTGGTACCTGAAGTGACTCAGTCCACACCATCTTCCATTCGCAAGAAGAAGAGTGGAAAAGTCAGATCCTGCCGCACAGTCTCGGCATATATCGAAGAAGTTACAGCAGTCGTCACTCGGTCCGGAGCACAATCCCAGCCCGTGGCTGATAACTCGACTGAAGACCATCAGCCCGCAACAACTGACGCTCCGGGACCTTCTCAGCCTCCGACGACCGACAAGCCTAGGCCGAAGTAGACTCGCTTTGACAAATCCCTCCGAAAAGAGACACCGCAGGGGCTGGAGAAGCCTTACAACTTCGATATCTTGGCGCAATTGGCCAACACACCGGCCAAGTTGTCATTATACTAGCTTCTTAGACTCTCAAAGGACGTCCGTGCGGCTTTGAGCGATGCACTCCAAAATACCGACGCATACCTGGCTCAGGTCAACCTCACGGGAGAGAACCCGCCTGCAGATCTCCAAGACAGCGCTTGCACGGGAGCGATGCCCAACATTGTCTTCACTCCGCAGGACATGCTCATCGAAACCAACCTACACGATCGCCCGTTATACTACACTGGATACATCGACGATGTAAAGGTGGACCGGATGCATATTGACCCTGGCTCTTCCATAAGCATTATCCCGAAGGGCTTGTTACATCATCTCCGTATCCCTATGCATCGCCTGATGCCTACAAGCACTGCCATCAGCGGTTTTAATTCGGGCAGGAGCTACCCCATTGGGAAGATTTATCTGAAGTATCAAATTGGCGATCTTCAGTCGAAAGTCACCTGTTATGTCATAGATGCAGACACTTCTTACAACATCCTTCTTGGGCACCCTTGGATACACGATTATATGATCGTGCCGTCCACGCTGCATCAGTGCTTCAAATATATCGACAAACACGGCTTCGTGAGGACAGAATTTGCCGACGTCGATCCCTTCAAAGGGGTCGAATCCTACTACTCAGACTCCTACCTATACGAAAAGTCGAAGAGGCACCTTGGTGAAGGAGATGTGCAAGCTCGTACCGAGACAGCCACAGAATCACAAGAACCTCTGACCATCCACCTCCAAGCTCGCAAACCTAGCAAGTCCGCACCCCTTACCGCCACTCTGCGTAAGGACGCGATCGGCCTCTCAGCACAAGGAGAGCAAATGATAATCCGGCTGCCAAGGTCCGGCCAAGTGCCAAGACTCACAACAGAGCCACTGACAATTAGACTGCCGAGAGTCGGCCAGCCGTAAACAGAGAAGCTCAACCCCGCCGACAAGCCAATGACGATACGTCTTTCCAAGAAGAGTCGTCACCCCGATACAAGGTCTGGGACTTCTAGCGAACCAACCACTCCCCGCCCAGCATCGAGTACCAAACTGGGGGTCGCTAGTCTGCCAACAACTCCACGTTCTGCTCCACCAGCTGAACCTCTAACGATCAAGCTGCCCAGGTCGTCCTCTCAGTCTTAGTTTATACAGGGGATAGCCGAAGAGGAACCGGAGCTAGCCAAGTATGTGGCTGCCCACACTGATGTTCCCCCCGCAGATGATGTAATCCCCCTAGAAAAGATACCTTACTTCATCAATAAAGGGCTATCTTTGAACTACCTCGAGCTCAATAAGCTTTGTATAATATATGCTATGGAACATGGTATAGGCACTCACCTACACACAGAGGTGACAAATGTGTACACCGCAATCCAGCTTACTCCAGTAGAAGACGCTTTCCGCATAATCGAGGGAGGGGACCATCCAATCATCTTCGGCCGGAAGGACGATCCGCAGCCCTTCACCATAGAAGAAGTCGACCTTGAATCAGATGCCGGGAGACTACCTCTGTATCTTTATATCCTCCAATACAAATATCTCATGCAAAAACAGGGATATGATCTGGAGACTACGCCAGGCTTGAACTACGGCACTGGACGACGACTACCTCTGAAGCCACCAGTCCCGGCTAGCAAACCACGGGACTACTATAGCAAGACTCGATGTGGATTATGGTATGTTACACCCGCAACGACCCCTGAAAGTTCAGATGAAGAATGTGACTGGCATTCACATTCAACTGGGTCACCAACTTCTGACTCAGATACCAGCATCGGAGATGTATTCAGACAAGTCCTATCAGTCAACATAGAATTCGTCGACACTTACGAAGAAGATGAAAACACTCCTAAAATCCTCGAGCTAGAGCCGTGGGTCCAACTGTTGGATGTATAATGGAAAAAGCGATTCGAACAGAGAGAACCTCCTACCGAAGATGAGGTTATACAGGTCGACCTCGACAGCGAATCTTCTCCAAAACCAATCTACGTCAGTAAAAGCCTAACAGATGAAGAGCGAGAATCGCTACTGGAACTTGTCAAAGAATATATTGATGTGTTCGCCTGAAGCTATGAAGACATGCCAAGACTAAACTCCGAGGTTGCCCTTCACAAGCTCAACATTCGGCCAGATGTAAAGCCAGTTAAGCAACAACAGCGACGCTTTCGTCCAGGCATCATGGATGCGATCGAAGTCGAAGTCAACAAACTGATAGCCAGCGGCTTCATTCGTGAGGAGCAACATCCTGACTGGGTCGCCAACATAGTACCAGTCCTCAAGAAGAATGGAAAGATTCGAATCTGCATCGACTTCCGCAATCTGAACGATGCATGTCCCAACGATGAATTCCCCCTCCCTATCACAGACATCATGATCGACAACACATGCCGCTTCGAACGCATGTCATTCATGGATGGCTTCTCGGGGTACAACCAAATTAAGATGTCTCCTGACGACGAAAAGCACACATCATTCTGAACACCGATTGGCACATACTGCTACGTACTCATGCCTTTCGATTTAAAGAATGCTGGCGCTACATATCAAAGAGCCATGAGTATCATCTTCAGAGAACACTTGCGTAAGACGGTGGAGTGCTATGTTGATGACATCGTCGTCAAGAGTCGCTGTAAGGGAGACCATCTGCAGAATCTGAGGACGATATTCGACCTGATGCGAGTGCACAATTTAAAAATGAACCCTACGAAATCTTTCTTAGGCGTATCCAGCGGAAAGTTCTTGGGTTTCATCATCACCGCCCAGGGTATTCATGTAGACCCTGAGAAGACGAAGGCAATTATGGAGACGGGTCCCCCGAGAAATCTCCGCAAACTCAGAGGCATTCAAGGGAAGCTAGCTTACATCAGAAGGTTCATCTCTAACCTCTCCGGGCGATGCCGACCATTCACCCATCTCATGAAGAAAGGTGTCTCATTCGTATAGGACGAGGAATGTCAGCGTGCCTTCGACAGCATCAAAGAATATTTGTCGAATCCTCCAGTCCTGGTGGCCCCGGTTGCGGGAAAACCATTCCTGCTCTATGTACGAGCAATATAACATTCTTTCGGGGCTCTGTTGGCACAAAACAATGATGCAGGACATGAACAAGTCATATATTACCTCAGTCGAATGATGATTGGGCCAGAGCACTGATACACCGCCGTGGAAAAGGAATGTCTCGCCCTGGTGTTCGCCATTCAGAAGATGCGGCACTATGTTACTAGACAAACCATACATGTGATCTCACGAGTCAACCCTCTCAGGGTCCTCATGACTAAACCAGGGGCACTCAGCTCTCGTCTCGCTACATGGGCAATATTGTTGTCTCCTTGTCATATGATCTTCGTCCCGCAAAAGGCTGTTAAAGGTCAAGCCCTGACAGACTTTTTGGCAGCCCACCTAGGCTCGGAATCGTCCAGAATACATAAAGAAATCCCAAATGAGGTCGCCGACTCGCATACAACCTCTCACGATGATATATGGCGAATGTTCTTCGATGGCGCCTCAAGGACCGGACCTAAAGGCAACATCGTCGTCGGAGTCGGGGTGGTGCTGGTTTTCCCTTTCGGATTGGTGATTAACCGCACTTACTCTCTCACAGAGCCCTGCTCTAATAATGTGGCCGAGTACAACGCTTTGGTCATTGGCCTTCAATTTGCAAGAGAGCTGGGGGTAGAATATCTTGAAGCATACGGCGATTCGCAGTTAATCGTCAATCAGATCCAGGGCTCGTACGAAGTCCGCCACGAAGACATGATCCCATATCATCAAATAGCGATCAACATTATTTCGTCATTTGAAGGCTTCTTTATCGAACATGTTCCCAGACTCCGAAATATCGAAGCCGATGTCCTAGCTGGCCTTGCCGCTTCCCTAGCGGTTCCGAACTATGCTCGCCAGTCCGTGGATGTGATAGGCCACGAACTGGTCTATCCCAAGAACAACGTTCAGTTCGTGGCGAGCTATTCCGCTCAGACGGTCGATAAAGCGCCAGACTGGAGGCAACCATTCATAGACTTCATAGTCTATGACATCCTACCCGAGAACCCAAAGGAACTCACTTCCATCAGAAGGCGTTCTCTCAGATTCTTCTACGATATAGAGACAAAAATGTTGTGTCGTCGATCCTACGATGGATTATTGCTTTGATGTCTGTCGAATGCAGAAGCCAAAGAAGCCGTACGCGAAGCTCACGACGGTGTCTGCGGGGCCCATCAGCCTGGCCCTAAGTTGCAAGACCGTCTTCGCCGAATGGGCTACTACTGGCCCACGATGGTAGCATGCGATAGACTATGCAAGAAAGTACAAAGCCTGCCAAGTCCACGTGGACTTCATCTACCAACCATCTGAATTTCTACATCCGACAGTGGCGTCCTGGCCGTTCGAAGCATGGGGAACGGATATCGTCGGTCCGATTACTCCACCTTTCTCCCGAGGACATCGCTTCATACTCGCAATCACAGATTACTTCTCCAAATGGGCGGAAGCGGTCCCGCTTGCAGAAGTAAAGACTTTAAAAGTGATCAGTTTCCTCAAGCATCACGTCATATGTCGCTTTGGACTGCCCTGAAGGATCATCCACGATAATGGTCCGCAGTTTGCAAGCCACGCTTTCTATCGGTTCTGCGACAAGCACCGCATCCAGAATATTGCTTCAACACCATACAATCCGACAGCAAATGGGTTGGCAGAAGCATTCAACAAAACAATCATCAAACTTCTCAAGAAGTTCGTATCGTCCAACAAACACGACTGGAACGAGAAGCTTGGTGAATGCTTATGGGCGTACCGTACTACAGTCCGAACAGCCATTGGGAACACGCCATTTTCCCTAGTGTACGAGAGTGAAGCAGTCTTCCAATTGGAGACTCAAATACCCTCACTCCGCGTCGCGCTCACTCATCAATTAACGACGGATGAGAACTACCATCGCCGACTACAAGAGTTGGAGGCTTTAGACGAAAAGTGCCTCTTGGCTCAGCAACGAATCGAGCTATACCAAGCACGCATCTCTGGAGCCTTCAACAAAAAGGTTAAAATCAGAACATTCTAAGTGGGCGATCTCGTTCTGCCAGTCCAGAGGCCGATGGTCATGACTCACAAGACCGCCGGCAAGGTCAAGCCAAAATAGGAAGGTCCATTTATCATTGAGGCCGTATTCTCCAATGGTGCTTACCGCCTTGTAAAACAAAATAGAGACTTGCTTATGTTGCCCGTCAATGGCAAGTTCCTGAAAAAATATTATGTCTGAACGACATTCAAGATCATTGAGTCATGTACCCGCTGGTGCCATTGAACTCACTTTCACTATATTCCAGATCATCGAGTCATGTACCCGCTGGTACCGCTGAACTCACACTCACAAAATTCCAGATTGCTGAGTCATGTACCCTCTGGTACCGCTGAACTCACGTCCTTCTTCCACAAAAATCCTAGATTATCAAGTCATGTACCCTCTGGTACCTCTGAACTTACACTTTGATTCCAAAATTCACGGATTGTCGAGTTATGTACCCGATGGTACCCCTGAACTTACTTCCCGGTCACTCTTTCAGGGGAAAGTTATGTATTACCATACCTCTAAACTTTCTTCCTGAAGGAGATCCTTCCTCATGATCCACTACCTGCACTCTCCAGTGCACAAAAAGGGTAACGGATCCATAAATTTCTAAAACGACCATGTCGATGTTACCTCTGAGCGTCTCAATTCCGCCCAAAACAAATCACCCCTCTACATAGAACTTCCATGTCCTCATTACCTCTAAGTCGTTCTATGTACCCCCTTCATTGAGCCCACTCCTGCCATGTCCTCATTACCTCTGAGTAGGAAAGCTCCGTCGAAGAAACCCTCATGCTTGCCATGTCCTCATTACCTCTGAGTAAGTATGTTGGTCCCCTTTCGACTTATTATCCGTACCCACAACCAGAGTACGCCAAGGATAGTAGGTCCACAAATATCCTCCGCTGAGTCCACTCCTGCCATGTCCTCATTACCTCTGAGTAGGAAGATCCCGCGGTAAAACCCCCATACTTGCCATGTCCTCATTATCTCTGAATAAGTATGTTAGTTTTCTCTCATCCTATTATCCGTACCTAAAACTAAGGTATGCCAAGGATAATAGGTCCATAAATGTTCTCTGTTGACTATAAATGCCGTACTAGCTCCCCTAGAACATCTACATCTTTCCTCATCATTACATGCTTTCGGAGCCCAGCTGTTCCATAGCATTCTTTCACCCAATGCATAGAATTTCCACGTTGATAGCACCTCTGAGTTGTTCTATGTATCCTTATTCGAGTTCACTCCTACCATGTCCATATCATCTCTGAGTAGGAAAGCTCTACCATCAACCTTACATTTACCACGTCCATACTACCTCTGAGTAAATATGATGGTTCCCTCTGTCAACTTATTATCCGTACCTAAAACCAAGGTACGCCATGGATGATAAGTCCACATAAAATCTCCAACGAAAGTACGTAAACCTATCACGTCCATGCTACCTCTGATTGGATTGCCACGCCTAAACAAATCCACTTTCCATGCGTCTTATTCAAAGTGTTCCAAATTTACAATTTGGAAACTTTGAAGGGGGTCCTGTAGAAGCATAAAAAATATTGCTTTTAGTCCCACATTGGAAAGGGGAAGAAGAAAGGGCTCACTCCATTCTATAAATAGAGCCTCCTTACCTCCTTTGAAAAGGGCACCAACTTCTCTTTCCTCCTTCCAAACTTGGACTCTTCCTATTACGCACCTTCGGGTGCTAAGTCGAAGAAGTCTAGGGCAGCGCGGGCTCATCGAGCTCAGTCAGCTGTCCCAACCTCTGACCATCAAGAGCATCCCGCTAAGCGGGCCTCTGAAGGAAAGTTGTACAGAGCCGCCCGTGTCCAGCCCCCGACGGCAAACGGACAGAGTGGTTCTCAAGAGTCTCCCAACAAAGATCGAGGGCAAGTGTTTCTATTAGCCCCACATCAGGGAGCAAACATGATACCTACGCACTCGTGTGTTCGGGATACCCGGGCCCACAAAGCGAGTGCACAGGTTGATTGAGACATTCCTCATGCGGCTCAGTTATGACACGTCCTTCATGCGGCTCGGTCATAAGACATTCCTCATGCGGCTCGGTCATGAGACGTCCTTCATGTGGCTAGGTCATGAGAAATTCCTCATGCGGTTCGGTCATGAGAAGTCCTTCATGCGGCTCGGTCATGAAACATCCTTCATGCGGCACAGAACCCAGGAAGCTTCATGCGGCTCAAAATTAGACGAGCTTCATGCGGCTCAAGAGTATCATGCGGCTCAAAAGTCACCAACATGGACATGCGGCTCAAGCGTCTATGCGGCTCGATAAATTCCATACGGCTCAGAGAGGAGCCACGTGGCCTGCAACAGCTTCTCCTTTTTTCCTTTACTACATTAAATGTCTTGACGGCTGACAGCTCTGACGAAGTGACCGTTCTGACACAAGGATACCATCATGACTCCCTCATAATGACGGACGCCTAGGGAAACGAAGAAAATCTCTGACACGTTCCCCGAGATCCAGAAACTATCATGCGGCCTTGCCACGTGGATAGTCATATGCGGCTCGAGCAGAAACCATCCCATGCGGCTCAGGCTGAAGCTATCCTATGCGGCTCAAGTAGAGCCTACCTTATGCAGCTCACGAGGATTAGCTTCATGCGGCTCACTGGAAAGCCACCCATTATGCGGTTACCTACGCTCATGCGGCTCAGATCATTACCATACGGTTCAAATATTTATGGGGGGCCAGAGCCACTCTCAAGCAGCCTCGACACGTGGCCAGCCTTATGCGGCTCAATGAGGAGCAACCTTCCTGCGGTTCAGATTTCTGCAGTGACTTGTGGTTAAGACACGTGGCATGATAGCGGGACACGTGGCATCGAATTGATCGAAATCCCTCAACAAATCCTAATAAAATATTAGGATCAAATCAGATCATTTGCAATCAGGCAAATTAATGACACGTATCAAAAAATCCGAGTTTGACAAATCAGGAGGATTTATGTCAATAATCATTAATTACCCATAAAAGATTTGATGTAATCACATTTATTGCTCACATCTCATATATTCAGGATGGATGGCCCAGATTCAGTGATCCTTAGCCATCGACTTTCAAGAATGGGTAATCATTGCAAACCCTAATGATGCCCCCTACTCTTATAAATAGCAAGGTGCCATTCCCTTGTGAAGAGAGATAGAGAGAAGGAGACACAGACAGAGAGGAAGACATATAGAGAAAAGAAAGAGAGCATTTCCTCAACGCCAAGCAGTTCTTCCCCAGAGTCAAGGCTGCATCCGATCGTCCAAAGAGTAAGGCAGAGCTGCCGTCGCTTTCCCGAGCCTCTATCGTCACCCCTAGAATCTAAAATAAACAATTATACTTAGATTGTTGTACCTAGGTTTTTGTCCCTAGGCTTTCTTTGTACAAGCGAGTTTGTATTGTAAAGTAAAAGTCCAGTCCTCCGATAATCGTTCTGTTCTTTTATATTTCATGGCAAACACTCCCATGATGAATGAATTAGAGAAAGATGCTCTTCTTAGGATACTTATGACGGCCAGAGAATAGAGGGTATATATAGGCTACGGTAGGGACCGTGAGAAGAAATTAGGTTTAGATATCCTAATGGGTCTAGGTATCCCGTGTTCAGCCCCGAACACACAACCTAGGCCTGTTAACAATAGCTCGATCCACTAAAGAGCTACTGTTGCACTACATCCATAATCCCAAATTATGTTTATAGGCTCCTTCTTATTATATGCTTGTTTATCTCCTTACGTTAAGATATCGAATGTCCGTCAATCAAAATAAGTTACTGACAACTACATTGATCGACATCTTTTATCCTTAAGTAGTACCACTCCATTTTTTTGTCATATTGGATATAATCAACCTACAAGGTTTACATGACAATCCTTATGAGTTCCTTAAGGGGACATCATCAACCTGATATACTGGGACATGGATTCTTTTTATAATCAATAGTCCATCATATACATAATGCTATTACCCAATTCATAGAGGTTATTGACTCATTATGAATAACACTCTTTTATGAATCAAAGTAATGCACACTACATATACATGTTTGTTATTATATCTGGATTAAGAGCACAATCATCCATAATAACCGAGGTATTTGTTCTCTTATGTAGTCAGTATAAAAGAAAACAACCTCAAATGGTCCTGTTTAATACACACAAAGTGCACTAGTATAAACCTAGAATCAAGATAGACTAATGTCAGATTACACTACAACCTTACCAATGGTTTATCCAAATCCATCTAGGTTGTGAACCATTTATATATTGTATAAGGGACTGATAATATAATCTTCTGTGTGTCACTACACACCATATTATCTATAATATAGAATATCAGATACTTGCATTAACATATAACAAATATGAAATGCCAATATTTGCCCACATGATTATCATTCAAAAATAACAGAAAAATATAGTTAATATAAAAGTGATGCTTAAAGCATTACTTTCTAGTATACTATTACAAATCTTTTACTTATCCTTACAGCTATGCGGCCATGCATCTGACTCTCATTCCCTCAACATGACTATTAAAAGCCTTAGCCAGTAAGCTCTTTGTAAAGGGATCGGCTAGGATGTCTATTGATGCTATCTTGGTCATAGGAATATCTTCTCTTTTTATGATATCTCATATCAGGTGGTACTTACGCTTAATGTGTTTACCTGTCTTATAGGCTCGTGGTTCCTTTCAGTTTGCAACTGTACCACTATTATCACAATAAAGTATAATAGTCTTAGGCAAACTAGGTACGGCATCCAAGTCCAATAGAAAGTTATTGAGCCAAACTGCTTTTTTGGCTACATCAAAGGCTGCCACATACCCGGCTTCCATGGCAGAATCATTAATACATTTTTGCTTGATTCTCATCCATACTATGGCTCCACCTCCGAAGGTAAATACATAACATGAGGTAGATTTTTTTGAAATTCCTTTCTGACTAAAAATCCGAGTCTATATACCCTAAGAGCACTAAATTATTTTTCAGGTAAACAAACATATAATCTTTAGTCCTTTTCAGGTACTTCAGAATATGCTTTACCGTAGTCCAGTGATCTTGTCCTATGTTAGACTGATATCTGCTAACCATGCCTACGGTAAAGCAAATGTCTGGTCTCGTACATAGTATTGCATACGTTAAGATTCCTACTGCCAAAGCATAAGGAACCGCTTTCATGTCCTCTATCCCTTTAGGTGTCCTCGAACATTGTTCCTTTGATATAGCTATTACATGCCTAAATGGTAAAAAAAAATCATTTTTGGAATTTTGTATGCTAAAACGAGTTATTACAGTATCGATATATCGATATAGGCCGACTGAGATAAGCCTAACATCATTTTCTTGTGATATCATAAAAATTTGATCCCAAGGATATGACCAGCTTCTTCCAAGTCCTTCATATCAAACTGTTTGGATAAGTACATCCTTACGTTAGATAACACATTCACATTGTTTCCAATGAGCAATATGTCATCCACATAAAGTACTAGGAATACCACCATATTTTCGTCATACTTTTTGTACACACAAGATTCATCCGGACATTGATCAAATCTATAAGATTTTATCACCGATCAAAATAGATTTTCCAAGATCTAGAAGCTTGCTTACGTCCATAAATGTACTTCTTGAGCTTACAAACAAGATGCTCTTGGCCCTTTTCAATGAACCCATCTGGTTGCTTCATATAGATATTTTCCTCAAGACTTCCATTAAGGAAAGTTGTCTTGACATCCATTTGCCAAATCTCATAATCGAAATGATCTGTAATAGATAAATGAATCCGGATAGACTTAAGCTTGGCTATTGGCAAAAAGGTTTCATCATAATCAATACCCTATTTCTAAGTAAAATATTTTGCAACAAGCCGTGCTTTAAAGATTTCAACCTTACAGTATGCTCCTTTTTTCTCTTATAGAACTACTTGCATCCAATGACTTTTATACCAGTAGGTGATTCTACAAGTTCCCAGACCTTATTGTAATCTATTGATTCTATTTTTGATTTCATTGCCTTTTGCCAATATTCAGCATTTTTATCTTATAGTGCTTTATTATAGGTGCATGGATCATAGTCTTGTTCCTCAGGGACAAAGTCTGAGGACTCTCCTAAGAACATAAATATGCCTGGTTGTATAACAACCCTTCCACTACGACGAGGCACTATGGATTGTGGTGTAATATTTCTGATACGTTGTGTTGTTACTTGTGGTTCCCCCTCTTGTACTGTTGGTATTGAAGTATTGGGTGTCTCTTATCTCAATTCTTCTAGAACAGCTCTACTCATGGGTTTATGGTTCATCACATAGTCTTCCTCTAAGAATCGGGCATTAGTGCTAATAATGACGTTCTGACCCTTAGCACTATAAAATATAACTCCCTTCGTCCTCTTAGATAGCCTACAAACAAGCATACTTCGGTACGAGATTCTGACTTATCTGCTTTCTATTCAGCACATGTACTGGACTACCCTAAATCTGAACATGTTTCAGACTAGACTTCCACCCGGTGCACAACTCTGTTGGACTAGTAGGTACTGACTTAGAAGGTACCAAATTCAGAATATAAGCTACAGTCTCTAAGGCATATCCCCGAAACGAATCTAGCAAATCTGAATAACTTATCATTGATTTAACCATCTCCACAAGAGTTATATTCCTTCCTTCTACTACACCATTCTGTTGGGGTGTTCCAGGTGTAGTCAATTGGGACGTAATTCCAACTTCTCATAAGTAATCCCTAAACTCTCCGAAAAGGTACTCGCCACCAAGATCTGAACGTAATAACTTGATACATTTTTCATGTGTTTCTCCGTCTCCGTCTTGTACTCTTTGAATTTCTCAAAGTACTCAGACTTATGGCGTATTAAGTAAATGTGTCCCTACTTTGAATAATCTTCAATGAATGTGTTAAAATATTCAAAGCCACCTCTAGCCTGGATAGGCATGGGCCCACACAAATCAGAATGAACTAATTCCAACACATCTTTGGCCCTATAGCCCTTTGCCTTAAATGGCCTTTTGGTCATTTTATCTTCCAAGCAGGATTCACAGACTCGAAGTGCCTCCACTTCTAATGAATTCAAAGGTCCATTTGTAACCAGTCTTTGAATCCGTTCTAGGTTAAAATGGCCTAATTGCAAGTGCCAAAGATATGTTTGGCTCATACAAGAAGTTCTTTTCTCTTATTTAAGCTAGAAGACGTATTATTCTTTTATATTAGTTGCATTATTGGTGAAATAGGATTAATAACATGCAAATTATATACTAATGTACCATAACAGATAAATTGCTAATAGTGTTGTCATTAAAATAAACTAAATATCCATCTTTAACTAGCATAGAAACAGAAATCAAATTTCTTCTAAGTGAAGCTGCAAAAAGACAAAAAATTTAATCTTAAAGACTAAATTGCTGAGAAGCCCAATTTCGGGGTGGACTTTTATGAAATGCCCACCCGCTGGATTATTTTTATGAAATGCCCAGAATTAAGTTTTTACACGTTAAATATTTCAAGATTCTTTCTAGTTGCTATGTATTTACAAAATTTGCCATTATCATAATTCCAAAAATACCCCTTCGCGTAAATTTGGACATCTATATATAATTATGAATTCGCAAACTCAGATTTGGATTGAGAAATTCGTATTCTTCTTCTTCTTCACGAGAAATTTAAAATCTATTGATATAATCTTTATTAGAGATCGCAGAATCGTTCGTAGTTCACTGTGGTTTTCGTCAGTCGAACGTCGATCATCCTTCATCATCATCGATCATCATCATCATCAACATCATCTTCGTGGTTTCCGGCGATTAGGTCAATTGTGGATAGAAGATCTTCTTCTTTTCTTTTTATAGATCTTAAAACAAGGTGAGAGTTCAGATCTGTAGAAATTCATCCATCAGCTTCGTATCTCTCGAAATTTATGCTGAATTTGATTTTGTTATGAAGATTATTAACTTAGAAAATGTTAGTGAGATATTTAATCTTGTTATTTTATGCTAATAGCATTCTCCGTTATATTTTAAAGGAGAATGACAATTACTTCTTATAAAGATCATTATCCGTATGTTTTTAGGACGGAGAATGCCATTCTCCGTCTTAATTAGGACGGAGAATGCCATTCTCCGTCTTAATTTGAACGGAGAATGACATTGTCCGTCTTAGTTAGGACGGAGAATGACATTCTCCGTCTTAATTTGGACGGAGAATGACATTCTCCGTTTTACTTTAGACGGAGAATGATCATTATAAGTTAGTTCCAACTGAGGATATTTATTCTCTGTTACTTTAGACGGAGAATAATCATTATTAGATGAGAATTTTATTGTTCTATTTGTGGCCTCTTATGTTTTTATGTTATCAGGGGGGGAAGATATGGAATCAAGTTGTTTAGTTATTTGTTTCAAGGGAGACAAAGTTTCCTGCCGTGTCACACATAAAAGTACCGTGGATTTTTTAAAGAATAAAGTGTGCGATCGATGGAGTTCTTTGGATCCACTTTCCTTCCGTTTCAGGTTTTTGCACTCTGATGGGACTGAACTGTATGTTGAAAGTGATTTCTGGCTTCGCTCATTGGTTGGTGGTTTTAACGGTACTCATGATGTGAGTTTTGATCTATATGTGGAGCAAATACACTCTCCATGTTCTTCATCAACATCTTTTCCTTGTCAAAGCTTTCACATGAGACCTTCGTCTTCCTCTTCTAGTTCTTTGAGTAGATGTTCTCCTACTGTAAAGGACAAACGAGTAGTACAATTTTATGAGGGCTCAACTGAGACAGTGAAGAAGAGAAAATCGGATAAGTGGCCTGGATCAATTACTGGTGTTGGTCAGATTTTTCTAAATGGTGTTGAAGAAGTTAGGAATGTTGTTAGAAAGGTTTGTTTTGAATCTCGTCATCTATTCCACATTTTAAAATCTGAGCCGGGGAGGTATACTGTTTGTTGCAAGAATTACAAGACACATGCTTGTTTGTGGAGCTTCCATACTATATCTATTTCGAAAGATAATCAAATTTTTGAGGTGAGGAGGTATGTGGGAGAACATAATTGTGGAGCTGGCTATATGGATAAAGGTAATCTGGTTGTTCCAGCAAAGTTTGTGAAAAGTTTGGTTAGTGACATTGTTCGGATGCATCCTAAAAAGTCCGCAAAATCTGTTGTCGATGATTTCAAGGTCGACTACGGCTTATCTGTTACATATGGACAGGCATACCACGGAATTAGGCTGGTGCACCAGGAAATGTACGGAGATGATGTTAGATCTTATAGTGACTTGTGTTGGTATGTGAACAAGATAAAGGAAACCAATAATGGTTCCGTTATCGACTTCCAGAAAGATGATTCATCAATGAGGTTTGAGCGGCTTTTTCTTTCATATGGGGCTTGCGTAGAAGGCTTTCAATATTGTCGTCCGATGCTATATTTGGATGCCACTTTCCTTACAGGGAGGTTTAGAGGTTGTTTGATGTCTGCTACAGCGAAGAATGGTAACCAACAGTTCTACCCTATTGCATACGGTATAGTATCAGGCGAAGATGGCGACAATTGGGAATGGTTCCTTAGAAATCTAAAGAATGTTGTTGGATGTAGTAGGCGTATTGTTTTTCTTTCGGATCATGGCACCGGTCTAGTTTCTGAAGTCCCTAAAGTGTTTCCTAATGATTATCATAGCTATTTCTATTATCACATGAAGAATAACATACCGCTGAAAGAGAAAGGAAATGAAAGAGTGTATCCGCATGTACTTGAGCTTGGAGGCAAGCAGTATATGCTCTAACTCCAGGTGTGTTAATGAGACAGATATATGCACATTTTTTATGCATTTTCCCTTAATTTAACAAGGAAAATGACCATTCTCCGCGTCAGTAAGACGGAGAATAGTCATTCTCCGTGTGTTTTAAAACAGAGAATGGCCATTCTCCGTCCTGCATATAACGGAGAATGTCATTCTCCGTTAGCTTTTGGACGGAGAATGACCATTCTCCGTCTTGCATAGAACGGAGAATATCATTCTCCGTTAGCTTTTGAACGGAGAATGACTATTATCTTTATGAGAATGCACTTATTTTTTCATAATTTTGTGAATTGACCTGATTCTTTATTACTTATTTGTTTTCCTGTATAAAGGTGGGTATAGACAAGCAATCAAGAAGATTTATGATCTGAATTGTGGTCATGTTGTGAATTGGATGAATAAACAAAAACCTGAACACTGGTCAAACGCATTCTTCCCGGGATGTAGATACGGTGAGGTTGCTTCTAGTTGTGCAGAGTCATTCAATGCATGGATAAAGGCTGAGAAGAAAATGCCTATTTCAGCACTTGTAAATGTCATCCGTGTGAAGATGATGAAGATGATTTCGGATCGCCACAAGGATGCAATTAGTTTGAATAGCAAATTGACTCCATACGCTGAGGATATGCTGAAGCAGCTTACAGATGATGGCATGTGTTATAGGGTATATCGGTCCGGTGATTTCGAATTTGAGGTGATCGCAGATACTTCCTCCCACATGGTGAATCTTCTTGATTGTCATTGTAGTTGTCGTAGATGGAAGGTATATGGATTCCCATGCAGCCATGTAATACAATGCATCAGAGTTGGTTCAGATAAATCTGTTTACGACTTTGTGGAGCAGTATTGGACATCAGATTATTACCAGAAGTTATATTCATGTGCCATTCGTCCAGTTCCAGATTGCGAAAGACAGTTTGAAAATAATCCCACTGATGTTGTTCTACCCCCTATTCCAAAACGGGGTCCTGGACGACCAAAAGCGGACCGTTACAAGAGCAAATATGAGAACAAGGGAAAAGAGAAGAGAAAGATAAGGTGCCAGAATTGTTTTGAATTATGCAATCACAATCGGAGCACTTGTCCTCTGCCTCCACGTGCTGC
Organism: Iris pallida; assembly: GCA_029216955.1. Taxonomy (NCBI): domain Eukaryota; kingdom Viridiplantae; phylum Streptophyta; class Magnoliopsida; order Asparagales; family Iridaceae; genus Iris; species Iris pallida. The sequence continues at coordinate 6,845,795 of JANAVB010032018.1, read as the reverse complement.
TACGGTGGTCCAGGGGGCAGCGTCCCCTCGTTAATACATACACATATATTCCTTCTTTTATATAACTGGAAATTGTTTTTTGAATACATATCTTACATTTTTTGATATCAATGGTAATAGTTTGAATTCTGCATATCAGCATAAGAACTTATTCTCCTTTATACTCTCTGACTTTATAATGTATTGAATGACCATTCTCCGTGTGTTTTAACACGGAGAATAATCATTCTCCGTTTTAGATACACGGAGAATGGCCATTTATAAGTCAAAAATAGAAGGAGAATAATCATTCTCCGCGTGTTTTAAAACGGAGAATGCCATTCTCCGCGTCAGTAAGACGGAGAATGCTCATTCTCTAGGTAAAAATACAAGCAGAATGGCATTCTCCGTCTCTTTTGACCCGGAGAATGACATTCTCCGTCTATTTGGACACGGAGAATGGCATTCTCCGCGTCCCTAAGACGGATAATGTTGCTTTCTAGGTCAAAAATACAAAGAATAATCATTCTCTGCGTGTTTTAAAACGGAGAATGCCATTCTCCGCGTCAGTAAGACGGAGAATGCTCATTCTCTAGGTCAAAATACAAGCAGAATGGCATTCTCCGTCTCTTTTGACCCGAAGAATGCCATTCTCCGTCTCATACGAAACGGAGAATGGCATTCTCCGTGTCCCTAAGACGGACAATATTACTTTCTAGGTCAAAAATACAAAGAATAACCATTCTCCGCGTGTTTTAAAACGAAGAATGCCATTCTCCGCGTCAGTAAGACGGAGAATGCTCATTCTCTAGGTCAACATACAAGCAGAATGGCCTTCTCCGTCTCTTTTGACCCGGAGAATGCTATTCTCCGTCTATTTGGACACGGAGAATGGCATTCTCCGCATCCCTAAGACGGACAATGTTACTTTCTAGGTCAAAAATACAAAGAATAACCATTCTCCGCATGTTTTAAAACGGAGAATGCCATTCTCCGCGTCAGTAAGACGGAGAATGCTCATTCTCTAGGTCAAAATACAAGCAGAATGGCATTCTCCGTCTCTATTGACCCGGAGAATGCCATTCTCCGTCTATTTGGACACGGAGAATGGCATTCTCCGCGTCCCTAAGACGGATAATGTTCCTTTCTAGGTCAAAAATACAAAGAATAATCATTCTCCGCGTGTTTTAAAACGGAGAATGCCATTCTCCGCGTCAGTAAGACGGAGAATACTCATTCTCTAGGTCAAAATACAAGCAGAATGGCATTCTCCGTCTCTTTTGACCCGGAGAATGCCATTCTCCGTCTCATACGAAACGGAGAATGGCCATTTCTAAGTTCCAAATGCACACATTATAAGTTTGTATTAACACAGATAATGACATTATAGGTTTGAATCAAACAACAGAACTTTAACAAAACAGATTTACATATATAGAACAATGTAAATTAGTCAAAAAATTGAATTTCATTACAAAGGAAAACAAATACATTACAAAAGAAACCTGACAAACAGAATATATATAATGAATTTGTTAGCCAATTTACATTGTCAGTTTCTTTTATTGTACAAAAGGAATTGCACATTCACTCATAAGCAAAGCCTTAGCCAAATCTAGCCTTCTCTTTACAATAGTATTGTGAACTTCTTTGTTTGTTTTCTTCTGTAAATCAAATGGATATCTCGACAACTTTTCAATATAATATGAAACATACAGCAGGCAGCAGGGTGTTAGTTGCTGTGGACATTCTTTGTAAACCTTGAGCTCTGTTGTTTCGTATTCCGAGATTGCTGGACTTTTATTACTCATCAATGCAATCTTCTTTATTATAATTGGCTCGATTTTATTCTTCATGTATATTGCATCCTCGATTCCCTTAGCGCCCGTATTTTTCCGCAATGAGTTGTAGTGCGTCCAAACATAGGAGCTGAAGTTGAATGCCAGCAGCGTATAGTATTTATTCTCCTCGCGGAAGAGTGGCACGAATAGCCATTCAACGTCATCTTCCAGCTCCATGATAAAATCTTCTATATCAACTTTGAAATTGTACAATGCTCCAGGTGTTGGATTTTTTTCATCGACATACTGGGCAGTACTCTGTTTTCCAGAAGAAAAAAAAACAAAAAATAATATCATGAGTTAGTTTTTTACAACACTATTAGTAGCTGTACACATTAATATTTATTTTTCAGTTTCGATTCTTACCAATGAATGGGGCATCATGATTGCAAACCATTTACATTGTGCACCCTACGAGCTTGACTGAATGTTCTGCCTTAATTCGGCTTGAACTTCGTTCATAAGCTTTATTAGGTAGTTCATAACACCGGCTTCTATATCTGCCTCATTTATTATGTCTTGAAAATCTTTAGCACTTAACAACATGCTGACATCATTGTTTCTTCTTCTTATTTTACATTCTTCTGGAGCACTTGGAAAGTACATGTATACATAATCACTGCACATAAATTTGGTTTCGATTATGATAATAATATAGGCTAATGATAAAATTGCATAAAAAATAACTCCAATAGAGAATGATCATTCTCGTTATGAAATGGACAGAGAATGTCATTCTCCGTTATGAATTGGACGGAGAATGTCATTCTCCGTTTTAAATGGGACGGAGAATGATCATTCTCCGTTTTAAAATAGATGGAGAATGGCATTATCCCTTTATTTTGACCCAGAGAATGACATTCTCCGTCTCAATAAGGCGGAGAATGCTCATTCTCTAGGTCAAAATACAAGGAGAATGCCATTCTCCGTGTCGAAATAGACAGAGAATGTCATTCTCCATGTCAGTGAGACGGAGAATGTTCATTTCTCTAGGTTAATGCAGTAAGAAAGGTCATTCTCCGTCTATTTTATAACGGAGAATGACATTCTCCGTCTCATATTAGGCGGAGAATGATCTTCCTTTAGGTTAAAAACATAGAAAATGCCATTCTCCGTGTGTTTAAACACCATTCTCCGTCTCAAAATAGACGGAGAATGGCCATTTCTAGTTCAAATGACACAGAAAGGCCATCCTCCGTGTATTTTATAGACGGAGAATGATCATTTTCATTTGCCGCGTCAATATAAACGGAGAATGATCATTCTCCGTTATAAATTGGACGGAGAATGTCATTCTCCGTTTTAAATGAGACGGAGAATGATCATTCTCCCTTGTGAATTGTACAGAAATTGGTTCAAGTTTAGAATACTTACGTTGGAGACATCCTTCTTGTGTATACGATGCTCCTGTATACTTGCTTCAGCTCATCGTCTGCAACGTTCCAAAGTCTGAGCTTCGGACATTGCATCAGCATTTTCCCATCTTTAACAAGCTTTGCTGTTTGAGGAGATTCTTCCTCAAGTTCTTCCGGAGCTGACATCTCCTTTTTATTGTCGACCTTCTCGGGGCTGGAAGGAGCTTTTTTTTCCCAGCAGGATCTACTTTCTTTCTGGGACAGGAAGGAGCTTTTCTTTTCCGACCAGGACCTGCCTTCTTACTTGTTGTAGCATCGGATGTTTTCTTCTTTTGCAATGTAGTAAAATCATCCTCATCTGCAGCAGGTACATTTGATCTTGTGTAATGCTTCTGGGGAACTGCTTGAGTATCCCCTCTTTCCATTGCTCTAGCCATTGCTTCAAGGTTAACGATTGTATCGTTCTTATTCTTGACTTCGTCATTCAACGAGGCAACTTCCTCTAGAAGTCTGTTATTATCATTAGTTAGCTTTTTATTCTCTTTTTTCAGATCCTCTGTCATTTTCACTGATATAAAAACAAACAACAACAAGAGGTATGATGTCAATATTATATAATCTTCTTTTTAAAAACAATGTCATTCTCCGTGTCAATTTAGACGGAGAATGACATTCTCCGTGTCAAAATAGACGGAGAATGTCATTCTCCGTGTCAAAATAGACGGAGAATGTCATTCTCCGTTTCCAAATAGACGGAGAATGACATTCTCCGTGTCAATTTAGACGGAGAATGACATTCTCCGTCTAATATTAGACGGAGAATGTCATTCTCCGTGTCAAAACATACGGAGAATGGTCATTTTTATGTCAAAATACAGAAAATGTCATTCTCCGTGTCAAAATACTAGCGGAGAATGTCATTCTCCGTGTCAAAATAGACGGAGAATGTCATTCTAAGTGTGTTTTAATACGGAGAATGACATTCTCTGTCTATTTTATAACGGAGAATGGTCATTCTCCTTGTTAGATACATGTAATTACAGATTAAAATAGACAAAAAATATAAAATCTTACCTTTTAGAAGTAGCTCCTCAACATGTTGACGAAGCTTCTCATTATCAGCAGTAAGCTCAGACTTCTGCTTTCTCAGGGAGTCTAGTTCCGACCCCTGTGCCTCCAGTTCTTCAACTTGCTTAAGGAGTTTCTTATTATCATCAATAAGGAGCAATTTCTCATTCCTTAAAGAGTCTAACTCCTTCTCCAAGCCATCAGCAATGAGCCCCACAGCACGTTGTTGGGCTACATCTGCCGCTAGTTGCTGGGCTCTTTCCTGGAGTTGCTCATTCTCAGCGATAAGCTGAGATTTCTCCTGCAAGACACGCAACATATCTACATTGTCAGCTGTAGAGGGTGCTGGTCTTGAGCTTCAGCTTGCGGTTCTTCTTCATCAACAGAATTATCTCCACCTTCTATATATTACTGCTCTGCTGGGACTTCTTCAAGTTCATCAACATTCAATGCAACAAGATCATTGAATATCAAATCCGAATCCATTTTAGCACCTTGATATTCATTTTTTAGGAATATCGAGATTCTATTCCCATCCTATGTGCAGAATCTCGGAGATGCGACTGTTGGTTTGCACTTTCTCTCTACCAGTCGACTGTGCTCTGCAAACCAATACAAGAAGTATATCGTACAACCTTCAATCTTCTTGTACGATATATCAACATCACCATCTTCAGATTTTGTGACAGCCCTCTTTATGCTGTCCATGACGTACCCCAGTATAATCCGAGGCCAACAGATGCTTTTTATAACATCTGTGCTCTCCACCAGAGCGAAGAACTTGTATGGCAAGTTCGACCCCCCCATTCTGGTGAAGAATGCTGTTTGGCACAAGTTGAATACTATTAACTTGGCCACCTCATCGGGACTTGCATTTTCGCCCCCCAGCAGCTCTAATATCCTTTTCCTAACTTCTGCGTTTGAGACTTCAGCATTTTTGCCCTTGGAATTTTTCAGCAATCTTGTGAAGTGTTTTGTACACATGCTGAATGAGTCTGCTGGTGGGGGTCTTCTGCTTCTCAGTGATGATCTTCAAATACTTCTCATCAACTTCAGTGTCATCATTCATTGGCAGACCGAAAATGGTTGCCATCTCATCAGCAGTTGGTGCTACTTTGACACTGCTGCTCAATTGGAAATATCCAATTCCATCTTCTTCCAAATAAGTCCCCATCAACTTCTCCAGACCTTGGGTGACTTTAGATAGTTCTGATTTTTTTACCTTAGTTCTGTAGAATACATCTACGAAGTTGTAGAATCCTACATTCTTCAAGCTTTCGACAACTGCTTCAGGCAAATGGCGAAACTTTTCCTTCACCCCATCCATGAGAGAGAGTACTGGGGTGAATGTTGCACGGAAAAGTCTTTCTTCTCTGTTCCTGACAGTTTTTTTCCCTAAAAACAACAACAATTAGGTTTACGTCAACATTCTTCTTTATTATAATAAAGAGAAAGCCATTCTCCGTCTAATATTAGACGGAGAATGTCATTCTCCGTGTCAAAATAGACGGAGAATGAGCATTCTCCGTTTTGTATTCAAACGGAGAATGCCATTCTCCGTATCAAAATAGACGGAGAATATCATTCTCCGTCTATTTTGACACGGAGAATGGCATTCTCCGTTTTGTATTAACACGGGGAATGACATTCTCTGCGTGTTTTAAAACGGAGAATGCCATTCTCCGCGTTAGCAAGACGGAGAATGCTCATTCTCCGCTTCAGAAAGACGGAGAATGCTCATTCTCTAGGTCAAAATACAAGGAGAATGACATTCTCCCTTTATTTTGTCCCAGAGAATGAGCATTCTCCGTCTCAGTAAGGCGGAGAATGCCATTCTTCGTCTCATATTAGGCGGAGAATGCTCGTTCTTTAGATCAAAATAAAGGGAGAATGCCATTCTCCGTTTTAAAATAGACGGAGAATGTCATTCTCCGTCTCAAAATAGACGGAGAATGTCATTCTCCGTTAGCTTTTAACACGGGGAATGGCATTCTCCCTTTATTTTGACCCAGAGAATGACATTCTCCGTCTCAATAAGGCGGAGAATGCTCATTCTTTAGGTCAAATTACAAGGAGAATGCCATTCTCCGCGTGTTTTAATACGGAGAATGCCATTCTCCGTCTCATATTAGGCGGAGAATGCTCGTTCTTTAGATCAAAATAAAAGGAGAATGCCATTCTCCGCTTTAAAATAGACAGAGAATGTCATTCTCCGTCTCAAAATAGACGGAGAATGTCATTCTCTGTTTTGTTTTAACACGGGGAATGACATTCTCCCTTTATTTTGACCCAGAGAATGACATTCTCCGTCTCAATAAGGCGGAGAATGCTCATTCTCTAGGTCAAAATACAAGGAGAATGCCATTATTCGCGTGTTTTAATACGGAGAATGCCATTCTCTGTCTCATATTAGGCGGAGAATGCTCGTTCTTTAGATCAAAATAAAGAGAGAATGCCATTCTCCGCTTTAAAATAGACGGAGAATGTCATTCTCCGTTTTGTTTTAACACGGGGAATGGCATTCTTCCTTTATTTTGACCCAAAGAATGACATTCTCCGTCTCAATAAGGCGAAGAATGCTCATTCTCTAGGTCAAAATACAAGGAGAATGCCATTCTCCGTGTCGAAATAGACAGAGAACGTCATTCTCCGTTATAAAATAGACGGAGAATGGCATTCTCCGTGTCAGTGAGACGGAGAATGTTCATTTCTCTAGGTTAATGCAAGAAGAAAGGTAATTCTCCGTCTATTTTACAGACGGAGAATGTCATTCTCCGTCTCATATTAGGCGGAGAATGCTCGTTCTTTAGGTCAAAAACACAGAAAATGCCATTCTTCGTGTGTTTAAACACGGAGAATGCCATTCTCCGTCTCAAAATAGACGGAGAATGGCCAGTTCTAGTTCAAATGACACAGAAAGGGCATCCTCCGTGTATTTTATAGACGGAGAATGATCATTTTCATTTTTCGTGTCAATATAAACGGAGAATGAACAAGACTCAAAGTTTTACCTTTTTTCTTCCCTTCTTCTTGATCTTCTTCTTCTCCCCCTGCTACTGCTTCTTGTTGTTCTTGATCTTGTTCTTGTTGTTCTCCGTGTTCTTGTTCTTCTACTGCTTCTTGCACTTCTTTTTCTTTTGGAGCATTTCGTCTACGAGCAACCTTCTTAACTTTCTTCCCTCTTTTCTGTTGTTTTCCAACTACTTCTTCTCCTTCTTCTCTAACTTGGTCTACTTCCATTGCTGATGATTGCGACATTGTGATAGAGATTCGCTGGCGATTTCTTGTAAGAAATTTCTAAGATTTTTGGAGGAGATGACCTAAAATTGCAACCGAACAGAGTATGGAAGAGGAGGGAGCGATAGAGACACTTTTTTGAAGAGTCTGGAATCGAACCGTTTTTCATAAAACTTGCTGGGTTTGTTGATATTCTTAATAAATTAGAAGGGCAAAAGGGTCATGTCGTGCCCTTTTTTTAATTTTTAAGTTAATGCTGGGCACGCGATGAAAGTTTATTTTGGGGTGGGTTTTTCATAAAACTTTTTAAATTTTTGGGCATTTCATAAATTTTCCCAAAGATAAAATAATACCTCCTACTGCAACGGCCGTAACTTTTATAGCATCACCCATGAACAAGCATATCTCTTCATCACTAAGTCGTCCAATTTTTTGGAACATGCATGCAATGAATTGCAGACATTATTAGTGGCTCATGTATCTACACACCTTGTGCTAGTAGATAACACCGCTAAATATGTTTCAACTACTAGTAAATGAGATATACCTTCTATTTGCCATGATAAAAGGTTATACAAACTTTTTGTATATTAAACGTGTAAAAGAGTACAAACGATTCCTAAACATGAGATCTAAGTACAAAATTTCTGGAAAAGTGTGATGGTGGAGATCGAGCATTGCAGCGGCTCCTTTACTCAGTTGATGATCTGATGATGAGTTGAACTTGCTCTGACTTTTTGGTGCTTCTAATTGGAACTCTGGGTTGCCAACCAAGAGGACACCGAAGTTACTGAAGATTTTGAAGCCTCTCGATTGAAGAAAAACTCCTTTTATTTATAGGCGAGCATATATACAATGTGCATAAGGATTATGCAGGAATGCTGCACGTAGAGATATGAGAGAATCTTGGGGCTGCACGGTAAGGGCTGCTGCTGAGCAGACACGTGACAAAAGCTAGGATTCTCATTTATCAAGATCTTGAGGAGTTATCAACATAACTGAGTAAACGACACATGGCGTGTGTTTAACGTTGATTGGATAAACCCGAATAGATTCTATTCCTATCCCTGAAGTTAGATTTTGACCCTATTTTAGGGGATCATTGGTTTAAACAAACCGATTGGATATGGCCCCGTCCATAGGAACAAACTCCGTCCTTATCTTTGGGAGTGGTGGTTTAAATAAACCGATAGGATATTGCTCTTATCAACAGAATCAAAGTATGTTCTTATCTTAAGAGCGGCGATTTAAAAAAAACTGATTGGGTAATATCTGAAAAGATATAGGTACCAGACTGGTTACGTGAAACAATGTCATCTCATAGGACTATGCATCTATGCGAGATGCGCTTCTGATGAGGTTTCGATGTCACTGCACTTTTGGGCGACGTAGAGACAATGCTTCGAAGACGATAGAGTCACTGCACTTTTGGGCGATGAAAAGATTATACTTTAGGCAACAGAGTCATTATACTTTAGGGCGACAAGTAGACTGTGCTTCGAAGATGACGAAGTCACTGCACTTTTGGGTGACGAGGAGACTGTATTTCGAAGACATCCAAGTCACTGTACTTTTGGTGATGAGGAGACTGCTTCAGGCAACGGAGTCACTGTGCTTTGGGGTGACAAGTAGACTGTGCTTCGAAGACGACGGAGTCACTGTGCATTTGGGCGACGATGAGACTGTGTTTTGAAGACAACCAAGTCACTGCGCTTTAGGCAACGAGAAGACTGCTTCAGGCAACGGAGTCTCCCGAAGGAGCCTATTCAATGGGCTGCACTTCTGTGTTGAAACGAGGGCATTGCGCTTGTCACGACCCGCACCCTGATGAGGGGCACGAGCACATAGTTACGTCCAGCCTACGCCGCAGAATCGGCGATAGAATACTGTATATAAGGTCTGTAAATACTACGACTAACAGTATAAAGGTGCCTATACAGTATATACACTCCGAATGGAGGTAACATAGCAATACAGTCTCAATCACAAAGTAAAACTAAGGTAGATAGCATAGAAAAAAAATATAATAGATGAAAGCAGGAGATAAGTTTAAGATCCAAACAAGCCCAAAGCTATACACAACATCACAGAGTCACAGAATATAATATAAAATAATAGAATATAAAAGTACTAGCTGGCTCGCAGACCAGGCAAACCTAACTAAGCTACACTACTCTGGGTGTGCAAAGTCTAGTGGCTCTACTAACAAGCCACGGTCCAGGTCTACTCCATCAGACTCGACCCCATAATAGGTCGGGCAATCTGCCTCAGAATCATCTGTAATATATCAACGGTATCCTGTCAGGAAAATAAGCAAGTACAAACACTAACAGCAGTTCCATATGAATTGACAAATTCTATAAGAGACAGTATAATAAAAAATAAGACAAAATCAACAGGAAATATATATCAAGATGTGAGAACTGAATAGGATGACAATATATATATATATATATATATATATATATATATATATATATATATATATATATATATATATGACGACTTGGGAACTATTCGGAAGCCGAGTTAAAACCCTTAAACCAAACAAGGACCGGAGTTGTAACCCTTCTCCCGAACAGAACTTAGCCTCCTACGATAATAAATATAAAAGGTACCTTGAATTATTAGTGCATTTTGTGATCGGCTTGGGAAAATATGATCAGGCTTTCCATCTGACCGGCTATGAACTAGTATCAAGTACAAGTGTGAAGAATAAGGCCGGTCACCATGGAAAGTCATGAACAAGTAGGGTAAGGCTTTACCCGTCGTGAGGCGAGAGTATAGCTATGAACAAGTAACAAGTACAAGTATGAAGAACAAGTAGCGATTTGATCACACAACCACTAATAATTTTCCATCCCCCGAATAGTATAAAGGATCCGGACGTGGCACGTCATGACACGAGATTCAAAAGCAGGTGATCAGCCCACTCCCAAGTCCATGTCTATACAAGTATAAGTAACAAGTCGAGTCATGTACCAATATACCAAGTAATCCAGGAATAATATCTCATGACAGGATCCGACATATACTAGTCCGTGAACTATCGTGTCTGGAAATCAAGTAAGTCACAACAACTGAAACGGATATAGCAGATATCAAGACAATGAAAACTATCAGTAAATGTACTAACATGTGGTCCTGAGCTGATAGTGTGAACAGATGCTCAGAGTAATCACAGACCTATAGATGAGATGCCATGAGTCCAAACAGGGTTTAATTATAAAAAAAGCTAATCTAGTCATGATATGCAAGTCTAAGTCAAAATTAGGTCAAACTAAATCACACTAAGCTAAACTAGGTCATACTAGGTCATACTGAAACAAACTAGGTCACACTAGGACAACCAAGGTCAAACAAGGTCACAGGAAGTCAATCCAAGTCAAACTAGGTCAATCTGGGTCAAGGGTTGACTTACAGTTGACTTTCAGTCAAAAAGTCAACTCTGGTCAATACTGAGTCAACTCTGGGTCAACCCTAGGTCAGACTAGGCTAACATTGACCAACTATTGACTTTCAGTCAACTGGTCAACTCTGGTTTGGTTTCGGTCAATTTTAGTCACTTATAGGCTAAGTTTGACTCTCGGTTGACTTTTGGTCAAAATGGTAAATCGAAGTCAAAACTAATCTAGGAGCACTATTTCCGACCATTACCAACCAAGGAAATCAAATCCTAACCATATCTTAAACCCTAAATCACTTACCTTAGTTTCTAGGTAATTACCTACATTACCCTTCACAAGGTAATTGCCAATACCTTGCACATACCACTCTAACCTTGGAATACTAACCTAGGCTTCCTAGGATAGCTAGAGACTAACCTATACTAACATTACCTACCATAAAATCCTAGTACCTAGGTCATCTAGTCCATCTTATGACACATGTTGATTTCCCTCATATTACTTATCCTATAATACTCTAACATGCTAGCTAACCACAATACCTTACCCTCTAATTAATTCTCACATCACACACACAAACTCAAGACCTATAGGACCAAGGGATTGTTGTAGTATGCAATGGAAAGGGAAATTGAATGAATGAATGGGTATGTGAATGAGTGGGTGGAAGATTGAATGCATGAATGAATGGGATATATATATATATATATATATATATATATATATATATATATATATATATATATATATATATATATATATATGAATTTGTATATGTGGTGAATGAGTATAGGTGGATGGATGATTTAGTTCGAATGAATGGAATGGGGAATTGAATAAATATGGATGGTGAATGATTGTTTGAATGAGTGCATGTATTTGGAAATTGATGGAGGAGTGAATGGAATAATGAATAAATAAAGGATTTATGAATGAGTGACTGAATAAATGGGGAATATTGATATAGATGAATTTATGGATGTATGGAAATGATGATGGACTGATTTGTATGGATGAATTGAAGGGCTGAACTGAATTAGAATTATAGGGAAAATAAAAAATGAATGATTGAATGGATGGTTAATTAAAGAGTTGATATGAATGATGAAATGGATGATGAAATGGGGACTGGTTTGGACTGCTACTGTTGTCCTAATTGGACTGATATAGGGTTGATTAAGGGCTGTCCTATGGGGCTTGATATATGGGCTATTTGGCTGTCAAATGGGGGTTAAATCCCTCTCCAACTGCTGCTAATCAGCAGCTATATAATGCTGCTACAGTGCCACCAAACAGTCCCCTGTGGGGACTATTTCAGTCCCTTAAATCAGTCTCCTGTGGGAGGGGACTGATACTCTCACTGCTGCTGTGTAACAGCAGGGTTCCTCCCTCCTTCTTCACTCAAACACTCCTCTCTATACTCTCTAATCACTCCCATTCTCCATCTCTAATCTCTCACTCACACTCTCTCTATATAAATACATACACACATTAACCCAACTCTAATCCACCACCACTCTCAATCCTCTCATGCCCGAAATCCCACACCCCATATACACAAAGTAAGGACACAATAACACACCAAAATATACATATAAAATATATATATATATATATATATATATATATATATATATATATATATATATATATATATATATATATATATATATTTTATATATATATATATATATGTATATATATGTATATGTTATATATATATATATATATATATATATATATATATATATATATATAATATAAATATAAATATATATATATATATATATATATATATATATATATATATATATATATATATATATATATATATATATATATATATAGAGAGAGAGAGAGAGAGAGAGAAAGAGAGAGAGAGAGACATATACATATATGTATATATATGTACATGTTATATATATATATATATATATATATATATATATATATATATATATATATATTTATATATATATATATATATATATATATATATATATATATATATATATATATATAGAGAGAGAGAGAGAGAGAGAGAGAGACATATATATATATATATATATATATATATATATATATATATATATATATATATATATATATATATATATATATATATATATATAAATAGAATATGATACTAAATGATACATTGAAGAACACATTCTCCAAAATAACATAAAATCTGTGATTAAATCTAATTAAATCATTCACACAAAATATGTTAAAATACAAGTGTCCAAATAGGAATTTTCCTACTAGGACACAAAACCGCACATTGGACACTCCTAGAAGTCTCCAAAAGGACACGAAACAGACACAAATGGAGACACAACTATGAGGGTCATTCCTATGGGTTCAAAATAGACCTATACGCATGTAGGAATGAAAAGGAGAAGAGATTTATACCTCCCGGTAGATCGAATCTAGGAAAACTCTCCCGATACGACACCGACACGTAGGAATCTCCAAAAGGACAAAACGAGCTCCGAATCCTTCCAAACTTGGCTAGCTCCTTGCTTAGCTTGAGTAGACAAGGAAAGAAGAAGATTGGGTGGAGGAATGAATGGATTTGGTTGAGAAAATAAATATAACCCTTCTCTAAAATTTGGAAAAGAACAAGAGAGAAAAATAGATGGATAATATCAAAGCTTAAGCCTATCCCCCCCTAGGTGGTCGGCCACTAGATGGATAGGTGTCCCCTAATGCAATGTCTAAAATACCCCCCCAACTAATCTATCTAATTAATATTAGGAGAAGGGTTTAAGTTGAGGTCAAATTAGTCATGATTTAAGTCTCTAAACTAACCAAACCTATACATAAATAATTAGCCTAACCACTAACTAAAAATAATACCATGTGGGCCATGCCTAACTAATATGTGGGTCCCAGTAGAGTCAACACTATGTCGGGTCCCCGATTCAAGTCGGATTGAGTTGAAATTCGAACCCGACTCAAATAACCCCAAAACAATATCATAAATAATAAAATAAATTTCAAAAATATTCTAAAATGAAAATGACCAGAATACCTTTGTTCTTGAAAACTGGGGGTGACAACGCTTCTGTTTGAACCGAAGGCGCTGCGCTTCTGGTTGAACAAAAGTGGTTTCGCTTCTGAGTTGAAGGAAATGACTGCATTTTTAGTCGAAGGGAGTGGCTGTTGTCACCCCCGTTTCTCGTATTTCGTATTTATACTCATAATTGGATTTTGGCAGGTATTTTATTTTTTGGACTTGTGAAATTTTGGGTTTTCTCGTAAAACGGGTTTTGACATGACTTGGTTTTATTTTATGGAGGAGAATTTGTTTGGTTTGGTTTGGTTTAATATGCCTTGGAACACCTTAGCCTATGCTCCACCCTCAACACAACACAACCCACCCTCATTAAAACTCTACCTACTTTTCTCTCTCCTCTATAATTTCTATTTATTTCTCCATCTTCTTCTTCTTCCTTCCTCCACACACAACACCAACACCATAGGCAAGTGCACCTTGCCACCACATGAGAACCACTTTTTATTTGTCCATTAGCTAAATTAGGCCATGGTGATCAATATTAGAACTTGACATTTTGTAATTTGGAGTCTCCATCGTTCTAGATCTAAGTTTTCTCTGTTTTCGGATTTACATGGTTTTGATCTATTTTAGATGGGTTTTTGTGGGTTTTGATGCTTCCATGTGGAAGAGAACTCAATTTTACTCAAGTTAGAACTTTAAAAATCTAGATTTGGCTTTGATTTGACCAAGATATGAAGAATTGAATTTTTGGTGTTCTTGATGCTTGCTCTCGGCCTGGAGAAGAAGACTGCAGCCTGCGCTCTTTAGCGCAGTGCTGGACTGCGCATCCCCCTCTCGGCCTGCGCTCTTTAGCGTAGCGCCGACCGCGCTGCTTGTCCCTTGGCGAACTGCGCTCAACCCCAGCGCGCATCCATCCATGCACAGTCTGCTCATGCGCAGTCTGCTCATGCGCCATCCATCTCATGCGCAATCCATCCATGTGCAGTCTGCTCATGCGCCACCTATCCCCCTGCGTATCTCACCCCTGCGCAGTTGGCTCCCTGCGCACTTGGACCCATGCGCCATCTGTCCCCGCGCACTTGGACCCGGCGCAGTTGGCTCCCGGCGCACTTGACCT
Organism: Iris pallida; assembly: GCA_029216955.1. NCBI lineage: Eukaryota > Viridiplantae > Streptophyta > Magnoliopsida > Asparagales > Iridaceae > Iris > Iris pallida. Next base: position 6,830,766 of record JANAVB010032018.1, on the reverse strand, counting down.
CTGCGCCATTCCCCCTGCGCAACCCATTTGCCTGTGACGATTTGGTTTATTACTTGAACTTGGCTTCTCTTTTGTGGGTTGGATTTTTGAGATCTTGTTCCACATGACACGACTGTCTTGGCTCGGCACGACCTGGCACGGTTTTGATGATTTGCTTATGATGAGTGTGGTTTTCATGACTTCTGTGATTTATGATCCTGGTACTTTCTGATCTCTTGATAGCGACCCGATGGGGTGCACACTTGACTTGTAACTTGTGATTCACGATTAATCTTGGTAACTGAATAACTTGATAGTGCCCCATGGCGTCGCACTCCTGACTTGACTTGACTTGACTTGTAACTTGTAAACTGACTTGACTTGATGCTGTTACGACAGCTAACTTGACTCGTATGATCAACTTGACACCGTGGGTGTTCCTGCTTGCTTGCTTGTGCAATCCATTTGTCTTGTCTTACATCATGTCTAGGACGTGAGTCGCTGGTTCCCATGGTCAGGGATTCGCACTGAATATGGATTAGGCTAATGACTAGACCTAACTATAGTTCATGGAAAATTTCCAGTCACTGTCACGACACGCACCCGTTTTTTTTAAACGGATACGAGACGTGTCCAAGCCAGCCTACACCGCAGTATCGGCGGTAGAACGCTGTCACGGCCATGAAGATCAAAATCACGAATAATGCTCATTCACATAATTAATTTAACTTAAAATGATCACAAGTTTTATATTTGTAGAAAAATATAAACTTGTACAAATAAATGAATGACTACAACTCAACTAACTAGCTAGTCTCTAGGCTTTGTCTGCAAGTATTCCCGTCACTCCCCAAGCTAAGTGAATCCACGGCTAACCTGAAAATGTTGGTTTCCAGTCAGGAATGGAACGAGCACAATTCACTGAATGCAATTTCAAATAAAGAAAATGACTATAAAACAAATGTTAGGCATCAATTATGAGTTTTGAAAATAAACAGTAAATACGGAAAACCAATAGTAAATAAATAGACACAAATTACTTTCCCCAACTGTTAGAAGTACCTTTGATATGTGATCGGTCTGGGACACTACACCGCACGGTCTACGATATCTACTTGCAGAATTTAAACAATGTCTACGAGATCTACTACATAAAAGTAAACAATATCTACGAGATCTACTGCATAAAGAAAACAATGTCTACGAGATCTACTGCAATAAAATAAACAATGTCTACGAGATCTACTGCAATAAAATAAACAATGTCTACGATATCTACAATGTCTACGATATCTACAATGTCTACGGTCGGATCACACATCCTTGGTACTTCTCATTTCCAACTCAACAATTTATAATAGAGTATAAAAATTACATAACCAATGACTAATCAATGAAATATAGTAATAATCAATATCAAAATGCAAATAATAAACTGTACTCGCCTGTGGTCCTCTGCTGGTGAAACCGACAGTCTGAACTACTCAATGTGCCACAATAGTCAAAACACGTACAACAGTCCCCGAAAGCTGAAATAAACATTTCCAATGTTCTCAGAATAGTCAAATTAGCTAGGATTGCCTGTCCTTAAGTCCAATTCTGGACACAGGGGCAAAACGGTAATTTTGGGCCAAAACGATGTCCATCGTTGGACCCGCTTTGCACCGAAAAGCGTGCCAGAGTCAGTGGTCTCTAAAGTCGTCAAACTATATGTCTACGGATTCGATTTTCTGATACAAACGTAACCGTATGTCCAAAGTTGGATTCCGGAGGGCCGTGCACAAAATCGCCCGTTGAGTGGGACCGTGGGGCCCGCAAAACGACGATTTTATCAACAGTCTCAGAATCGGACCAAACTGGGCATACAGGACCAGAAAAACGATACGGTTCTGTTGGCACAAGTTTCGTCTTGATTTGACGAGCGTGCACAAAGTAATTGAGAAATTTGCAAAGTGCACGATACGATGAATTTCGACGGATACGCATCAAATTCGTCGCGCACACGCGACCAATTTGAATTCCGCCAAAGCCCACACGACCACGTAACCATTATGCAGCTTTCGATGCGTTCGTTTCACGACCACGTCGTTCGGATTGGCGTGTCGCACGTCGTGTGGAATAATTTCAATATTTTCAAAACAGGTTTTTGGAAAACTTTGGGATTCGATTTCTCGACGCTCAGTAGATGAATTCAAATTCCGCAAAATGGGTGATGAAGACCTATATGTTGTCTAAAAGTCTCTTCAAATAGATTTTCTAATGTGTCACTGGATCGATCAGATTCGATCGTTGAAGGTGGGTGATTGGACTGCTTTCGGTCCTGTTTCGGGACAGATTTTTCCTCGACTTTGCATCGAATTCATGGGTAGGTTGTGACACTATCCTCGAATCCCCTTGATGGGATGTTGAGAGGGTCATATAGGCTCTCCGGAACACTTTACGAATCTCAAAACGAAGAAGTACGGAGGAAGAAATTTACCTCCGAAGTTCGACGAATTGTTGCACCTACTGCTGCGACTGCCCTACTTTGGCACGCGCGCGCGGGTCTGTTGCCATCCTAGCCAGCCGACGGTGGCCTGGCGGCGGCGTACGGCGCACCTAGGGCCGCCCTCGAGGTCGGGGTCGAGTGGTCGCAGTGTTTGCGGAGTTTTTAGGGTTTTCGTGAAGTTTAGTTGCTCGATCTCCTAATACTCGTCGAGTATGTATACTATAGGCTCGGGTTTTAACTGTTGCTTGGAAAATACTTGGGGGTGTTGGGCCTGGGTAATGGCCGAGTGGGCCGGCTACTCCCTTTTTTCTTATTTCTTTTTCTTTACATTACTATTTATGCATTCATTCCTATATATATATTTATTTATCTATAAGTTCATATCTATACTTATATGATTGTCTCCAAAAATCTAAATGAATCCTATAGCATCATTCCTATATAGAGCCTATTTTTTAAATATGAATATATATATATATATATATATATATATAATATTTATTGATAAAAATAATATAACCAGTAATTAATAAAATAATAACCTCAATAATAATAATAATAATAATAACAATAACGAATTTTGATAAGTCAATAACGGTGTATACACCACCATGCGCATTCTAAAAAATCCCAAAACGTACCATGACCTATTCCATACCAATATCATTAATTATCATTAACTACGATATTTATAATATTTAATCACGAATACTAGAAAGTATTCATTAAATCAATAAAACGGAAATGCAACACACTCATTCCAAATCACATCAACACGTATGTCATTTGGATGTACTGCATGACCACCTGGCTTGGGTTGGGTCCTGGTCAAGTCTAGACTGGTTTGTACAACCGGGTCTTCTACAAGTCCATAAACTTTAATAATAAATAATTAAACTATTTCTAGAAGTCAAGTCGTAACCTGGCCTGGTTTTCCTAGTTAGGACATCATTATGGTTTGGCCTTCTCTATCAGGTCTAATACACTAGTCTAAGCACGTTATTGCACCATCCGTGCCTCGATTTCTAGTTATCTTGTACTCCAAAACTCCATCATGGCTAAAATCATCTATCTTAATAATTAACTAAAATTATCTATAAAATCTAAAAATCGTCATTCTAAATAATAATAGAAAATATTCCAAGTTTTCTGGGTAGGGCAGCTACAAATCTACCCACCTTAAAATAATTTCGTCCTCGAAATTCTAATTCATAACTATTCCTTAAATTCAAAAAGGAGTTCTACTATTACTTAAATTCCTCAAAAATAGTTTATATCCTTCTCATTGGCCATTTTAGCAACTACAAAAATCTCGAGGACTTCTACCCACCTTTGGTCACACTACTCTCTCAAATGTAAGTCCCTAAAACTTTATAATCATCGAACTAATTGCTAAAAAAAAATTTTACCAATCGACATCTACTGCTTATGGTATCTATAATCCTTTATCTATCAAGCAACCCAACAATTTTACAAGCAACAAATTTATACAAGTAACCAAGAAATATTGGTAAATTCTAATAAGCATGACCTTCGTCGCTCCGAAATAGGAAGGACATGAAGATAAGGAAGAAAAATTGTGAGAAAAATGAAGTTTTAAGAGCAGTAGAGAGTATTCAATGATGCAGACAGAAAGAAGGTTTATAAAGCATTGACTTATTGCTAAATTGGGCTACTCTAGTCTAGTCTCTTGCTAAATTGAAGAACCCTTCGTTTCTTAGAGGGGCTTAAAATCCGTACAATACAAAAGTTCTGTCTTCGAAATTCTGAACAGGTTTCATAATAGAATGGAAATTGGAGAAATCAAGATTGTGAACTTTCCCCGTGGTTATTTGAACACACAAACAAGGGATATAAATGCAATACAAGATCGTATCGCGACTTCTAGGTAGAGGAAACAAGGGTTACAAATGACTTCTTATTCAAAAGGGGAGCCTACATAACAGGTATGGGGACTTATTTCAAATGGTTCGGCTTTATTGTCCAAATATAGTGGTATGCATGAATAGGTATTACTGGGTCTTAATGGGTTCTCTATTAGGACATCACTCGTAGGTTGGATGAACCTTGGATTTTAATCTATATGGACTGGACAAGATCCCAATGATAAAACTATTTCTACTAGGTTAGGGTGACCTGGAATGGGATTCAACCCAAATGGTTGAGCTAGTTGCCTGTCATGTTGGTTAGCTAGGTTCCTAGAGTCCGAAATGTGCCTTCGGTGACTTTTGTGTTTAAGTAGCACGAAAAGACACAATTGAGTGATACACTAGTGACATGTGCGTAGTAGGCTTCAAGTAAATCACCACCATATATTGGGTCGAATGAATTGAGTCAAGGTTGAGCCTCTAATGGAAGTCGGGAAACATACCGCTATTATGGTAAGGGTTATAGTTAGTCCTTTTTACCTGAAAGTCGTACCATAAAAATAGAGTACAAGGAAACGGGTTTGAGTGGGACATGATATACCTAGATGAAGGTAGACTTGTCTAGAACTTGCATGTGAAATTTATTGGAAGGTATTGGCTGGTCTCGTGCTCCGAATATTAATGACACGACCGGGGACACAAAATGATCTAAATAGAAAGTGGGAGTCCATCGGGCACTAACTATCATTCTAAAAAAAATTTATTCTAATCAATCGGTGACCTTTGTATGTCCCAAAACTTTATGAGGCTTACAGTCTACCCACCTTAGAAATAGGACATGGTCTTAGGAATATTGAGGTTAGAGGGTTCCCAAAGTCCGGATACTGTACCTCGACTCTTTGTTACTAGGGAATAAGGCACGGCGTATCGGAATACGGTAGATATAAGTCTACTTAAGGATCGTTTCTCCATAAATAGGAAACGAGTGTGTACAATGACACGTGGTCGATAAAATAGAATGACATACTCATCCCTAATATACGAGAGTATCACGGGGTAACCAACTCTAAGGCGCATCATAAGAAAAGAATTTTCTAACAACTGAGTCGCGAATTTCTATTGACGCTCAGTCTGTCGGACTGTTGTCGCAAGAGTTGTGGTGCTCATGTATTGCTGTTGACCACTGGTAGATCATAGTGTGACAGGGTATTTAAGCTATGGTATTGGCTAAGCTAGTGATTATGGGCTTTGGTCGAGGGACGGTTGAGTCAAGGCATAAGGGTTGAAAGTAAAGGCAATATTCAAGAAAATATTTAGAGACACAATGAATTGTTTCTTGAAAAATAGATAGTCTTCTGGGTTGGCATTACGATTAAGGGTAAAACCCTAATCATTCTCTAATTCAGATGACTTGAAAGTCCCGATAACAGTTTAGGGGCGAGTGGAGAACGAGTAACTCAATCACATGGCTGGCTGACGATAACTACCCTTGTGTGTACAACTACCATAGCCATGGGGATACATGGTATCTCTCTACCAATTACGAGCTTCTGTCTTTCCAAATCAGTGAAAGACAAAAAAACAATAAAGAGTTCAAGAAAGATGTTACTGAATACAATTTTATGATTCAAGGGCGAACATATAATTCAAGAGGAATTGTCAAGCAGTCGCGGATGAGATCCTAGATACCTATATATCTCCATCCACATAGTGTAATTAACGAAGAGCGAACCAAATGCATCATGGTTGATCAGACCATAATACACTGATTCTGATTAGACAATAAGTTAGCAGGCATCTCCACTAAACATATGTCTTGAATCAAGCTCGATAACAGAGTAAGCTTGCAAAACTAGGCTGTAATAGCAGCGTTGGTCAAGATAGTCAAGATTTTAGTATGCGAGATTTTTGAAAAGAGGCACAAGTAGTTCAAATTTAGGGGAAATCAAACTTTACCTGGTGTTCTTGCTCCTATAGACATCCCACTATCATCTTACCCTTAAGGCCTTGGTCGACTAATGGTTTATGGACTTCTGAATTCTATATTCTAGGTAACCTATTAGTGTCAGTCAAATTCCTCATCAATAGATCATGAGGATCATACGGAGTGCTAGGTTGGGAGACATGCTACCAAACTTAAAAACTTCTACTACTATTAGCTTCGGATCTTATGGGACATACATGGCATTGTCCTATCCTCTATAGTATCCCTAATTTGTAATCATGTCTGAAGTCATTTCACCGAGGACTACACCTTGCCCGTAAAATCGGGCTGTGGTAAACCCTTGGTTTCGTAACTCAAATATGATACAAATCGAACATTACTTAACTCTATTCAATATTGGCTCAAGGGTAGCTACGATCAATAAAGGACCACTAGCCATGGTTCTAACAATATTCTATAACCCATATTTCTTAAACTAATTTCAATTTTTGGGGTCGTGCCTCGCCAGTGCGCTGCTGGCTGCAGGGTATCCATAGTCTCCAAAATTCAATTAAATGGCGACACTGCGCTGTTGTCCTGCCATTATGAGTTAACTAACATTCCTTTAACTATATCTGTAAAAATTCATAAGCTTCTAGAGATTCAAGCAGGTCGACTAGGAAATGTAAGCATTTGTTCTATCAATTATAACCCTTAAAATAAAGGATTGAACAGGAAAGAAATATCTGAGGACAAAGAAATACAATATTCTAATATTTATTCCATGTGTATTCAAACCACAGAGGAAAACCTATGGATCGAAACTAACTTGAGGTTCATCTATGAATATCATAAAAATAATAACTCTTAGGGCAAAAATAGGAACTAAATAGGCGATTTGACTAAGATATGAGGATGATATCTAAGAGGCAAAGAGAAAGAATTAAATAATTCATCTAGGTTAGGTTATCACTTCTATGAAGCCCTGTCTCATTAAATGAATAACCTATCCACATTGGATCATATCATCATACCAAGAGAAAATAGTATATTTATGGAGATATGACAAACTATCAAAATCCATAACCCTCATCTACATTGCATGGCCTAGACTACCCATCGGTAAATTTGTATAAGGGGCTCCTAGTCCTAGTCATTCTCTTAAATTAAATTAATTCTAATTCGTGAATAAGCATTTGCAAGTCGCAGGTTCGCAATAGTATGACTAACTTAAGTACTATCACGAGTTCACATGATTTGCGAAGACTGACCTGCATGGGCCACCACAAAAACTTGTCATGACCCGCACCCGTTTTTTTTTAAACGGATACGAGACGTGTCCAAGCCAGCCTACGCCGCAGTGTCGGCGGTAGAACGCTGTCACGGCCATGACGATCAAAATCACAAATAATGCTCATTCACATAATTAATTTAACTTAAAATGATCACAAGTTTTACATTTGTAGAAAAATATAAACTTGTACAAATAAATGAATGACTACAACTCAACTAACTAGCTAGTCTCTAGGCTTTGTCTGCAAGTATTCCTGTCACTCCCCAAGCTAAGTGAATCCACGGCTAACCTGAAAATGTTGGTTTCCAGTCAGGAATGGAACGAGCACAATTCACTGAATGCAATTTCAAATAAAGAAAATGACTATAAAACAAAGGTTAGGCATCAATTATGAGTTTTAAAAATAAACAGTAAATACAAAAAACCAATAGTAAATAAATAGACACAAAATACTTTCCCCAACTGTTAGAAGTACCTTTGATATGTGATCGGTCTGGGACACTACACTGCACGGTCTATGATATCTACTTGCAGAATTTAAACAATGTCTACGAGATCTACTGCATAAAAGTAAACAACGTCTACGAGATCTACTGCATAAAGTAAACAATGTCTACGAGATCTACTGCAATAAAATAAACAATGTCTACGAGATCTACTGTAATAGAATATACAATGTCTACTATATCTACAATGTCTACGATCGGATCACACATCCTTGGTACTTCTCATTCCGAACTCAACAATTTATAATAGAGTATAAAAATCACATAACCAATGACTAATCAATGAAATATAGTAATGATCAATATCGAAATACAAACAATAAACTGTACTCGCCTGTGGTCCTCTGCTGGTGAAACCGACAGTCTGAACTACTCAATGTGCCACAATAGTCAAAATCCATACAACAGTCCCCGGAAGCTGAAATAAACATTGCTAATATTCTCAGAATAGTCAAATTAGCTAAGATTGCCTGTTCTTAAGTCCAATTCTGGACACAGGAGCAAAACGGTAATTTTGGGCCAAAACGATGTCCATCGTTGAACCCGCTTTGCACCGAAAAGCATGCCAGAGTCAATGGTCTCTAAAGTCATCAAACTACATGTCTACGGATCCGGTTTTCTGATACAAACCCAACCGTATGTCCAAAGTTGGATTCCGGCGGGCCGTGCACAAAATCGCCCGTTGAGTGGGACCGTGGGGCCCGCAAAACGACAATTTTATCAACGATCTCAGAATCGGACCAAACTTGGCGTACAGGACTAGAAAAACGATACGGTTCTGTTGGCATAAGTTTAGTCACGATCTGACGAGCATGCACAAAGTAATTAAGAAATTTGCAAAGTGCACGATACAGTGAATTTTGACGGATACGCATCAAATTCGTCGCGCACACGCGACCAATTTGAATTCCGCCAAAGCCCACACGACCACGTAACTATTACGCAGCTTTTGATGCATTCAGTTCACGACCACGTCATCCGGATTGGCGTGACGAACATCGTGTGGAACAATTTTAATATTTTCAAAACAGGTTTTTGGGAAACTTTGGGATTCGATTTCTCGACGCTCAGTCGATGAATTCAAATTCCGCAAAAAGGGTGATGAAGACCTATATGTTGTCTAAAATTCTCTTCAAATAGATTTTCTAATGTGTCACTGGATCGATCAGATTCGATCGTTGAAGGTGGGTGATTGGACTGCTTTCGGTCCTGTTTCGGGACAGATTTTTCCTCGACTTTGCATCGAATTCATGGGTAGGTTGTGACACTATCCTCGAATCCCCTTGATGGGATCTTGAGAGGGTTATATAGGCTCTCCGGAACACTTTACGAATCTCAAAACGAAGAAGTACGGAGGAAGAAATTTACCTCCGAAGTTCGACGAATTGTTGCACCTACTGCTGCGACTGCCCTACTTTGGCACGCGCGCGCGGGTCTGTTGCCATCCTAGCCGGCCGACGGTGGCCTGGCGGCGGCGTACGGCGCACCTAGGGCCACCCTCGAGGTCGGGGTCGAGTGGTCGCAGTGTTTGCGGAGTTTTTAGGGTTTTCGTGAAGTTTAGTTGCTCGATCTCCTAATACTCGTCGAGTATGTATACTATAGGCTCGGGTTTTAACTGTTGCTTGGAAAATACTTGGGGGTGTTGGGCCTGGGTAATGGCCGAGTGGGCCGGCTACTCCCTTTTTTCTTATTTCTTTTTCTTTACATTACTATCTATGCATTCATTCCTATATATATATTTATTTATCTATAAGTTCATATCTATACTTATATGATTGTCTCCAAAAATCTAAATGAATCCTATAGCATCATTCCTATATAGAGCCTATTTTTTAAATATGAATATATATATATATATATATAATATTTATTGATAAAAATAATATAACCAGTAATTAATAAAATAATAACCTCAATAATAATAATAATAATAATAACAATAACGAATTTTGATAAGTCAATAACGGTGTATACACCACCATGCGCATTCTAAAAAATCCCAAAACGTACCATGACCTATTCCATACCAATATCATTAATTATCATTAACTACGATATTTATAATATTTAATCACGAATACTAGAAAGTATTCATTAAATCAATAAAACGGAAATGCAACACACTCATTCCAAATCACATCAACACGTATGTCATTTGGATGTATTATATGACCACCTGGCTTGGGTTGGGTCCTGGTCAAGTCCAGACTGGTTTGTACAACCGGGTCTTCTACAAGTCCATAAACTTTAATAATAAATAATTAAACTATTTCTAGAAGTCAAGTCGTAACCTGGCCTGGTTTTCCTAGTTAGGACATCATTATGGTTCGGCCTTCTCTATCAGGTCTAATACACTAGTCTAAGCACGTTGTTGCACCATCCGTGTCTCGATTTCTAGTTATCTTGTACTCCAAAACTCCATCATGGCTAAAATCATCTACCGTAATAATTAACTAAAATTATCTATAAAATCTAAAAATTATCATTCTAAATAATAATAGAAAATATTCCAAGTTTTCTGGGTAGGATAGCTACAGTCACAGGCAATCTCGTTATCTGGGCACTCTTAATTGGACTTGTAGCTTGCCGACGGTAGAGCACATTTCCAGCGCACTGTCATGTGTTGCACCTCTAAGTCACCTAAGGGTATATCGTCTCCGGGGCGATGTACCCAAACATACCCTCAACCCGCGGAAGGATAACTGGATAGTCTGCAGGGCTTGGGACTGGAAAATTCTCATTGCATCTTGTTAGTAATTAGGCTTGTGATAACCCTAGTTAGTTAAAGTAGTAAACCGTAGTAATTGCTTGGCCGCTTGTGAATGGATGATGTCTAGCTTTGTTTAAGTCTTGTCTAGTCCTTGTACCTGGTACCCCTGAACATGATTGTTTTACTCGTCTTTTAACAATAAATGGACAGAGACAAGTGCTATTCAGGCGAAGGGTTACAACCTCGGTCCTTGTTTGGTTCACGGGTTGTAGCCTGGCTCCCGGAATGGTTCGATGTCTCTAGACGTTTATTGTCCTGCTGTACTTTCATCTTATTTACCTGTACTTTTTTTCCTTTTTTTTATGCTCTGATATGCTGCTTTTGTTCTTATTTTATGGCCTCCCTTGTGGCACTTGCTCTTTTTGGGGTTTGACCTAGCTGGTTTTGTGTGGCTAGATTTCGGAGCAGCACTCGAGGATCTACCGAACCTTCCGCCCGATGGTGGCGACTAGAAGGAACCCGGGCTACGAGTGGGTTTTCTATTTTGTTTCGCTCACTCTATTGTGAACTTATTCTTTTGAGGCGTTTAGCCGACGAGCACCTGTTAGCTCGATGCACATTTACTTACTGTCTGCCTACGGGCTGTAAACATGATTAACAAATCTTAGGGTTGATCATGTATGAATTAACTCTTGTTAGTCCTAGCATTTTGTACGACTAGCTTCATGATCAGCTGATATGTAATATTTGGAATGCCTTTTATTGTATATTTGGTAGTCAAACATCTTGTAACTATATTACTTGCTTGAGATTGAGACGATAGGCTTGACCTTAAGAGACTGTTGGCTTGTAGTAAACCCTCATATCTAGACAGTCGTGACCGTATAGTTGAGATGTATTCTATTTCAATATACGTAGCTGGCTATGTACGCCCCCACTCTCCAGTATTCTGGTTCTGGGGCATGACAGTTGTGCTTCTGAGTTGAAGGGCCAGTTTTTGTCGAAGTCATCAATTAATGACTGCTCTTGAATCAATCTTTTGGGGAATTCAAGGAGTTCGTGGCCTAAGATTCAGTCAAAACGAACCTATTAAATGAGATTTATTGTGATGAGTCCTAGGTTCATCCCATTAATTGAGAGTCTTTGATCGATTGGCACATGGCATTTGGGGTTGGACCACACCCAGCCTATATAAAGGGAAGCTTCTCAGAAGAGTCATGCCTACTACCTTTTAGCATTCCCCATGTCACGCTCAATCCCAACTTGGCTTCGAATGGCTGTTGACCTTGCACAAGTCGATTGTTGGTGGTAGATCTCTTCATTCAAAGAAGTTATGTCCTTGTAGAAGAACTACAACATGATTTTGATATGTACTTGAGCGTTTGGCATGAGAAGTTCGAACTTGAACAACATCTTGGAGGTCTTCGAGATCCAAGCTTTCGGGTTTGGATTGATTGCCAATCTGAAGAGCCACAGGTTGTGCTCTGTCCTACTCAAGAGCCGCAGTAGTGTGGTAAGCAGGAGCTGCGTTCCTGCTCGGGCCAATGGTTGTTTCATTAGACATATTGGAGTTTCTCCTCGTCCGGCTAGGAAGTGGCTTGCTCTGACGAGGAAGTGATTCGCTCTGACATTACTGCATATTTAGGGGCTGCACCCTTTCTGAAGACTGTCCACTTATAGATTTTTAGGTGTTTTAGTCTTTATATGTAATCATGAAGAATCTGTAATAGATCTTTTTGTAGACATGATTTTTAATAAAGAACTTATTTTATACATTACTTTTGTATGCCCGTTGTGACTTCGTTGCTGGCTGCACTTTTGTGAGCTGTTATATGCAGCGACTATTGTTACCTGTGCTTTCATCACGGTTGCACTTTTTCATGCTTCTACAAGACCCCTTTCAAAGTGTTTCGAACTTGAATCAAGCTCGAAATACTTTGAACAGAAGCATGACATGTGTCTTTTGCTAACAAATGTGCAGCACGCTTACTAACAGGCTATCATCACGCTTAGCCTTCGGCATTAAATGCCTTGAGCCGTCGTTTCATTAAAAGTTGATGATAACTCCTCATTTCTAGGAAACATTCATCATGATATCAACTTTAATCCCCACGTCGTCCGAAGAGTCTCTTGGAGTACGAAGAGTCTTGTTTTTACTTGCTGACATGGTCGCACCCTATAAGTAGGCATTCGTTCGAAGAGAGAGATCTTCTTGTTTTTTCTTCCAACAGAAGCTTTTTGTCTGATCTTTCTTCTTCCTTCAAACCCAAAACTTTCCTGCCATGGCTTCCAAGAAATCAAAAACCCTAAAACATCCTGTTCCGAGCTCAAAGAAGTTCGGAGGGGCAGCGACTGTCCCTAAACCGACTGGAAGAACTATGACGAGTGCGAAAGCGTCAATGGCGAAGCAAGCTTGAGAGGCCGTGACAAGCCCCCAATAGGCTAAAGGAAGCAGTTAGCCTCAAAAGTCGTCATCATCGAGCAAGTTTCGGTCGTAGGAGTCAGAGACATGCGGCCACCTATTGCAAGTAGGTGTTCGATTATCATCGACACCCTGGTTTGCTGATGCATATGAGCGTTGACTCTTAGGAGCATCGTCTGAAAGATATGCTAATATTTTTTTCGCTGATGCGCATGGGCGCCATTCCTCGGAATGGCGCTCCTCGGAATGGCGCTCCGAAGATGTGCTAAAGCTTTCAACTGATGTACATAGTTGTTACTTTTACGAAGTAAATACTATAAATGTGCTGAGGTTTCTATAAAAGCGTAGTCAATATCCACATGCAGTTCATTTTTCAAAGTACATGTGCTGATGCTCGTTGACTAACACACGGTGCAACTTTTGGTAGTACCTGTGCGGATGCTCGTACCACAATGGTGCAGTACTTTTGCTTTCTTTGTTTTGCTGAAAATACTTTTACGTTTTTCTGACACATTCTGTGCATGTATAGTTCTTTTGTCCACGCCTCTCTTCGGGGATAGCCTTTTTAACACAAGGTCTGTGCCTTAGGTGTAAATGTTGACAAGGCGCTCATTAATCCTACCAAACAGTTAATTGCCCAAAGTCAGCCGAAAGAGTGGCTGGCAATAATACGGGACCAACAGTTGTATATTTTTGTCGTATGATGGATCGAGCCAAGTTGTCTCCCTTATGATGCCGTCAAGATGCTGAAACCTTTGTTTTTATTTGACATCAGCTGGTTCTGGAAAAGATCGAGCTCCTGGACATAAACGAAAACTGGTACTTCGAGAATGACGGTCTTTTTTTGTACCTTCTGTCAGTCAACCGACACCTCCCACTCTGAATTTTTTTGTCTTGCTGAGAAGCGTCTCATGAATTGGGATCTGACCTCGAAGCAAGGGGTTTAATTGTCGACCATATCTAGGTGGACGAATACTCTAAGGAGAGAGATTTTTAAGAGTGCACACGATGGTCGAACGTATACGCTGCGTGTGTTACTCCCCGGTCGTCTACTCAGCGACTTTATCATGGAGATGCGTCCATTTTAGGCCTCTCTTTTTGCCAATAGGCTCCTTGCTATGGGTTGTATATACCCGAAGAATTCCTTCTGGGTCGAAGGTTGGATTCATCCTAGGGCAGAATGGCGTGAACTGGCCCAATGGTTATCAGGTAGGTTGAAGGAGGGCTTGCAAGGTACGGGCTTGCGTCGTGCCATCAGGGCCACTGAGCACGGTATAGAGATCAATCAGTCTTTATTTATAGCCTTGTTGGAACTGTTTAACCAAAATACCAGGACGTTCTTCACTCCGCGTGGAGAGATGGGTTTGGCCCTCCATTAGATGCGCGCTATCTTAAAGATGCCGTGGGGAGATGAGCCATATGAGGAATATACCCCTTGCAAGGAAGAGTTCTTACTGTTGGAGAACAAATATCCCGAAATGATGGCTGTGTATAAAGAACTGCTTTTCTATCATCAAGTATGCATGCGCCATGGGGGGATGAAGGCTACACCACATGTCAAGGCTTGGGTGGATTATATCTTCACAAAGCATCCGTTGAGGCATAGGATGGTTCAACTACACGCAGGGCATATACTGCTAACGAGATAGATGATATGATGGCTGAAGCAGGGGTATCTGCTTCCTCAGTAGACGCAAAAGGAGAGCCAACCTCTACTGTTCACAACTACTTTTGTCAGAACCTGACTGTTTTAAGTCCGAAACCACGTCAGCCGCCTTTCTGATGATATGGTTGTGGAAGGCCGTAGTTCCTGGAGGTTCCAGGTCTGTGGGACGAATTGGTCAGGAACTTATTCTGCCAGCTGTGAGGGTGGCCTTCAAATATTCCTTGGCTCTGCTCCCGGCTATGGTATGTGACATCTTGCAAGGTCTGCAGGAGATCTCTAAGAGGATAATAGAGTACCGCTGGAGAAAAAATAAATTCCCTCAGGTTGATCTCCATTATCATTACTTGATGGGTTGGTGTAACACCCAGTTTTCCAAATAAGGATAATTTTAAAATTTTGTGATTATAATCATTTAATAATAATATTTAAATCATATTGTGATTTTTGGTAATTTTTAATCAATTTAAAACTATTTATAATATTGAATTGTGATTTTGATGGTCAACTAGTGTAAACCTAGAATTGCTAAGCCCGAAGATTAACCATGACCATGGGAGCCTAGTCATGTGATTAGAATTTCAAATTACCAATTTTTAGCCTAAGGATATTTTGGTCATTTTGACAATTTTGTGGAATTATAATTTTGATTAATTAAATATTGTGCTAATCTTTTAGTTATGCCTTAACCTAGAAGTTTAACCTAACCTAGATTAGTCTTGAGGTTAGAATCATGGTTAGAACATTTCTACTAAGTGCCAAGATTAGTAATATCTAGATATTAGTCTAGTAGGATATTTTCCTTATGATATTTATGAAAAAGAAAGCCTAGAACCAATAGGAAGGCTTAGAATTGGGTGGACAACTCCTAGCCACTCATCAAGACCTAAAACCTAACCCTAAGTCATCTAGTGGCAGCCATACAAGCCCCCCCCCTCCTATAAGTATCCCACTTAAGAGCCATTGCCTCTTTTTAATACCTAGAAAAAACCCTACTTTGTTCTTCCCAAAACTTCTCCCAATTAATCCAAATTGAGCCCAAATTGAGTCAAATCAATTACATCATCATCCCTAACAGTAGAGGAGACTTATGGGTGCTTGCTAGCAAGGTTCGAGGACGTTTGAACTGTAGCAAATCGAGGAAGACGTCAAGTCGAGGCTCTTTACATTGAGTTTGAACACTCAATAGGTAAAACCCTACAAACCCTAGTAAATTCCTGATTTCTTCCCATAGATGCATTCATTTAGGGTTCCCCTAGGTGTAGCCCAAGTTTGGTAGGTCGTATCCGTTTCGTGTCCGTATCGGACACGTATCGGTGTATTTAAAAGGGCGCTCGTTGAAATGTTTGTAAGAAATAAATTTTGTTATTTTTAAAATCTAATTGAATAAAAAAATTAGTCTAATATGTGTATATCAATAATCGTAAGGACTGAGTCAAAGTTTGGGAGTTTTCGTGTCCAAAATGGACACGCACACATGCGCACAGGCCCCGTACCCATGCCCTGCTACCCGACACCAAATTCTCACTATATAGGACACGAGGACACACGAAACTTGACACGAAGGTGAGGGACATGTCTGTCGACATGTTCCTAAAGTTTTGTGATTGTTCATAATGTGTCGAGTGAGCATTCGTGTCTGCACTATTTTTGCACTACACTGCTTCAGACGAGATTCCGGCTCTGATACGGTGTTCGTATCGAGTGTACGCGTGTCGTGGACACGTTACAGACACTCGAACAGGAAGACCTACCCTTGGTGAACCCTAGGATACGAGCACGAGCTCTCTAGTGTCGTGTGTCGTACCCTGGAACGCGCTGCACCCCTGCACGAGGCAACCCCAACCGCCAGTTCTGACAGTATGGGAAATTCGGTTCTTGGACACCTCGTGTCCATTTGCATGGACACGAATATCCCCCAGGACACGTACTTATAGGAGGAACACCTTAACCACAATGTATTTGGGTTTTTAATGGGGATTTAGTTTTGATTTAGCATCCTTCCTGTCATCTCACTGTTTACACTGAAACTTAATATTTCAATTTTTGGGTTTCAGTTTTTTTTTGGGTTCGAATGAATATGGGGTTAGTGTCAGTGTATAGTGTGAACCTAGGTGTATCGGGATTGGGCTATGAGTATCAGAATTCGGGTTTTAGGTTGTATATATATGTAGTTGGCTGAACTGATTTCTTTGCTGAATGTTGGTAAACTGAAAACAATTTACCTTGAACCTGGAAACTGAGATGTTGGGTTTACTTATGTAATCTAATAAAGGGTGATTGGGGAAAGGCTTGTGTACTGATTTTGGGTTGGATTTCATTGAATTGTCAATGTAGGTTAAGTTGGTTTTATATATATATATATATATATATATATATATATATATATATATATATATGTGTGTGTGTGTGTGTGTGTGTGTGTGTGTGAGTTTTAGAGTGTGTGTGTGTTTGTTATATATATATATATATATATTTGAGTGAGAGCTATGAGATTAGTTGGGAGTATAGGCAATAGTGTATGTTGGAGATGAGTTTGTGAGTATTTGTATCAGGTTTTGATAGGATGAGGGGAGTCTCTGTCCAGGAACCTATTATGAATTATTAGTTGGGGTTAGCCAAGAGGCACTTGGCAGCAAGTTTTGGGGGCCTTAGGCCATGTTGGTAATGCTACCTAGTTCACCCAGGTCAGCAATAACAGTAGGGAGATGTGTTCAGTGCATTTTGAGTGTCCAAGTGAGTATGGGAAATATGAAGTGAGTGGCTAGTGTCAAGAGTATCAGGTGGTGTGACTATTTGAGTGAGTGAATGCCATATGAGTGATGAGTGCACTTGAGTGTGTGTATCTAATATAGATGTGTGACTGTGGTTGAATGGACAGGGCTGCATACAATGTCTTAGTGTTTTACCTTCCATAGCATTTCAGTACTATAGGGTAGAGTCCAGTCTTTCACTATAAGCACATGTCCCCAATCTTCATTACATTGGTATCAGTCAAAATTTATTAGGGGAAACTAGGTTGTGTGCAGTCTTTGGTTTTCATCCTTTTCAGTCTTCTAAAATTTTATTCACATTTCCATATAATGTACTTTCAGTCTATATCTGAACTCAACCTCTTGGTTCAGATATGAGGTGGGATGAATGGTAGAAAGATAAGTTAGTATAGGATAGTAGTATACTTGCATGATATTAGCTATATATTGAGGGTTGTCCTAATAGCTTGACAAGAAATTGAGTTTGTATGTGTATAAATATTAAGCTCCTAGGATAACTAGGATAAGGGTACCATGGTATCCTAAATTGTCTAAAATGGACTAATTCGACCAAGATGACCTATAGTTGACCAATTAGCTAAAGTTTGACCTAGTTTGACTAGTGTTGACCAAATTTGACCTTACTGACCTAGATTGGCCAAGAAATCATGTAGATTGCATCATAAACTTCATTTGTCTTGTTTTAAACACATTATAACCTGTACTGCTCTATTTAGGATATTGTGACTCTGGTGCAGACATTTGATATCATACTACTCTTTTTAGAGTGTCAGGCGAGTACATTCTCTGATGGTTCTCTCATTTACTTGTCAATAACTGTACTTCAGTTCTAGTTAGTTTTATGTGATTCTCTGATACGACATGTATGGATATTTTTGGATTCATGTATGTGACACACATACCATCTTGTATGGCCTCTATTACTGGAATCATTGTTGGTATCATCATGTCTGGCATCTATTATTGGAATCATTCTGGAATCATTGCTGGTATCATCATGTTTGGCTGGACTCATCTCGATTCTCGTGTCTTATACTGGATTCACTTGTATTACGGGGCGGGGAAATATTGAGTAAGACATGTAAACCTATCCTAAATCTAGAATCTCCCTACTGGAATCTACTGGAAGCATAGCCATCTCTCGCCTGATCAGTGAGTGTTGTGCCTGATACCTACAATCGTTTACATGTCGATCTCAGTATTTTAAAATACACTGTTAGAGTATAGTCTGGACTCACCCTGGAATCTTTGATCACTGACTGGAATCATCTTATATTGGACTCATCTTGTACTAGAATCACCTGGTATCAGATTCATGTTGTCTGGACTTACTTGGTTTTACACTTGTTACATTTATTGTCTGGACTTATATTATGTTACTATAGTTCAGCTAATTTCTATTTACAGTCTTCATTGCCATGATTCTTCTCTTGTTTTACTTACCTTACTTTCCTTGTATCTTAATTGTTTCTCTATACCATCACCTGAATATAAACTACCATGTTCATCAATAAAACTGTCTATAACTGCTTTATAGTTCTCTGTCATTTACTTGGGTTTTCTAGATGAATTGTACTCGTTCCTGTCCTAATTGGACCTGTTGAAAATATTACAGATGCTTGCCCTGAGGACACTTTCCCTACTTACTATGGACCAGGAGATGGCTTAGCTTCCTTTGGCCCCGACACTCAGGAGTGATCTGGAGACTAGCTAGTAGACTTGGTTTAGTTTTCATGTTTTAGAACTTGAATTGTAATAACTTGAGATATGAGTTTGTATTTGAGTTTGTTTGAGATATTATTATTATTTAGTAGTTGATATTTGATGTTGTTTGGTCTTTACTTATAAACTTTTGTGTTATCTTATCGTGCTTAGACTGTGATTGAGATTCCATTATATCTATACTTGTCCTCCGTTCGGAGTTAAGATTGACAAGTACATTATATAATTACATGAGTTATTGATTAGATAGTAACCTAGGACAGCATTCTACCGCCGACACTGTGGCGTAGGCTGGACGTACCCACTTCTTGTGCCCCTACACTGGGTGCGGGTCGTGACACGTTTTTAGTGGTGGCCCATGCAGGTCGAGTTTATGTAGTGGTATTCGAACTAGAGTATCACTACAGCCTGCGATAGGATTGAGAGATGGGCTTTAACGGAAGGTACTCAATCACAGTTAGAAAAAATTCAGCTTTAATTCATGCCATCTACACATCTTACTGATTTGCCTTCTTTGAAATAAACTGTCCTCCTTTGATTTTTTGCTTCGTTCTCAGTAATTGTTTCTGTTTTGATCTGTCTTCAGAATGGTTATGGAGACACGATCTCATCGCTCCGGTCCGGGGGATACTATCGAGAGGTCGGCCACCTCTCGTCCTGTTTAGTAGGGCCACGAGACCGCAGCTCTTTTTGTACCGACTCAGGTTGGCATTTCTGCTGCATTTGGAGGTGCACCTCCGTCTGTACAGAGACCTTCCCCCGTCATTCCTGATTTCCCTCGGCAGCAGCAGCAGCCACCTTCCGGATCAGTTGACGCGGGGCAGTTGCTCAATTTTCTCCAGAGGATAGTGGAGGCCCAGCGACAGTAGACCGTTTATTTCCAGCAGGACATAGAGAATGCCCATCAGTTTGCCCTGACGACTGTGGAGAGAGTTATCGCTCAGCCGCAAGCAGCGCAGATGCAGCCATATCAGCCGAGGAACCAGGTATCCAGGACATCCAGAAGATGCATCCGTGGGACTTCCGCGACACAGAGGGGTTCTTATATGCCGATGACTGGATCGTGCATATCGAGGAGATATTTTGGCTGGCGGAGATACCAGCCCGTCTTCAGATCGAGGCAGTAGGCAGCCAGATACAGGACCTGGCCCGCACTTGGTGTCAGACGGACCCTAGAGTAGGGACCAAGTGACAGACTTGGGCAGCCTTCAAGAAGCTGTTCAAGAAGAATTTTTTCCCCTGACACAGCTCTCGGCTCCCTGGAGACGCAGTTTAAGAGCCTAGTTCAGGGCAGTCGTACTATCGAGGAGTACGCTGGGAAGTTCTGCCGACTGGACAGATTTGTTGAGGGGCTCAGTGAGACGGTGAAGGCCCGGAGGTTCCAGAAGGGGTTAGTCAAGGAGGTCAAGTCCTTGACCAAGTGTGACCGGAGAGCCACTTTTGAGAAGATTTTGATGGGTGCCATGGCGGCAGAGGAAGATCTTGAGCTGAGGCTCAAGAGAGGTCGGGACTTTCAGGGAGCCAGTGGCAGCGGAGGCCAGGCCAAAAGGCCTCATGTACAGATTCAGCAGACGCAGGCACTCGTGGGAGTTTAGCATGTACAACATCAGTATCGAGGTCAGGACCCGAAGACGATCAGTTTTTCCTACTGCAGAAAGTTGGGACACACCAGGGAGCAGTGTAGGAAGAGGCTGAGGGTTTGCTATTTCTGTGAGTCTGAAGCCCACAAGAAGATAGATTGTCTCGTTGTACCTCCTTTTGGGGGAGATAGGCCACCTGTAGCTCAGCACCAGAGGGATGGAGCTTTTGCGATGGCGGTCGAGGAGACCGACGCTGTAGGTGACGGATTAGCAGGTTTGACCTTCTTGTTCTTCTCTTCCACCTTCATGTGTGATTTCCATTAGTACCTATCAGGATATTCTTGTGATATGTTATATAGCATAGTTACCCTGTTCAAGACTGTGGAATCATGACCAGTAGGACTATGATTGCATATTATCTTTCAACCTTGTTTGATTGGGGGTTTGACCTAGGAGGAGTACGATCATCTTAATTTCGAGGACGAAATTCTTCTAAGGGGGTAGACTTGTAACACCCAGTTTAAGGGTAATTTTGAAATTTTGTGATTATAATCATTTAATAATGATATTTAAATCATATTATGATTTTTGGTGATTTTTAATCAATTTAAAACTATTTAAAATATTGAATTATGATTTTGATGGTTAACTAGTGTAACCCAAGAATTGCTAAGCCCGGAGATTAACTATGACCATGGGAGCATAGTCATGTGATTAGAATTTCAAATTACCAGCATAAGGGTATTTTGGTCATTTTGACAATTTTGTGGAATTATAATTTTGATTAATTAAATATTGTGCTAATCTTTTAGTTAAGCCTTAACCTAGAAGTTTAACCTAACCTAGATTAGTCTTGAGGTTAGAATCATGGTTAGAATATTCCTACTAAGTGCCAAGATTAGTAATATCTAGATATTATTCTAGTAGGATATTTTCCTTAGGATATTTGTGAAAAAGAAAGCCTAGAACCAATATGAAGGCTTGAAATTGGGTGGACAACTCCTAGCCACTCATCTAGACCTAAAACCTAACCCTAAGTCATCTAATGGCAGCCATACAAGCCCCCCCCTCCTATAAGTATCCCACTTAAAAGTCATTGTCTCTTTTTAATACCTAGAAAAAACCCTACTTTGTTCTTCCCTAAACTTCTCCCAATTAATCCAAATTGAGCCCAAATTGAGTCAAATCAATTGCATCATCATCCCTAACAGTAGAGGAGACTTGTGGGTGCTTGCTAGCAAGGTTCGAGGACATTTGAACCGTAGCAAATCGAGGAAGATGTCAAGTAGAGGCTCTTTACATTGAGTTTGAACACTCAATAGGTAAAATCCTGCAAATCCTAGTAAATTCTTGATTTCTTCCCATAGATGCATTCATTTAAGGTTCTCCTAGGTGTAGCCCAAGTTTGGTAGGATCTCGTGTCCATTTCGTGTCCGTATCGGACACGTATCGGTGTATTTAAAAGGGTGTTCGATGAAATGTTTGTAAGAAATGAATTTTGTTATTTTTAAAATCTAATTTAACCAAAAATTAGTTTAATATGTGTATATCAATAATCGTAAGGACTGAGTCAAAGTTTGGGAGTTTTCGTGTCCAAAATGGACACGCCCACACGCGCACAGGCCCCGTACCCATGCCCTGCTTCCCGACACCAAATTCTCACTGTATAGGACACGAGGACACATGAAACTTGACACGAAGGTGGGGGACATGTCTGTCGACATGTTCCCAAAGTTTTATGATGGTTTATAATGTGTCGAGTGAGCACTCGTGTCTGCACTGTCTTTGCACTGTACTGCTTCAGACGGGATTTCGGCTCTGATACGGTATCCGTATCGAGTGTATGCGTGTCGTGGATACGTTGCAGACACTCGAATGGGAAGACCTACCCTTGGCGAACCCTAGGACAGGAGCACGAGCTCTCTAGTGTCGTGTGTCGTACCCTGGGACGCGCTGCACCCCTGCACGAGGCAGTCCCAACCGCCAGTTCTGATAGTATAGGAAATTTGATTCTTGGACACCTCGTGTCCATTTGCATGGACACGAATACCCCCCAGGACACGTACTTATAGGAGGAACACCTTGACCACACTAAATTTGGGTTTTAAATGGGGATTTAGTTTTGATTTAGCATCCTTCCTGTCAACTCACTGTTTATACTAAAACTTGATATTTCAATTTTTTGGTTTCAGTTTTTTTGGGGTTCGAATGAATATAGGGTTATTGTCAGTGTATAGTGTGAACCTAGGTGTATCGGGATTGGGCTATGAGTATCAAAATTCGGGTTTTAGGTTGTATATATATGTTGCTGCCTGAACTGATTTCTTTGTTGAATGTTGGTAAACTGAAAACAATTTACCTTGACCCTGGAAACTGAGATGTTGGGTTTACTTATGTAATCTAATAAAGGGTGATTGGGGAAAGGCTTTTGTACTGATTTTGTATTGGATTTCACTGAATTGTTAATGTAAGTTAAGTTGGTTTTGTATATATATATATATATATATATATATATATATATATATATATATATATATATATATATATATATTTGAGTGAGAGCTATGAGATTAGTAGGGAGTATAGGCAATAGTGTATGTTGGAGATGAGTTTGTGGGTATTTGTATCAGGTTTTGATAGGATGAGGGGAGTCTCTGTCCAGGAACCTATTATGAATCATTAGTTGGGGTTAGCCAAGAGGCACTTGGCAGCAAGTTTTTGGGGCCTTAGGCCATGTTGGTAATGCTACCTAGTTCACCCAGGTCAGCAGTAACAATAGGGAGATATGTTCAGTGCATTTCGAGTGTTATATATATATATATATATATATATATATATATATATATATATATATATATATATATATATATATATATATTTGAGTGAGAGCTATGAGATTAGTTGGGAGTATAGGCAATAGTGTATGTTGGAGATGAGTTTGTGGGTATTTGTATCAGGTTTTGATAGGATGAGGGGAGTCTCTGTCCAGGAACCTATTATGAATCATTAGTTGGGGTTAGCCAAGAGGCACTTGGCAGCAAGTTTTTGGGGCCTTAGGCCATGTTGGTAATGCTACCTAGTTCACCCAGGTCAGCAGTAACAATAGGGAGATGTGTTCAGTACATTTCGAGTGTCCAAGTGAGTGTGGGAAATAGGAAGTGAGTGGCTAGTGTCAAGAGTATCAGGTGGTGTGACTATTTGAGTGAGTGAATGCCATATGAGTGATGAGTGCACTTGAGTGTGTGTGTCTAATATAGATGTGTGACAGTGGTTGAATGTATAGGGTTGCATACCCTGTCTTAGTGTTTTACCTTGCATAACATTTCAGTACTATAGGGTAGAGTCCAGTCCTTCACTATAAGCACCTGTCCCAGTCTTCATTACATTAGTATCAGTCAAAAATTTTTAGGGGAAACTAGGTTGTGTGCAGTCTTTGGTTTTCATCCTTGTTCAGTCCTCTAAAATTTCATTCACATTTCCATATAATGTACTTTCAGTCTATATCTGAACACAACCACTTGGTTCAGATATGAGGTGGGGTGAATGGTAGAAAGATAAGTTAGTATAGGATAGTAGTATAATTGTATGATATTAGCTATATTTTGAGGGTTGTCCTAATAGCTTGACAAGGAATTGAGTTTGTATGTATTTAAATATTAAGTTCCTAGGATAAGGGTACCATGGTATCCTAAATTGTCTAAAATGGACTAATTATACCAAGATGACCTATAGTTGACCAATTAGCTAAAGTTTGACCTTGCTTGACTAGTGTTGACCAAATTTAACCTTACTGACCTAGATTGGCCTAGAAATTATGTAGATTGCATCATAAACTTCATTTGTCTTATGTTAAACACATTATAACCTGTACTGCTCTATTTAGGACATTGTGACTCCGGTAAAGACATCTGATATCATACTACTCTTTTAAAAGTGTCAGGCGAGTACATTCTCTGATAGTTCTCTCATTTACTTGTCAATTACTATACTTCAGTTTTAGTTAGTTTTATATGATTCTCTGATACAACACGTATGGATATTTCTGGATTCATGTATGCGACACACATACCATCTTGTCTGGCCTCTATTACTGAAATCATTGTTGGTATCGTCATGTCTGGCATCTATTACTGGATTCATTTTAGAATCATTGCTGGTATCATCATGTTTGGCTGGATTCATCTCGATTCTCGTGTCTTGTACTGGATTCACTTGTATTGCGGGGCGGGAAAATATTGAGTAAGACATGTAAACCTATCCTAAATCTAGAATCTCCCTACTGGAATCTACTGGAAGCATAGCCATCTATCGCCTGATCAGTGAGTGATGTGTCTGATACCTACTGCTGTTTACATGTCGATCTCGGTATTTTAAAACACACTATTAGAGTATAGTCTGGACTCACTCTGGAATCTTTGATCACTGACTGGAATCATCTTATACTGGACTCATCTTGTATTGGAATCACCTGGTATGAGATTCATGTTGTCTGGACTTACTTGGTTTTAAACTTGTTATATTTATTTTTTGGACTTATATTATGTTACTCTAGTTCAGCTAGTTTCTATTTACAGTCTTCATTGCCATGATTCTTCTCTTGTTTTACTTACCTTACTTTCCTTGTATCTTAACTGTTTCTCTATACCATCACCTGAATATAAACCACCATGTTCATCAATAAAACTGTCTATAACTGCTTTATAGTTCTGTCATTTACTTGGTTTTCTAGATGAATTGTACTCATTCCTGTCCTGACTGGACCAATTAAAAATATTACAGATGCTTGCCCCGAGGACACTTGCCCTACTTACTATGGACCAGGAGATGGCTTAGCTTCCTTTGGCCCCGACACTCAGGAGTGATCGGGAGAGTAGCTAGTAGACTTGGTTTAGTTTTCAAGTATTAGAACTTGAATTGTAATAACTTGATATATGAGTTTGTATTTGAGTTTGTTTGAGATATTATTATTATTTAGTAGTTGATATTTGATGTTGTTTGGTCTTTATTTATAAACTTCTGTGTTATCCTATCGTGCTTAGACTGTGATTAAGATTTTATTATATCTATACTTGTCCTCCGTTCGGAGTTGAGATTGACAAGTACATTATATAATTGCATGAGTTGTTGATTAGATAGTAACCTAGGACAGTTTTGTACCGCCGACACTGCGGCATAGGATGGACGTACCCACTTCTCGTACCCCTACACAGGGTGCGGGTCATGACAGTTGGTTGGCATTACACTGCCCCGGTTTTATAGTCTCCAGCACTCTCGATGGTTACGAGGAAGGGGATACGACGCTGCGCAACTATCGTCGAGCGAAATGGCTTCATCAGGACATCCCCGTCTGTAGGAGGATATTCGGCCATTTGGATGGCTATGATTTCAACAGGGTTTCGCCTACGTATAAGGGTCACCTTGCAGATGATGAGTTAGTGGATAGAGATTTAAATTTTGATGCTTTCTACTGGTTGCTGTCCATCCGTCCTTTCCATTTGGTATATCGAAACCAAAACTGGGTATACCTGGAGCCTTATTTGTCGAGCCAATTCGTACGTTAGTTCGGCTATAGCTTGAGTATGATGGGCAATCCAAGCTCATGTCTTGGTTAGGAAGGAAGTTTACTGGACGGCGGCCGGGCATGGTGTTATTACAATATCGTAGGTACATGAGCAAAGTTTATGATCTCCTCGATGAATAAAGACGTATGTATCTTGTATTCTACTGTAAAGTTTTACTACATTGCGAACAACTTCTCATCGGACTACGATCGAGAGTGAAGCTTGCTCGAGGGGACGAAGTTCGGGACCCCTCGATTGGCCTCAGAACACCTTCAAGGGCTTGTGCCGTCAGGGAGTAGTTCAACAGACGACTCCAGTTCCTCGCGAAAAGGAAGAGAGGAGGAAGCACACCTGAGTAAAGCATTGAAGCGTCGAGCTCCTTCAGGGGTGAGCCCTCCTCCTGTTAAGAGAACCAGAATGGCGGTATCTTTGCGGTGCGCACCCTTCCGATAATCTTTGTCGAAACAAAGCGCTCTGCCTGAGGAGCCTCCTTCACAAGTACACCTTAGTGTTTTCTCTTACGGCTTAGATTTTGTACTTTCTACTTATCACTGCTTTGCTTGTGTAGGCGAGGTCCACATGGTCGGAGATACTCAGAGAACTTCCCGAGGCGTCTATCCTAGAGGTGTCTCGAGTTGCAAGGACTGAGGAGGAACTGTAGCTGATGAAGCTACTGATTTGGTGGAGGTCGCTCCTTCCCCTCCTTTTGAGTATGAGACTTGGGGCTTCTCGAAGCCATTGGCTCCGCCTCGGCAGGAAACTTTCATGGGGCCAACTATGGACAAACCCATAGAAATACCTAGGGTCGGTCTGGCAGTAGCCGAAGATAGGACTTCAGAGTCTGTACCCGTGACGAGCCAGGTGGATGTGGATACTGGGGGTATTACCCATGATCCTTCCATTGTACCTCCTTCTCATGTCGAAAAAGGGTTAAGGATGATCCTGACGCGCTGGAAGACGAGGAAGACCACTCAGTCAAGGAGCTGCCCTTGGCGAATCTTAGGGATTCGTCTCAATGGCTGGTCGAAGATCTTTTGGAAGGGTTTACAGTGAAGGTTGTCGAAGTAATGGCCTGTCGAGCTGTTGAAGGGCCGGTAATAATGACTATCGAATAGTTAGTCGATGAGGTCATTCTAAAATCTGCCGAGGAGGCGATTGAGGAATTAGCTGATATGTTCCTCGAAGAAATAAATGAGGAGATCAATGCAGAACAAGTTGATGCGGTTGTTGATGAGCCGATTACTGAAGTTCTTATCGAGCTGGCCACCAAGATGGCGGTCGATGGTGCTACTGATGAACTTGTCGATGAAACCATTAAGAGCCCGGCCAAGAAGACTGGGAAAGAATCGATCAAAAAGACTGCTTAGGGATCGTTCGTTGAAGAGTAGGGCTGAAACGAGCTGAGCCGAGCCAAGCTTTTATAAGCTTGAGCTTGGCTTGACGAGAATTATTCGAGCTCGAGCCCGAGCTCGAGCTTGATAAGTTTTTTTATTTTAGAGCTTGAGCTTGGCTCGAGCTTGTTTATATTAAGCTTGAGCTTGGCTTGGTTTGAGCTCGAGCTTGGCTTGATAAGGAAGCTTGACTCAAGCTTGATAAACAAGCTCGATAAGCTTGAAATCAAGCTTATCGCTCAACATTATTTCAAGCTCATTAAGCTTGATTTCAAGCTTAACGAGCTTGATTTCAAGCCAGTTAGGTTTGAATTCAAGTATATGAAATATTAACAATTTATTTATATTAATTAAAAAAAAGTTCCTTAATATCACTTGTTAAGGACATAAATATATAATACACACAACCACATTTTTTTTAACCATATATATATATATATATATATATATATATATATATATATATATATATATATATATATATACCCTCGAGTATTTATTTATATATATATATATATATATATATAAATATATATATATATATATATATATATATATATATATATATATAAAGCACATCGAGTCGTGGTGTACTGGTAACACCACCGTGCACCGGGGGTGAGGGCCGGGTTCGAGCCCTTCCTCCCACGGAGGTGGCTGGGTGGCGGTGGCCACGGCCTCCGGACCAAGGTCGGGTGGAGTCGTCCACCGGCTTTGGTTTTTAAAAAAAAAAAAAAAAAAAAAAAAAAAATATATATATATATATATATATATATATATATATATATATATATATATATATATATATATATATATATACTCGAGGGTATTTTATATATATATATATATATATATATATATATATATATATATATATATATATATATATAAAATACCCTCGAGTATATATATATATATATATATATATATATATATATATGAAATATATATATATATATATATATATATATATATATATATATATATATATGAAAACTTTGTGGTGAAACTTTTAAATTCCTAAAATACCCTCGAGTATTTTTATAAAGACTTGCTTGTCATTTATGTTTAAAGTCAAAGCAATAAAGTTTGCTTGCTATGAAGTTTCCTTTTTTCATACAACTCTTCATGTTCCAATGGTAATAAATTTTTCTGTCCTTACCATTTTCCAAAGGTTATTATTCTCAATAGAAAATGAAAAAAGAACAAAATTCGTATTTCGAATATCTTGACAGTGTAAAAAGAAAGCACATATACATGAATAATCACCTGGAAAAGACAGAAAGACGACAGCTGACCTTATGATATTCTAATTAAAATACGTGCAAAGCACGTAGATGTAGACTAGTATATATATATATATATATATATATATATATATATATATATATATATATATATATATATATATAATTAGAATTCAATAAAAAACAAACGAGCTCCAAAACGAGCTTCTAAACGAGCTAGCTCGCAAGATCATAAATGAGCCAGCTCGCGAGCTCAATCGAGCCGAGTACTTACAAGCTTGAGCTTGGCTCGTTTATTAAACGAGCTCAAAAATAAAGCTTGAGCTCAGCTTGTTTACTAAACGAACCGAGCTCAAACGAGCTTTTATCGGGCCGAGCTTCGAGCAGCTCGCAAACGGCTTGGCTCATTTGCAGCCCTATTGAAGAGCCCTCGATTGCAGTCACTACAGAACTGCCCGAAGAGGCTGCCATCGATCCGGCTGCTACGGACTTGGCCAAGAAGACCAATGAAGGGTTGGTCACAGCGGTAGCCGAGAAGTCGATCTATGAGATTGTTCCAGTGCCAGTTCATTTGGCTTCATCCGCAGGAATGGTTGAAGAATCAGCGAGGGAGCCTACTAAGGAGCCAGTTATGCATCCTCCAGTGTTGGCTTATACTGTTTCTGTGCCGCTGAAGGCCTCCGCTCCAGTCCTGGCACCACCTGCTCCAGGTGCAATATCTAGATGCGTATTAGCTATGGCTGCAATCCTGGGACCTTCTATTACGACGTCCTCGATGACCCCAATGGGTTCAGCTGACAATGCATATTATGCCAATCTCATTCTGTGCACCGTTCATCATGCCTTGGTGCATGGTATAAAGGGCATATTACAGGACAATCAATTGCTTAGACGGGCTTGGTCTGTAGTGATGGTTCAACTGGTTGCGTTGTGCGACTATCCAGAGTATGAGGCGAAGGCAGACGCGGGTAGAGGCTCACTGGACAGAATTGGAAGCCAATGTCTTAGAGCTTAAAAATCTTGGGTGTAGCCTTTCATCTCTAACAGATGCAGAGTTAGAGAAAATAGCCGCTAAACTGTCCTAGTATGAACAAAGGCATCAAGCTTTGACCACTAGGCTTGTTGCAATTGAAGCGAAGATTAAAAAGGCGAGTGATGCCGAACAAGTTCAAGTCTATCATCGCACAGCTTTGGAAGATCAGATTCGGCAGCTATAGGAGGAGTTGGCCTTTGTTGAGAGTGAGCTGGATAAGGCAAAAGATCAGCAGGATACCCTTCGCCAGCGTTTCGAGGCCCTGGCTCGAAAGAAGAAAAGCATTGGCGCTCGTCAGGCAGAGTTGGACCTTGCACGCCAAAGCTTGCCTCAGCTCGAGGATGAGGCCGCTCGATGTCAGGAGGCGGAGCGTTGAGCCAAGGAATTGGTTGGGCCTCAAGTTGCTGATTTGAGGAGTCGACTAGAAGAACTCCTGCATCAGTCGTCACAATGTTGATGTCTTTTTGTCTTTTTGTCTTTTTGCCTCTCGCTTCTCGGGACTCTTTTGTAGCAAAAAAACTTTCCATTTCATGAATAAAGTTTTGGCTTTATTTCTTTGCTTGTTTTTTTGCTGTGGACTTTCCTGTACAAGAGTGAGAATTCCCTCAGAGGTAGTATAACGTGATGGGATGGAGATAATTATGCTGGGGATATGGTGTTTTACTCAGAGGTTATATGGACATGGTAAACACAAAATTTCTTAGTGGAAGAATTTTTCTTACTTAGAGGTTATATGGCCATGGCAAAGATAGACTCTACGGGTGTATAAAACGACTCAGAGGTAACATCGACGTGAAAGGTTCTATAGATAATCATGACAACCACGGGGTTTGTCATGAAAGAAGTGTCTATTCAAAGCTAATATGGGCATGGTAGGCACGATCTTCATTGGGGTATAGAATAACAACTCAGAGGTAATATGAACGTAAATTTGTTTTCTACTGGGGAAATATGAAAGAGATGAATTCGCTAATAGAATCCATGAACACCCACAGGAGATGTGGGAGTATATCGATTTAAACTTTAGACATAATACTTCTTCAGAAACTTGCCATTGATCGGCATCATTAGCAAGTCGCCATTAGGTTTGGCCAGCCGGTAAGCGCCATTAGAGTAGACCATTTCTATGACGAACGGTCCTTCCCACTTGGGCTCAAACTTCCCAGCCGTCTTGTGAGTCATCACCATCGGTCGTCAAACTGATAAGACGAGGTCGTCCACTTGAAATGTTCTTTCTCGGAACTTTTTGTTGAAGGCCCCGAAAAACTGAACTTGATAAAGCTCTATCTGTTGCTGAGCTAGCAGATGTTTCTCATCCAATGCCTCCAACTCTTATAGTCGCCGGCGTTGATTGTCTTCGTCAGTCAGCTAGTTGGTGATAGCTACCCGTAAAGATGGGATCTGGATCTCTAGGGGAAGCACCGCCTCGCATCCATAAACAAGAGAGAATGGTATGTTGTCTATGGGTATTCGAACGATTGTACGGTAAGCCCACAGACATTCGCCAAGCTTCTCATTCTAGTCGTATTTATTAGAAGAAACAACTTTCTTGAGCAGCTTGACAATAGTCATATTAAATGCTTCGGCTAGTCCATTTGTTGCAGGCTTGTAAGCCGTTGACGCTATATTATGTATCTGATTCTTATCACAGAATCGATAGAATTCGTGGCACACGAACTGAGGTCCATTGTCATGGATAATCTTTTTGGAAACTCCGAAGCGGTATATGACGTAATGCTTAACAAAGTTAATCACGTTCGAGGTTTTTACCTTATCCAGAGGTAGTGCTTTCGCCCACTTAGAAAGTAGTCGGTAATGGCGAGGATGAATCGACGTCCTTTGAAGAACGGTGGGCTAATCGGCCCAATAATGTCCATTCCCCATACTTCAAACAGCCAGGCGGCCACCGTGGGGGTGTAGAAACTCAGAAGGTTAGGATGAAGTCAGCATGCAACTGACATACCCGACACTTCTTTGCATAATCTATGGTGTCTGCCATCATAGTGGGCCAGTAGTAACCCATGAGATACAATCGATCCTGTAACTTAGGACCAGGCTGGTGAACCCCACAGGTGCTATTGTGTGCTTCCCGGAGTGCTTCTTGCGCTTCTATCGTGGATAGACATCACAGGAGAATTCCATCGTATGAACAATGATACAGCATTTTGGTGGCTGTGTCATAGAAGAACCGGAGTGAGCATCTCTTAACAGAAGCTGCTTCCTTCGGGTCTTCAGGTCGGACTCCGTAGACTGCATAGTCTATGAACAGGAATCACCAATCCCGAATGTCAATATTAGTGTATGTTTGTACTGAGTAACTCAGACACGTATGTAGATTGTTCTTAGGGCAAACTAGCTCTTGACCCATTACTGTGACGGTATATTGGGTTCCGGCCGGAGCTACCAGAGAAGCGGCAAGGCCAACGAGTGCGTCGGCCTCCAAGTTTTATAATCGAGGTACATGTTCTATAAAGAACCCTTTGAAGGTAGAAATGATATTGATTACCGTTTGGTGGTAAGGAACCAGATCTGCATGTCGGACCTCATATTGTCCTCGAACCTGGTTGATAATCAGATTCGAGTCACCGTAGACCTCAATATGATCAACCCCTAACTGCTTAGCAAGCAGGAGCCCGTTGGTGAGAGCGTTGTACTCGGCAACATTATTGGTGCCGGACTCCAAGAGGGAGTACGCACGATGAATGACTAAGCTATCAGGAGTGATGAGAACAACTCTGACCCCTGTAATGACCTCGTCTTTGGAGCCTGTTCTTGAAGCACCGTCAAAGAACATATGCCAGACAGAGTTCTCTGAGACTACATTAGACTCTAGGACTTCATCCGGGATATCTTCGTAGAGTTTGGACGTCTCCGGTACAGGATGCACAGCCAAGAAATTAGCCAATGCTTGTCCTTTAATTGCCTTTTGTGGGACAAAGACTATGTCGTAAAGCGTTAAGAGGATTTCCCACGTAGTCATTTGTGAATTGAGTGCCCCTGGCTTGGTCATAAGGACTCGAAGGGGCTTGACTCTGGAGATGACGTGAATCTTTTGCCTAGCCCCATAATGACACATCTTTTGAATGACGAAGAGTAGAGCGAGACACTCCTTCTCCACAGAATTATACCGATGTTCGACACAAATTATAGTCCAGTTGAGATAGTAGATGGCCTGTTCGTAGCCTTTGTTGCTTCTCTAGGCTAAGAAAGTGCCAAGAGAATGGTTCATATCTCGAACATATAGCAGAAAGGGTCTTTCCATGATCGATGCTACCAGTATTGGAGGACTAGTGAGGTACTTCTTGATGTCGTCGAACACGTGCTGGAATTCTTCGGTCCAGACATAAGAAATCCCTTTCTTCATCATTTTAGTGAAGGGTTGACACCGACCAGAGAGATTTGCTATGAATCTTCTAATATATGCCAAGCGTCCTTGCAGGCCTCGAAGCTCACGGAGATTCTTTGGGAGAGTCATGTCCAAGATTGCCCTTAGCCGTAATAATAAAACCCAAGAACTTGCCGGTGGAACCTCCAGGAAAGACTTGATCGGATTCATCTAAAGTCGATGTGTCCGCATCAAGTCAAACACCGTTCTTAAGTCATCCAAATGACTGGATTTACTCTTGCTTTTAACGGCAATGTCATCAATATAACATTCTACCATTTTTTGGAGGTGTTTGCGGAATATAGTGCTCATAGCCCGCTGGTATGTTGCTCGCGCATTCTTTAACCCGAATGGCATTACTGTGTAACAGTGTATCCTTTTGGGGTCCAAAATGTAGTATGCTTCTCGTCTTCAGGGAACATCTTGATCTGGTTGTAGCCTGAGAAACCATCCATGAAGGATATTTGCTCGAAGCCATAAGTGTCGTCAATCATCACGTCGATGATCGGAAAGATAAACTCGTATTTTGGATAGGCCGATTTGAGATCCCTGATATCTATGCAGACCCGAATCTTCTCGTTCTTCTTAGTGACTGGGATAATATTGGCCATCCAATCTAGATGTTGATCCTTGCGAATGAAGCCACTCTTTATGAGTTTGTCGACTTCTTTCTCGATAGCATCCATGATATTAGGGCAGAAATAATGTTGTTGTTGTTTGACAGGCTTAACATCGGGTAAGATGTTGAGATGGTGTATTACAACTTGTGGGTCTAAACCAGACATGTCTTCATAGCTCCAAACAAAGACATTAATGTACTCTCGGATAGGTTATACCAGAGATTCTTTGTTTTTCTCTTGTCAAGCTTTTGCTGATGAAGATGGATTTAGGGGAAGCCCCATCTTCCAGCTCGACTTGGACGACCTCATCTTCAAAGGGAGGTTCGTGCTATTCGAAGCGCCATTCCCATTAGGATCCCAGGTGTTGAACCCAGGGTTCATCCTTGAAGAATTCATGTATTTGGCCTTCATCCTCAACTAGGGGATCAACAGAGACCATATTGACGGACAGTATCTCCTTGAAGGCTTGGCCGATACTGGTATGTGTCCCAGGTTGAGGAATTAGAGGAGTGTGAATGCATCATGGCCTCTGGCTCTGAGCTCTCTAAAGTTATAGTGGGTATAACAAAACCCAATCTCCGATGAGTGCGCTGATAGTAATTCTCAGACTTTCCCTTTGGAGCACGAAGTCGTAATGGAAGACGTCATCCTTTGCCATAATTCAATCCTCTGTCGTTGTTCAAGTCATAACACATCTTTTGGATAAGGTGTTTGGCTTGAGTAGTGTAATGGTACGGCTACATCTTATCGTTATCAGGTTCGGGTTCTATCGGAGCTAGCCATTGAGGGTGCTCCAATCGACCGAAGATGATGGGTTCCTCCTCTTTCTTCCTTGCTGGGACCAAGAAGTAGGCACCTCGAGAAGAGACAACTCGGCTTGCAAGATTAGCGGTTGTCACTTGTGTTTGCAGCATATACAAAGCATTGTCTAAGAAATACCTAATGTTCCGGTGTGCACACGAGTAATTCAAAGACAACTTTCTATTAGTGAAATACGAAATCTTATCCTGGAGGATTACATCATTTAAGGAATATGCCTCAGCATTAGCACATACATAGTCTCCTAGCTCCTCGTCAGTGAGAACTAGGGACACCATGGGGGAAGGTGGAGGAGGCTTTCGCTTTAACTTGAAACGCCTGCTCAAAAGTCCAATTCTGGACACAAGGGCAAAATCATAATTTTGGGTCAAAATGATGTCCGTCGTTGGACCCATTTTGCACCAAAAAGTATGCCAATACCAATGGTCTCTAAATTTGTAAAACTACATGTCTACAGTTTTGATTTGACGAGATGAACCAAACCATATGTCCAAAGTTGGATTCCGGTAGGCCGTGCACAGATTCGTCCGTTGGATCGGGTCGCGGGCCTGCCAAAATAGCATTCCGGTCGACCTTTTCAGGATCGGACCTAACTTGGCTCACAGGACCAGTAAAATGACACAGTCCTAGTGGCGTAAGTTTTGTCTCGAGACAACGAACGTGCACGAAGTAATTGGAAAGTTTGCAAAATCATCGATACGGGAAAATTTGACGGATACGCATCGAATTCGTCGCGTACACGGATTCTATCAAATCCCACACATACACGAAGTCCATACGCACCTTTCGATGCAAGTGGTTCGCTACCAAGTTGCACGGATTGTTGGTACGGACTCCGTATCGGGGTTTTTCTATGTTTTGAAAACAGCTTTTTCTCCAAATTGGAACTGATTTTAAACAGAAAACAAACATCTAGAAATTAAACTAAAAATAGATTTTTGATCTCGGTTAGGTGGTCTAGAACTTTATTCAAGCGGATTTCACAATTTTACGATAACTCGATCGTAAATCGACCGCAAATATGGGTAGTTGCGGCAGTTTTTAAGGTTCAGAGTATCGAGTTTTTTTCTTGATTTTGGAACTCGATTTTCGTCGTGCACGATACAAAATAAAATAAAATACTTGAAGGAGATAGAAGAAGGATAGGTTGCCATGGTACCTGAGAAATCAGTTTGATAAAATAACGAACATGGTAGGAAAAATCGTATTATGAAGTTGCCTTTTCGGCGCTGCCTTCTGTTGTTGTCGCCCAGGCAGCGGGTCGGGGTCGCGGCTAGGGTAGGGTTAGGGTTTTTATTGCTTTTTTTTTCATTTTCGTATGTGTGTGTGTGTGTGTGTGTGTGTGGCTTGGCTTTGGTTGCTACTGTTCCTATGGGAACAGTAGCTGGTTTTATTTATTTATTTATTTATTTACTTATTCTCTTTTTTAAAACCATATATAGCTATTTAGATATGCATTCTTTTATATATATACCCATATGCTCTCTTATAAATCAAATAAAAATTTCTAAATATTTTTAGAAAAATCAAAATACAATCTAAAATGTTTTAAATACTATCTCGCACCAAAATACCTAGTAGCTATAATGTAGCAATTCCCTGCTACTATAAATATTAGCAATTCCCAACCATTATCAAAAATAACACAAAAACTTTGTGAACTATTTAGTATATATATATATATATATATATATATATATATATTTTTATATATATATATATATATATATATATATATAAAATATATATATATATATATATATATATATATATATATATATATATATATATATATATATATATATATATATATATATATATATATATATATATATATATGTAATGTATCATTCATCTAGCTCCCAAAATATTTATAAGAACCTAAAATTAAAAAGTCACTTAATAATAAAATTAAGAAATTATTTTTTATGAAGTATCTAGCACAAAAATTGGTACAAATTATCTATGCATGCATATAATGCAGCATTTAACTTGCTCCCTACTATTAACAAAATATAAAATTAAAGTCCACAAAAAATATACTATAAAATATATTAAGTAAACTAAATATAAATTTCTAAAATTTAGGGATTTTACATCCTTCCCAACTTATAAAAATTTTGTCCTCGAAATTAAGAATAATCTTAATATCAACAAATAACGAGATTTTATACAAAGAAACAGGAGGTACATCAAATCAGAACTCGTTTTTCGAAAGGGTGGTGGAGGTGGATATAAAAGGAATCCAAATTGGCACCATACCCTACAAGATAGGGTATTCTTGGTTTCAAGGCCCTACCCAACTTATAGCAGCTGGTTAACCGCAAAAATCGCAGTTACGAGACTTTAAGAATGACAATTTCTATGTAAAGATATGAGAATAATGGGTACTTCTAGCCGTAGTTATGGTTCCTAAAGGAAGCCTAGATATTGTTATGGAGTTCCCGGTTAATAACTTTTACAGGAGAATTTTTACAATCTAACGTCGTTCCTATCGGCTATGCTTTCAATAAGATGTTAAAAATCTCTTGTTCCAATATAACTAGAACAATTTGGTTCAGCGGGATTTCAGTCTTCGACTAACATGGGTGGCTAAGAGGTGAGAGTCCAAAATAGTGCTGAACCTTTCTATAGGTGTTCAGCAGGCAAGGGTTTGGAATCTTTAAGTCATAATGACTAGTGTGTACGGGATCGGTGTTTGGTGTTGTGTATAGAGCTTGTGCTTCTTTAGCGGAATGCATATGTCGTAGGTATAACATGTCTTGCATGGATCATGGGTATCCAGTTTGTTCGAAGGAATGTGTCGATATTGCATGGTTAAATAAGAATAAGACAAAAATGGGCCTCTATGGTTTTTTCTAAGGAAAATGTGTCATATGGGTGGTGTAATTGAAATAGAGCACGAGAAGGTGCATTTGTGTGGAATATGTATGTCATATGTATAGCTTGATTTGTCCAGTTCATGAGTGTAAAATTTGTTGGAAGAAAATGCTAGTGTTGTGCTCACAAATATCAAAGTCACGGTAGAGGGTATCATTTGATATGGATAGGAGTGGGATCTATGAACCACTAAATTATTAGCATATTTGGAACCAATCATTTCCAATCGTTTGCTAATTCCAAGAACCCTACATTTCTTAGAGAGGCTCACAATCTTATGCGCCACGGGAACTCCCGTTCTCGAAGTTAAAACTAAGACACGATTCTACGATAAAATGATATTTGAAGAAGCGCGGTCGGATCTCTATTACCTTAATTGTTGGAATAACCGCACGATAAAATAGAAACGATATACAATATGAAAAGAAGTCATGTACAGAGCTCGTACCGTGATTTTTAGCAATTAGAAGAAATGGTTGTGTATGTCATTCTTGCATTCCTAAATTTGCGAGTTTTAATAATAACACATGAATCGAGGGTAGCGTGTTTAACCCTTCCTACGGCTTATGCAAGAGTATAGTCGAGGGCAACGACTTCTATAGACCGTCAAGAAATACCTTGGATGACTAAATCCCTAATTTCCTGCTCATAACAAGCTTCTCACTTACGGCTATAAGGCCCTAGTGGCATCAAAGGGAGTATTTGTGATATTACTGCTAACTAACAAGTCCAAATATTTGTCTAAGAAATGACGGGTTAACTATATTAAACAGGACAACTAAACTTTTTAGAGTGTTGCTTTACTATCCACTAGTGTCTTAACAATAAATGGCATATCTAGGACAATGCTCTACGTGATTGCTCTATATTGCTGCTGAGATTCTACAGATTGTCTAAATTGACCTGCTCCTAGTTATTCTAGCTGGTAATAAGGCTGGGTTGATCAAACATCAATCTATGATTGAATGAATCTTGGGTTTTCTTTACATTGGCTGGACAAGATCCTATAAAATCAATATTGTAAAACCCCTAAATTTCTACTATTTTTTTTTGGTACCGATTTTTAAATTTTGTATTGTACGTCGCATAGTCGTATTGTACGTCGCACACAAAATTTTATTTTTGCTCGACGAGTGCGAATATGTGCGAGTGTACATATTTTTAGAAAAATATTTTTCTTAATTCTATAGTTTCAAAATAATATATGTAATATTTAATTTAGCTATCAAATTTTTTTTTAATTTATGATTTTATTTATGAAAAGCCTTTTTAATTAGAATAAATAATATTCTTAGTACATACGCATATTTCCTAAATGTTTTGCTAGTTTATTTTAAATAAAAATATAATTTTCGAGATTTATTAATATTAATAATTTATCATTCAAAAAGATTTATTATTTTCGAAATTATTATTATTAGTATTTTTGGAAAACATATTTTTGAAATATTCGTGACGATTTAAATTTTGATTTGATTCCATGGATATAGTAAACTAATATCTACATTTTAAATTGATTTGATTTTAAACTAAAAAGTATTTAAATTTGATTTGAATTGGATTTGGATTTGAATTTGGATTCGATTGATTTTAAATTAAATTGCAAACTATCTATTTTTGGGTTTAAACCAAATCCTAATCCTATCCAAATGGGAATTCCCACGTCCTATAAATAGGCAGGTACTCCTCCATAAATTTTATTCCACAAAATTCTCCTCCACCCATAAGTTTCGTGCAACGTGTCGGTGTCAATTCTTATTCCATATTTTCTTTACATATACAATTCCAACCACTTCGTGTCGGACACACCTCGACACAATCGAAATCCTAAACGCTAATCCTATTCTAAAATCCAGCCCGTCACCGTTCCCGACCAGTAGCCAGCCACGTCCTGACACCACCATCGACAGTTAGACACAACCTCCGTCGCCGTCATCACCACCACAGTCCCGACATCGCCCCCACTACCACCACCTAGACAGTCTCCTCCTCTCCGCCTATGCACAGGCACCAGGACCACCCTCGCCACCACCACCCTTTGCTGCCACCGGCCGGAACCACAGCCTACCACCGCCACTATCCCGAAAATCCCAGCAAAGAAAAGGAAAAGAGGAAACCCGGACCCTTACCTCCCTCGTCGCCGTCGAAACCCCCGCCGTGCGTCCGCCTCTCCTCGCGTTCGTAGCTCCCGCGCAGGCGTCAGCCCCTGCGCCGCCTCCTCGGCGTGCCACATCCGTCCGACCCGCTCCCTCTCTCTGCCCTAGCTCCCCTTAGCGCCGCCGCCGGATCATCCGCTTCTTCCGCCATCCTCCCTTTTCTCTGCCCCGTCGGCGCCCGACAAGCGCGGCGGCAGCCCCCGCCAATTTTTCCCAAACCCCCTCCGCCATGCTCACCTGAATCCCCGCGCCTCCGCGCGCCGCCCCAACTTCCCTTCTACGCCGTTCGCTCGATCTCCCCTCCGTCGGACCACCCTTTCGCCGCCTCTCCCCGGCCAGAAACCCTAGCCACCCGAGCCCTCTCCTCTATTCGCGCCTCCGCCGCCGCTAGCTCCGCCACCGCTCCCCTCTCATTCCTCTTGCTCACCCCCTCTCTCCAGCCTCTCGTCCCCGCTCTCTTCTCTTCTCCGATCACCTTCTCTCCCTGTTCCTCTGTTCGGTGGCCATTTTCTGCACTTCCTCTCTCTTCTTACTCTATTAAGGAAATTACTTTCGATTTCTTTTACTTTACTTCCTCAACAGAGGATAGGAAACAAAAAGGAAGAGCAGCTTCATTGTGAGTTGATATTTTTGGTTGATTTTTCGTTTGGTTGTTATTTGTGTTTTTATTTTTTTTATTTTAATATATTTATTGTTATAATATTTATTATTATTATTATTATTATTATTATTTTCATTTATTACTATTAATGTTATTAGTATTATTATTATTATAATTGTTATTACTGTTATTATTATTATTATTATTATTATTATATTTAATTATTATCATTATCATTATCATTATTAATTATTATTATTACCATTATTATTATTTTATTAGCTTACATATTATTATGATTTTATGATTACTAATATTACTAACTATAGTATTCTATGTTGTCATTTATATTTTTTGCTATTATTATTATTGTTATTATTATACTTTAGTAACTAAGATTAGTGTCATTATTAACTATTATTAAAAAAAATTAGTTTTGTGTAAATAGGCTTCTCAAAATTTTCTTCTAAAAATATATATGTCCATTTATATAAATAATTTATTTGGCTTGGCCTATATTTTTAATTATGG
The DNA here is from genome assembly GCA_029216955.1 of Iris pallida. Lineage (NCBI taxonomy): Eukaryota > Viridiplantae > Streptophyta > Magnoliopsida > Asparagales > Iridaceae > Iris > Iris pallida. The sequence goes on along the minus strand of JANAVB010032018.1, from coordinate 6,789,612 downwards.
TTTTAGAACCTTAACTAAATTTTCTAGATTTTTAATATTACCTATAAATATGTTGATCCATAAAATGTAGTTTGCAAATCATGAAATAAATTCTTAGTATTTTTCTCTTCAATAATTATCTAAAGGTATTTTTAAAATTATAAAATATAGATTTTTGCCTAAACTCATATCTTCACAACCTTAGCGTTTTAGCTAAATCGATTTTCCATATTTTCAAAGATTTATCTAGAAACTATAGTTTCCAATATTAAAGAATAGTTTTCTAAAATCGTATAGATATTTTTATCTAATTTCTTTAATTTCTTCCCTGTCCGTATCCATGTCCTGTTGTTCCTATTCCTTCGCCCATTTCGAGACTACCTATGTCCACCCTAACTAATTTGACCCTTCTGGACCCAACGGAACTGTCCGTGCCACCATCCGAGGTCACCTTGTGTAGTTGTTGCACCGAAGTCGCAGTTCGTGCCACCTTGAGCATTGCAGTACACTAGGTGCTCTACCAAGCAAGACACCTTGCATTTACTGTTTAATTTTCTTGCTCAATATCATGCATGTTTTTACTTATTGTAGAAAATATAAATTGTACTTGCAAATTATTATATTTTAGTTGCATTTGGCTTAGAGTTAAGGGACCACCTTTGTTTGTGTCGCATTCATTGGCCCGACACTTGTGTATCACGAGTCACGAGTCTCATATAGATCTCGGACGTACGTATCGACTGGCCATCGATGCGCACATGCCGTGTGATAGGCAATAACTGCTAAATAGTTATGGTTGTCTAGAAGACTTAGCAACATAGCAGTTATTAGGAATGTCGTAATGTGGATTCAGCACGAGTAGTGCATGGGGAGGGTGGAGACAGTTATTAGGCGCAGGGATTTTCACACCTTTACTTTTCTCTGGATGCCATTTGTGACTCAGTCGAGAGACTAGTAGCCGTGCATTTATTTACTTTTCTCTAGATGACACTAGTGCCTCGGTTGAGACACAAATGTGCCGTGCATTTACTTTCCTCTAGCTGCCATTAGTGACTCACCCAAGAAGCTAGTGGCCGTGCATTTATTTTTCTCTAGACGCCCCTTAGTTTTCGTTCGAGTGCTAATGGGTCGTGCATTTACTTTTCTCTAGATGCCACTAGTGACTTGGTTGAAACGCTAACGTGCCGTATTTCTCGCTTCGGGAGCCCTTGTGTGGAACGTTGTCTTCAAATTTTATTAACACATAGAATGGTTAAGGACCTTTATTTGTATAGTCACATATACTATTCTGCTGAGCTAACTTTATTCAGTTTATGGCATGATATTATGTGTCTTGTTACGTCCCTCTGAGGACCTGGTTGTCTTGCCAGGTGTGTGCTATTGTCTTCACAGGTGTTCTAGCTCTAGCCGTGACTATCTCTATTTTTCGAGGATGATTGCGCTTGGATCGTTATCGCTTCGCTCACCAAATTTATATCTTTTCTTATGTATTTTTCCTTTACTTGTTGGTAGTGGATTTGTCTCCGCCCAACATATTGTATCAAGACAATTTATTACCTTTATATGATGTCTTTTATTCAATTATTTTGCGTGGATGAGATTAGTTATGGTTCTACTGCATTTTACAGCTTATGTATTCATACGAGGATTCCATATATTGGAGTGTACTTCGTATGAATACAGCTGGTATGTCTACGTTCCTAGTCCTACGTATTTTGGGACTGGGACGTTACATGTTTTTGTGGTGGCCCATGCAGGTCAAGATAAATTGTTTGGTTACTTTACCGTACCAAGCAAGCCTGTGTATAGGATTAGAAGTCTAGGATCTCATCCACATACTTGACCTCTTTCCTTGATTTTATCTACCGTTTGACTCATCAATTGCATCTTGCTTGCTTCCTTCCATCCCTATTCTTATCTTCCCTTCGTGCTTGCTAGAGATTGACCCTACTAGTTAGTTGTCCCAAAACACCATTAGTTTAATTCTTTAAATTGGGTAGAATACCTTATGAACTAGCAACCCCTTTGACCTAGTGACCTATATTAGCAAGCTTATTTAGATCCTAGAATCTAGAGGGCCTAACCCATCTAGCCAACCAAGGACTTGGACAAGAAGACTATAGGACGACTGTATGACTTAGAATCATTCTACCTTCTTTAAATCTTAATCTCTCGTACCTATGTATTTACCAATGATGCTAATGTAGCCTAGTTTTTGCAAGCTTATTCTTTATCAAGTTTGTTCATGACATATGCTATTGAGCGCTCACTAGCCTATTGTCTAATCAGAACCGGTACATAATGGTCTGATCAACCAAGTATACTTTGGTTCGCTTTTGTCTATTACTCTACGTGGATGGGGACATAATTAAACTTGGCCCTTACAATCCCATCCACGACTGCCTTGGCAACTCCATTTGAAATTTTCGGTCGTCCTTGAGTCACATATTCGTATTCGATAACGCCTCCTGCTTCGTCCTCACCTATTTTAGGAGGACGAAAGCGTCATACTAGAACTTCCTCTAACCTTCCCATCGACTATGACCCTTATCACTCGATGTTGCCATATCTTTGTCTTGAACTACTTGACCTTCCCTCGACCCTAAATCTACAATCTTGACTTTCTAATCACTTGAAATTAAGAGTGATTACAATCGTCTCTTAATCATATCTTCAACCTAGACTACGACCATATAAACTTCGAACCCTTCTATCTACCGTTGTGCCTAATCACCTCCTACTAAATCCTTAATTTCGAGGACGAAATTCTTTTAAGTTGGGTAGGATGTAAAACCCCTAAATTTCTACTATTTTTTTTGTATCGATTTTTAAATTTTGTATTATACGTCGCATAGTCGTATTGTACGTCGCACACAAAATTTTATTTTTCCTCGACGAGTGCGAATATGTGCGAGTGTACATATTTTTAGAAAAATATTTTTCTTAATTCTATAGTTTCAAAATAATATATGTAATATTTAATTTAGCTATCAATTTTTTTTAATTTATGATTTTATTTATGAAAAGCCTTTTTAATTAGAATAAATAATATTCTTAGTACATACGCATATTTCCTAAATATTTTGCTAGTTTATTTTAAATAAAAATATAATTTTTGAGATTTATTAATATTAATAATTTATCATTCAAAAAGATTTATTATTTTTGAAATTATTATTATTAGTATTTTTGGAAAACATATTTTTGAAATATTCGTGACGATTTAAATTTTGATTTGATTCCATGGATATAGTAAACTAATATCTATATTTTAAATTGATTTGATTTTAAACTAAAAATTATTTAAATTTGATTTGAATTGGATTTGGATTTGAATTTGGATTCGATTGATTTTAAATTAAATTGCAAACTATCTATTTTTGGGTTTAAACCAAATCCTAATCCTATTCAAATGGGAATTCCCACGTCCTATAAATAGGCAGGTACTCCTCCATAAATTTTATTCCACAAAATTCTCCTCCACCCATAAGTTTTGTGCAACGTGTCGGTGTCCAAAATTCTTATTCCATATTTTCTTTACATATACAATTCCAACCACTTCGTGTCGGACACACCCCGACACAATCGAAATCCTAAACGCTAATCCTATTCTAAAATCCAGCCCGTCACCGTTCCCGACCAGTAGCCAGCCACGTCCTGACACCACCATCGACAGTTAGACACAACCTCCGTCGTCGTCATCACCACCACAGTCCCGACATCGCCCCCACTACCACCACCTAGACAGTCTCCTCGTCTCTGCCTATGCACAGGCACCAGGACCACCCTCGCCACCACCACCCTTTACTGCCACCGGCCGGAACCACAGCCTACCACCGCCACCATCCCGAAAATCCCAGCAAAGAAAAGGAAAAGAGGAAACCCGAACCCTTACCTCCCTCGTCGCCGTCAAAACCCCCGCCGTGCGTCCGCCTCTCCTCGCGTTCGTAGCTCCCGCGCCGGCGTCAGCCCCTGCGCCGCCTCCTCGGCGTGCCACGTCCGTTCGACCCGCTCCCTCTTCCGCCCTAGCTCCCCTTAGCGCCGCCGCCGGATCATCCGCTTCTTCCGCCATCCTCCCTTCTCTCCGCCCCGTCGGCGCCCGACAAGCGCGGCGGCAGCCCCCGCCGATTTTTCCCAAACCCCCTCCGCCATGCTCGCCTGAATCCCCGTGCCTCCGCGCGCCGCCCCAACTTCCCTTCTACGCCGTCCGCTCGATCTCCCCTCCGTCGGACCACCCTTTCGCCGCCTCTCCCCGGCCAGAAACCCTAGCCACCCGAGCCCTCTCCTCTGTTCGCGCCTCCGCCGCCGCTAGCTCCGCCACCGCTCCCCTCTCCTTCCTCTTGCTCACCCCCTCTCTCCAGCCTCTCGTCCCCGCTCTCTTCCCTTCTCCGATCACCTTCTCTCCCTGTTCCTCTGTTCGGTGGCCATTTTCTGCACTTCCTCTCTCTTCTTACTCTATTAAGGAAATTACTTTCGATTTCTTTTACTTTACTTCCTCAACAGAGGATAGGAAACAAAAAGGAAGAGCAGCTTCATTGTGAGTTGATATTTTTGGTTGATTTTTCGTTTGGTTGTTATTTGTGTTTTTATTTTTTTTATTTTAATATATTTATTGTTATAATATTTATTATTATTATTATTATTATTATTATTATTATTATTATTATTTATTACTATTAATGTTATTAGTATTATTATTATTATTGTTATTATTATTATTATTATTATTATTATTATTATTATTATTATTATATTTAATTATTATCATTATCATTATCATTATCATTATTAATTATTATTATTACCATTATTATTATTTTATTAGCTTACATATTATTATGATTTTATGATTACTAATATTACTAACTATAGTATTCTATGTTGTCATTTATATTTTTTGCTATTATTATTATTATTGTTATTATTATACTTTAGTAACTAAGATTAGTGTCATTATTAGCTATTATTAAAAAAAATTAGTTTTGTGTAAATAGGCTTCTCAAGACGCCCCTTAGTAACTAAGATTAGTGGCCGTGCATTTATTTTTCTCTAGACGCCCCTTAGTTCTCGTTCGAGTGCTAATGGGTCGTGCATTTACTTTTCTCTAGACGCCACTAGTGACTTGGTTGAAACGCTAACGTGCCGTGTTTCTAGCTTCGGGAGTCCTTGTATGGAACGTTGTCTTCAAATTGCATTAACACATAGAATGGTTAAGGACCTTTATTTGTATAGTCACATATACTATTCTGCTGAGCTAACTTTATTCAGTTTATGGCATGATATTATGTGTCTTGTGTCGTCCCTCTGAGGACCTGGTTGTCTTGCCAGGTGTGTGCTATTGTCTTCGCAGGTGTTCTAGCTCTAGCCGTGACTATCTCTGTTTTTCGAGGATGATTGCGCTTGGATCGTTATCGCTTCGCTCGCCAAATTCATATCTTTTCTTATGTATTTTTCCTTTACTTGTTGGTAGTGTATTTGTCTCCGCCCAACATATTGTATCAAGACAATTCATTACCTTTATATGATGTCTTTTATTCAATTACTTTGCGTGGATAAGATTAGTTATGGTTCTACTGCATTTTACAGCTTATGTATTCATACGAGGATTCCATATATTGGAGTGTACTTCGTATGAATACAGCTGGCATGTCTACGTTCCTAGTCCTACGTATTTTAGGACTGGGACGTTACAAATATGAACCATTCCTATTAGGTTAGGGTAACCTAGAATAAGTTCAAACTCATGTGGTTCGGTTATTTGTCAGTCGAGTTGGTTAACTAGGTTCTTTAAGCCCAAAAATGCGACTTCTGTGACTTTTATGTTTAAGCAGCACATAGGGTCTCCATTAGATGGCACACTAGTGGTCCATGCGTAGTGGGCTTCGAGTAGGTCACAACAATATATTGGGTTGAAAGATTTGAGTTGAGGTTGGATCTTTAATTGAAGTCGGGAAGTTCATCGATATTATGGTAAGGGTTATAGTTAGCTTTTTTGACCCGAAAGTCGCATCATAAAAATAGAGTACAAGGGAACGTGGTTTAGTGGGACATGATTTGTCTACATGAAGGTAGGCTCGTCTAGGTCTTGTATATGATATTTGTTGGATGGTAACAACTAATATTGTGCTCCGAATATTGATGTCACGGTAGGGAACATCAAATGATCTAAATAGAAAGTGGATGTTCATGAGGCACTAATTTATCACCCTAGTTGGAACCAATTTATCCTAATTAATCAATAATACTAATAAATCCTAAAATTTAGAGGGGCTCCCAACTTATATACTTCAGAAATTTATTTTTCGAAACTAAGACAAGGTTTTATGATTAATGAAGCTTGAAAAATTTAAGTCGTGATCATGGTGTAATAGATCATGTGATACGATAGATATGGATCTTTGAAGATTTTTATTGTATAATAGCTTTTACGGTCATAGATGGTATGGCGAACTAAGGAAGAAACTTGGTGTCTATCTATCCTCAAATACAAGCATTTGTTTTTTCGAAATTGGTAATGGCGAAAAACAATAAAGAGTTAAAGGGAGAGGGAATCGAATGCAAATACAGGATTTGAACGACGATTGAATAATTTCAAGAAGAGTTGTCAAGGCAGGGGCGGATGAGATCCTGGAGACATCTATATCTCAATCCACGTGGGATAATCATATGAAAAGTGAACCAAGTGCACTAAGGTTAATCAGACCATAATACACCGATTCTAATTTAAATAATACGTTAGTGGGCATCCCCAGTAAACATATATCCTGAACAAGCTCGATAACGAATGAGCTTGCAAAACTGGACTATAATAGCAGCATTAGTCAGGGCAATCCAAAAATATTAGTACCTAAGATTTCTGATTGAAAGAGAGCACAAGTAGTTCAACTTCATCAAATATAAGACTCGTCCGAAATTAGTACCTCTACAATTGTCTCTTGTCTAAAACTTGCTCGACCAATTGGGATATGAACCTCCAAACACTATAGTCTAGGTAATCCTCTTCATTTCCTCTTTAATGGGTCGTAAGGACAAAGAGAAGGATAGGTCATGTGGCATTCTACCCAACTTATAATGGTTCAATTTACAGTGTGGTTGAATATTGAAACGTATATACCTATTGCAAGTCTTTCTAACATCTATCATGCACGAAATAAAAATAAGATTAATTTATGGTAGAAAGAGTTTAAGTAAAATGCAAATCAAGAAAGGCACGCGAGAGTTCAAAATTTGGATTCAAGAAGGAGGTCAAGTATATGGATGAGATCCTAGATCCTAATCCAACATGTAGGCCCGTTCGGTACAGTAACATAACCGAAATAACTAACTGGACCTGCATGGGCTACCATAAAAACATGTAATGCTCCAGTCCCAAAATACGTAGGACTAGGAACGTAGACATGCCAGCCGTATAATAAATATACGTAAGCTGTAAAATATAGTAAACCATGACAACTAATCTCATCCACAAAATAAAGATAAAAAATTTATAGAATCAAATAAGAATTTATCTTTTGTACATGTAGTTGGGCGAAGACAAATGCACTACCAACTATTTTAAATAAGAGAAGAGTATACAAGAAAAAGATAGATAAAAATAGTAATGGATGATCCAAGAGCAATCCTCCTCGATATAGAAGGGAAGACCACGATCTTGGCTAGAGCACCTGTGAAGCATCATGAAAAAGCACACACCTAGAGAGATCACCAGGTCCTCAGAGGGACATAACAAGATAGAGGAAAAACATGCCATAATAAACTGAATATATATAATATGTCACAAGTCACAAGTAAAGTAAAATAGTCCCAATCATAATAAGGCCTAATATCTTATCATCAAAACAGTGGCCTACCCCTACAACCAAACAAGGACAAAGGGTAGCACACTAATCCGTGATGCGATATTGTCCCATGCTACTGTTGGAACGAAGTTAACATGACATCAACTGAGGTCACCTAACCATTCTACTGTGTTCATGCAGTTAAGAACAAGCCTTTAGTCGCATGGGGACTTCTAGCTAAAATAGGATTCGGTATAGCATAACGTTCCAATAACGTCAGTGGCCAACCTGAGAGGGTAACCATACCAATATCTCTAGTGGAGCTTCCGGATTACAAAAGAAAAGTGTAATATTGGCCCATACGATAAGGAAATATACTCCCTACCTAATGTACCTATTTAAGCCGCATCCACGACCATGTACCTCTACTAACTACTAAGTATCCTAGCATGCCTCTATTGGCAATTAGACCTAATGCATGCGCACGGGTGATCAGCCAACACGCAAGTACCTCTATATGCTAGTCATCTCACACATATCTTATGATACAACTGTGTCAAGGTTTATGAAATCCACTACAGACGATAGTCCCTTAACTCTAGGTCCACATGCAAATAAAAAGACAAGAAGGGAAGCATCATGTATAACTGAGAGCAAGTAAGTAAACTGTAATAAGAATGCAACTATAAGAACTGGAAATAGACAAGCAGTGATATGAAATAACTAAATAAAAATACAAAATAAATATAAGTAGTAGATATGGCAAGTTTTCTTGCATGAGGTTGTGTGCAGAAAGGGCGACGTCCAATAACTCAAATCGATAAATCAATGAAGCATAGAAAGTCAAATCTCACAAACATCCTCGAATGCTAAAATAAATACCACAAACATTTTTGGTATAAAAGATATGTCTTAAAATGCCTGTCCAAAAGTCCAATTCTGGACACGGGAGTAAAATCATAACTTCTGGACAAAACGATGTCCGCCGTTGGACCTATTTTGCACCGAAAAGCGTGCCAATACCTATGGTCTCTAAAGTTATCAAATTACATGTCTACGGATCTGTTTTGATGAGACGAACCGAACCGTATCTCCAAAGTTGAATTTCGGGGGGCCGTGCACAAATTCGCCCGTTGGATCGTATCGTGGGCCCGCCAAAATAGCATTCCGGTCGACCTTCTCAGAATCGGACCAAATTTGGCTCACAGGAACAGTAAAATGACATGGTCCTAGTTGTGCAAGTTTCGTCTCGAGATGATGAACGTGCACGAAGTATTGGAAAGTTTGCAAAATTATCGATACGGGAAAATTCGATGGAGACGCATCGAATTCGTCACGTACACGGAACCAATTCGATTTCTATCAAATCCCACACGTGCATGAAGTCCATACCCACCTTTCGATGCAAGTTATTCACGACCAAGTCGTTCGGATTGTCGGGACGGACTCCGTATAGGGATTTTTCTATGTTTTGAAAATAGCTTTTTCTCCAAATTGGAACTAATTTTAAACAAAAAATAGACATCTAGAAATAAAACTAAAAATATATTTTTGATCTCGGCTAGTGTTCTAGAACTTTGTTCAAGCGGATTTCAAAATTTTATGATAACCCGGTCGTAAATCAACCGCAAACATGGGTAGTTGGGGCAGTTTCTAATGTTCAAAGTATTGAGTTTTTTTCTCGATTTTGGAAATCGATTTTTGTCATTCACGATATGAAATTAAATAAACTACTTGAAGGAGATAGAAGAGGGTTAGGTTGTCATGGTACCTGAGAAATTAGTTTGATAAAATATCGAACATGGTAAAAGAAATCGCATTACGAAGTTACCCTATCGGCGCTGTCTTCTGTTGCTGCTACCCTGCGGCTTACTACTGGCGTGACCACCGCACGCGTGTTTGCCATTAAAATATCAAGAACAAGAATTACAGATGAATTGAACTTGATTGCAAACTCGCTTGTACGAAACAAATCATAGGAAACGATCTAAGTACAATCGTTAAAATTTTTGATTCTGGAGGGATGGCGGTGGATGCTCGAGAAAGTGTAGCAACTCTTCCTTACTCCTTGAACTATCAGACATAGTCTTTGCTCTTGAAGAAATTGCCAGCCTTTAGCATGGGTGTGGTACCCTGCTATTTATAATGATTTCGGAATGAAGAGTATTTTGGGCCGCATAGATGGTCTCGTGGCCACATGGTTGTAACAGCACACGAAGACTCGGTCTTTGGCTGCCAGCTGGTGTTTTATTGAGATTTTTTTGTTGCAGCAAATCTGGGTGGTTGAGACTTGGCCAACTTGCCATGTGTCCCCCTCCCTCCCACAGAGTAGAGCCTGAATCGTTTTGGCCGCATAGTGGCCTTAGGAGCCCTTCTTCTGCGGCTCGGCACAACTTGGCCGCGTGGGATCTTCAGGAGCATTCCTTCTGCGGCTTGGTTTCACTTGGATGCATGGGATCTTCGAGAGCCTTGCTTCTGCGGCTCGAGTCCACTTAGTTGCATGAGGTCTCCAGGAGCCTTGCTTCTGCAGCTCGGCTCCACTTGGCCGCATGGGATCTTCTGGAGCATTCCTTATGCGGCTCGAGTCCACTTAGCCGCATGAGGTCTCCAGGAGCCTTGCTTCTGCGTCTCGAGTCCAGTTGGCCGCTTGGGTCTCCAAGAGCCTTATTTCTGTGACTCGAGGCCACTTGGCCATATGGGGTCTTCGGGAGCCTCGCTTCTGCGGCTCGAGTCCACTTGGCCGCATGGGGTCTCCATGAGCCTTACTTCTGCGACTCGAGTCCATTTGGCCGTATGGGGTCTCCAGGAGCCTTGCTTCTGTGGCTCAAGTCCACTTGGTCACATGGCATCTCCAGGAGCCTTGCTTCTACGGCTTAGATCAACTTAGCCGCATAAGGCTTATGCAGTCAGCAACGATTTTAAGAGAATTTTGTTTGTCTCTCTTTTGACTTCTCAATGATGATGAATTTGATCGATCCTCCTCCTTGGCGAGTGCTGGCACTACGGATTATGGATATCCTTGTTCGAAGAAGATTTGACGATAAACTCCCTCAAAAGATTATGATACGTCGGGCTGAGACAATGCGCCTAACTGAGACATCTGAGTAATGCGTCTAGTTGAGTAGGCTGTTACGAAGTCTTCAAATGGCATCACACTTCAGAGATGATGTCATAATGGTGCAGCAGGTTGCGGTCGCTAGAACACAGACTGCCTTGGTGGTGGAGCCACTATCTTGTGGCAGTAGCAGTTGATGGCGACTTGGGTGCAGTGATGTCTTGGAAAGGGCTCATCGCACGCCAAGGTTGCTTCTCTCTCCTTGTGTTTGTGAATGACCACATCTCGTAAGTCAAGAGCAGATTGAACTACCTTTCCATCCATTTTGTGGGCCCAGATATCCTGAGCGCCCGGGTACGTAGGTATCATATTTGCTCCCTGATCTCATACTAGTAAAAGTACTTGCTCTCGATCGTTGTAGGGAGAATTTTGGGCATATTTTCTCCCTGATCTGAGGCTAGTAAAAGTAATTACTCTCGATCATTGTAGGGAGACTTTTGGGACCTACCATGTCTGTTTGCCTCAAAGGGCTGGACACGGGAGATTCTGTACAACTTTCCATCAGGGGCCCGTATAATAGTTAACTGTACCCGCTGACGGTCAGCAGATTGGATAGTTGACTGGTCTTGTTGAGCCTGTACTGCCCTAGACTTCTTCGACTTAGCACCCGAAGGTACGTAGTAAGAAGAGTCCAAGTTGGTGCCTTAGATTTCTTCGTACTAGCCCGTGAAGGCGCATAGTACTCAGGATCCAACTTTATTCTTGCCAAGATGGCAAGTGAAGAACTTGTAGCCGATCCAGAAGTAGAAGAAGCAATGTTGCAACTTTTTGTGGCTCGAACGGGCTCCCTTTTCCTTTCTTATTTATATATTGGTGCCCTTTTCAAAGGAGGCAAGGGGGCTTTATATATAGAATGGAATGAGCCCTTTCTTCTTATCCTTTTCGATGTGGGACTAAAAGTAATATCCTTTTTTCCATGCTTCTATAAGACCCCCTTCAAAGTTTTTAAATTGTAAATTTGGAATACTTTAAACAAGAAGCATGGGTAGCAGAGCTGTTTAGGTGTGATAATCCTATCAGAGGTACCATTGACGTGATAGGTTTGGGTACTTCCGCTGGAGATTTTATGTGGACTTATCATCCTTGGCGTACCTTGGTTTTAGTTACAGATAATAAGTTGAGAGAGGGAACCAACATATTTACTCAGAGGTGATATGGACGTGGTAAATATGAGGTTGATGGTAGAGCTTTCCTACTCATAGGTGATATAGATGTGGTAGGAGTAAAATCGGTGAGGAGACACAGAACAAATCAGAGGTGATATGGACGTGGAAGTTCTATGATTGATGCGCCATAATACAGGGGTTGTTGCACAGGGTGTTTACTTAGAGGTAAGGTGGACGTGGTAAATATTTGTTTTTAGCATCATCTGGTTTGTAAGGGGGAGGAAAACAACTTAGAGGTGATATGGACATGGTTGTTCTACTACTGGGGAGTGAATGCAACGAAACAACTGGGCTCCAGAAGCATATTATTATGTGGGAAGGGGTGCTTGTACTAGAAGAACAAATACAACATTTGTGGTTGGTAGAGGACATCCCACTGGGGAACTTTTTGTGGACCTATTACCCTTTTGCGTGTCTATGGCACGAGTAATAGATTTGAATAATTTTTGGTGGACCTATTACCCTTTTGCATATTGGTGGTACGAGTAATAGATTTTGAGACAAAACCCAACAGAGGTAATATAGACATGATTGGTTCTATGGTCTTGACACCATGACTTTATCCCAGATTGGGTACAGGTGTTAGATGAGGAGAATATCTATATCAGAGGTAGTACGAACGTGATATATGACAATTAAAACCAGGAAGTTTGCTCAGAGGCGACAAAAACAAACCTGGCAGACTCCGACGAAATGAAGCATTAGAGTAGAAGTTCAGAGGTATTAGTATACATGACTTATCACCTAGGGAGATGCGATGTGAATCCACTCGGAGCTTAGTAAAGTGTAAGTTCATAGGTACTTGGTGTACATAAGCATTTGCTGACGCCTACGAAGAAGACGAAAACATACCCGAACTTCTTGAGTTAGAACCTTGGGCCCAACAGTTAGATGCGCAATGGAAGAAGCGTTTCGAACAAAGAGATCCCCCTACTGAAGATGAGGTCATGCAAGTTGACCTCGGTGATGAATCCTCTTCAAAGCCTATCTTCGTTAGCAAAAGTCTGACAGATGAAGAGCGGGAGTCGCTATTGCAACTCGTCAGAGAGTATATCGACGTGTTCGCCTGGAGCTACGAAGACATGCCAGGGCTAAACACCGAGGTTGCACTCCATAAACTCAACATTCGTTCGGACGTAAAACCGGTCAAGCAACAGCAACGACGGTTTCGCCCAGATATCATGAATTCTATCGTAGCTGAGGTCAACAAACTAATAGCCAGCGGCTTCATCCGTGAGGAACAACATCCAGACTGGGTAGCCAACATAGTACCGGTCCTCAAGAAGAATGGGAAGATTCGAATTTGCTTAGACTTCCAGAATATGAACGAAGCATATCCTAAAGATGAGTTTCCTCTTTCTATCACGGACATAATGATTGACAACACATGCGGCTTTGAGCGCATGTCGTTCATGGATGGCTTCTCAAGATACAATCAAATCAAGATGTTTTCTGACGATGAAAAGCATACATCATTTCGAACACCGATTGACGTGTACTGCTACACGGTCATGCCCTTTGGATTAAAGAATGCCAGTGCCACATATCAACGAGCTATGAGTACCATCTTCAGAGACTGTAGGTCCTAAAAAATCAAGTTGCACCCATCAACAAAGTCATAAATATTAAGAAATACATCTTTCAAATAAACTGCACAGAAGTCAGAATGTGCATCATCCAGATTGCGCAGACTGGACTGCGCACACTCTCATGTGCGCAAGCTGACGTGGCAAATGTCATCATTGTCTGACAGAATCAGATCTTCTGACAACTGAAAGTACGAAGAACGAGGAGACTGTTCGTTTATTGTGCAACACGGCGCTCGAGGACAGCTGTACATGCAGCGCAATCGGCCAAGCAATCTGATGCGCAGTCCAGCCTCGCGCAATCTGAAGTCAACGCAATTCAAGTGGCGCACTTCATCAAGACAACTGACAAATGTACATGTGGCTTTCATGCCATCAATTACTTATTATGTGGCAACCGTCTGCACACGATCATGCATATTTCAATCAAATGATGCCATGTGTCTAAGACAGTTGGCCCAAGACAGTTGGCCCACGATCAAACAACTGCCAGCGCAGTCTGATGCTGCGCAATCCAATCCATGCACAATTCAGAATAATTAAAAGTTAGTTATTTCCAGAACTCTATAAATAGAGTTTTAAGTCTTCATTCAAGAAGATCAGACATAAAAAGTTCAGAAATATCAGAGAGTTCAGGAGTTCTTGGCCAAGTGCTGCTACATTCTTCCGAGGCTTTTGCCTTCAATTTCAGAGTTGTCTTCAACTTCAGAGGCTATCGTCTTCAAAGTTCACATCGTCCAAGGGATAAAGCAATCGTCATCTAGATTGGATTCCTACAGTTGCACTTTCCTAAAATTCTTGTAATCTTCTTTACAAAGTTTGTTGAAATAAAGTACATACTTTTGTTTTTTGTAAACAAAATGGCGACTCTGCTGGGGACGACTTTCTCCTCCGACGAGAAAGTGACAACTCAATGTGACATCGCGTCTATCGGGAAGACGCAGAAGACACTGGTTGTAAAAGTCAACTAGACAGCCTACGAGGCAATGATCAACTCCAAGACCACCCCCCGTACTACAACTACTTATGCCACGAGCAAAGTACGCCCAGTATGGGTCCCCAAAACTGCTGCACAGTCTGGCAGTTCTGCCACCAAGGCTGTTGCGCAATCTGTTGCGCAGTCTGCTTCAAAGACTGTTGCACAGCCTGCCTTTAAGACTGGTGCGCAGTCTAACATCTCTGCCACCAAGCCTGGTGCGCAGTCTGTTGTTTCAACTGCTGCACAGTCTGTCTCTACCATTCGTGCGCAGTCTGCTTCTTATGCTGCCTTGTCAAAGTGTAAGACTCCCATGCCCCTGGCGCAGTTGGCTGCCACTCTTCCTACGCAATCTACCACTCCAGCGACCAGGGTACATCCTAAACACTCTGAGGCAAGAACTCCTGCTGCGCAATCTGTTGTGTCAGTAGCCAGAAAGTCATCTGCCAAAGACTCTCTTGCACAATCGGTTAAGGCACATGCTGTCAAAGCTCTCCATGCACAGACTGTGCCTGCATAATCTAAGAGAGACAGCCCTTTGGCTAACCACTCTTCCTCTTACAATAAAGGAAAGGACTCAGCTTCTCTCCCTAAATGCTCTGTTGCTCCAGCATAATCTACTGGGGGTAGTCTTTTGGCTATTCCTCCTCCTCAGAACAAAGAAAAAGGCCCATTGGTCTTTTCTCAAACTTCCTTGTCCCATGACTTGGAAGACAACAAAGGGAAACGCTCTTTAGCTAACCCTTCTTCACAAAACAAAGAAAAATGCCCTTTGGTCTTTTCTTAGTCTTCCTCGGTCTTTACCGTAGAAGATCAATCTGAATGTGCCTCGGCACCAGTCAATATAAGAATTCTTTCAAACAAGGATTCTTCTTCTCTCCATGTCAAGAGAACTTGTACTGATCAAAGAGGTATTCTGCCTACTCCCGTAGCAGAATTTTAAGATCTTCCAACTCTCAAGATATCCCGCTCTAAATAGGGAAAGTTGCTGGTGTCTCAAACAGAAACCCCTGGGGGTGAATTTGCCGATCTAAGAACTTATCTCAATAGGCCAACTTCGGCTAAACGCAAACAACCAATGCCGAAGACGAACCTGCATCAAAGGCAAACTTCCAGGATCAAAAATCCTGACACCTATGCCAATGAGGTGAGCACTTCCTTGTACACACAGGGGACTAAACATCTGAAGAACCGGAACCATATTCCGAATGTTGTCAAAGAACACATCCCTCGAACTTTTTCCCGTCCTGACATGGTTTCCGACCTCCGAGAACACCTCAGGCAAAAGCGGGACAATGCCTCAACACCTTCAGTGCAACCACCCGAACACCATTACAATTACAAGGTGGTCATCCAGTGTTGTTGCCAGACAACAAAGCGATCTGTCTTCGATCGTTTGAACTTTGCAATCTCCGAACCGATGTCAGAAGATGAAGACGAAGTGCTGTACGCTTCTGCCAACATGGCTTCTCGAGACACTGGGGGTAGAAAATGCTCTAAGCACGACAAGCCTCGCCGACCCAGCCAACGGTATTTAGATTTACTCCAAGAATCTTCTGAAGGAGTATTTCGACATACCCGTTCCCGAAGCCGAGATACAATCGGTCAAAGGAATCTTCTTCAAGATCCTTCTTGTCATCTCCCTCTTTCTCACTCAGGAGATGAGTCTTTCTCTGACTATGATGCATACAGTAAAAGCTCTGAACAGACAGTGTCCTCCACTGTACCTAGAGAAGTGACAGCTTATGTTGTCAATGAAGACCCGGATGCTTCTAGTTCGGCTAATCAAGAACAACGAATAGCTGCACTAGAAGACAAGCTGAAAACCTTGGCTGAAATGGTCGCCAGTATGCACTCTATTATTGTGGCCCAACATACAGTACCACCGGTTGTACCTGCTATGAATTCGGAGATCATAGCATCATCGGTGCCTGTCAATCCAGGGCTGGGGGTAGTGTCTCCTCAAATGCCCCCTGTACAAGCTCAAACCACACCCAGTCAGTCAGGGGCTGGGGGTAGTGCTTACAATGCTGTTTCTCCTCCTAACACTGTCATTCAGCCTACTCTTTCTTCGTCATCGGAAGATGCTAATGAAGCTGTTAAGCTTTTACGCACTCAATTCAAGGCCTTCAAAGAGAAGGATAATTTGCAAAGATTGGGGATCAAGCAACCCTACCCAGTTGAATGGAAGGAAGTCCTATTTCCTCCCAAGTACAAGATTCCCATAATATCCCTGTTTGATGGCAGTACCTCTCCAAGCTAGTTCATCAATCACTTTAAGGTAATGACTGTCCAACTTCAACCAAATGACGCTCTCCTTACCAGAGTGTTTGTCGGCTGTTTAGCCGGTGTAGCATACGACTGGTACAGAAGCTTGCCCGATGGTTGTATCACCTCCTTCTCAGGTCTCAAACAAATCTTCCTGGAGCGATTCTATGAGGGATTTAACGACATGACTATATCGACCCTCAACAAAATTAAACAGAAATACAATGAAACTGCTGAAAGTTTTGTTGAACGGTTCTGCAGAGAAGCCTTGAAGATGCCTCCAGGGACTCCGGCCGCTGTCCCCATAGACACCTGCAAGGCAAATCTTTTGCCTATTATCAGTATGTAGACAGGATCAACTCAATTCCAGGATTGGCCGTCATTCATTGTCAACACCAAGGCAGCTGAAGTGAGTGCTGAGAAGTTCAAACAGCTAGGGGTATAAATGTCTAACCCAGACCGGGATGAACATCAGACATCCGGTGGCGGTAATCGTCAGAATAACCGCAAGAACGAAGAAACCTTGAATATCAATCTCAAGAGCAAAGAGTCTCTGGCGGTCAACGTGGCTCCACCCACATCTACTTCTACTCCTTCTGCACCCCCACCTAGGGAACCTCGTCCTAAGGTAGAGTATTCTTTCGATGAGAATGACACTGCAAGCATCTTTGATTATTTAATCAAAAGTAACAAGATCCAGCTCCCAGACCCAAAGAAGCCTGATGAGGTCGGTAAGACCGATCATCCCAAATATTGTGTCTATCACAGATTCATTGGGCATCCTACTCGAGCATGCTATGTGCTCAAAGGCAAGATACAAGAGCTGGTCAACGCTGGTGTTGTCACTCTGCAACAAGACGAGAAGACTGTTATCGCAAATATGGTCTCAGTTCAGTTTGGTGACTTCCCTTCGCAGATGATACAACATGGTGTCATTCCTATCCCAAAGGCTACTCTTGAGATCGAAAATCTTCCGCCTCCACCAAGTGAAGGTCTTGTCCCCTTATCTCTTGACAATGGAGAGATTATGTGGATTCATCCTGATCTTGCTTCAAAGTTCAAAGTTTTCTCTTCCTCCAAGAAGAAAGACCGCTCCAAAGGCAAGACAAAGACTTGCAACATGGTGTCTTTTGACCCCATAATTGAAGAAGAAATTCTGCTGGGCACCAGGTCAAGAAAAGCCTATCTACGGGAGATTCCCGAAAATCAAGAGCATCCTGCTTCCTCTTCCGAGTCTGCTCCTGTGCAACCGGTCTCTAATGAGGATATTCCTTCTGCATCATCACCGGTTGTAGTACCCATTCCCCCTAAGCCGGTGGTTGCTGACAAAGGCAAGCAACAAGTCTGCTTCGATAAGCCCTTGAAGAAATCATCTCCCACAGGACTTGAGAAGCCGTACAACTTCAATATATTGGCTTAATTAGCCAATACACCGGCTAGGGTGTCAATCTTCGAGCTCTTGCGCCTCTTCAAAGAGACTCGAGAAACTCTGAGTGAAGCTCTGATACAGGCTGAAACTTGCCTAACTCTTCTCAAGAAGCCGGAAGCAGAGCCGGTCTTTTGCCTCCATTGTCACAGTGTGTTGGAGCTAATTCCGAACATCACTTTCACTCAAGATGATATGCTGCTGGAAGACAATAGACATGACCGTCCTTTATACTATACAGGATATGTCGACTCGATGAAAGTCGATCGTATTCTGATAGATCCAGGGTCAGCTCTCAGCATCATGCCGAAGACAATGCTGGACGCATTGAAGATACCAGTGCATAGTCTTTCAAGCACAATCACCACCATCTTGGGATTCAACCAAGGAAGAAGTGAACCTTTGGGTAAGATTCGCCTAAAACTCCAAATAGGCAATCTCCGCACAAAGGTGACCTTCTATATCATAGACAACCATGGTTGTTCCTATAATGCTCTTCTGGGAAGACCATTCCTTCATGAACACAATATTGTTCCTTCAACTCTCCATCAATGCTTCAAATATGTCAATGACAAAGGAGAAGTGCAAAAAGAGGTTACAGATCTTTACCCTTTCAAAGGTATCGAAGCATATTACAATGATGCTCGCACGTACAAAGAAGAGTTCATGAAGGTGGTATTAGCCATGGACACTGAAGAAGAACAACAAGCAGTGTCCAATGACACCCTCATTATACCTGTCAAAGGGCGTATTTCTCATCCTCAATCCTCCAAACCACTGGCTATTCATTTGCCAGCTCGGAAGCAACCAACTGATGGTGATCAGGAAAAAAGGGAGCTCACCTCTTCTGAACCACTTGTTATCGACTTACGTCGTAACAAGGACAAAAAGCAGCTCACTTCTTCTGAGCCACTTGTTGATTCACCTCGCAACAAGGAAAAAAGGGAGCTCACCTCCTCTGAGCCACTTGTTATCGACCTCCGTCGTAACAAGCCACCTCCACGTTCTTCTTCTCCCCCTCTTGTAATCAATCTGACCAAGCCAGCTAAGGCTAAAGGTCCTGTTGTAAATACGGATGTATATATCAATGAAAAAGCATCTACTTTCTAGTATACTGATGTCGTTTATCATACTAAATGCTATTTGGATATGTTAGATAGCTTCCAGTCATTTACAATGGGAGTTGTACAATCTCTTCAAACAGAAGTCTCACTTGAACACCCAGATGATTCATATCGTATTGTCCCTGTTCGAAAGAAAGACGAGAGTCTAATACTTTTTAGTAAAGGACCAGAGCAAATATTCAGCTATACGGACGATAGCAAACTTAACGATACAGGACATCTCCAACTCCGTCGTTACAGTCAACAATCAAAAGACATCATCCGAAAAATGGGTTATGACTTCAAAAGTGTCCTCAACTACGGTAAGGGTAGACGAACCCCTATCCGTACGGCTGTTCCGAAAGGAAAGTCAGAGATATACTACAGCAGGACCAAAAGAGGTCTCGGATATGCTTCACCTCCGGTACTATCCCCAGCAGTTTCTGAATCTGACAGTGAGGAACGTTCTAATTCTTCTGACTCCAGATCATGGGATTCTGACACCAGTATTGGTAAAGTCCATCGGCTGATCGTATCTTCCAATATGGTCTCCGCCAAATCTCTAGAAGGCTATGACGAGGATATTGAAGAAAGTTCAGAAACAGATCCTTGGGCTCAACGAATGGATACCCAATGGGAACTTCGATTCGAACAACGAGAACCTCCTACTGAAGATCAATTGGTTCAAGTTGATGTAGGAGAAAGCGGGTCACCTTGTCCAATATTCATTAGCAAGAATCTTCCAGAAGCAGATAAGCAAGAATTAATTCTTCTTATTCGAGAATACATTGATGTCTTTGCCTGGAGTTATGAAGACATGCCGGGTCTAGATCCCAAAGTTGCTACTCACAAACTGAATATTTTGCCCAATACAAAACCAGTCAAACAGCAACAACGGCGATTCAAGCCAGAAATGATAGACGCGATCGATGATGAAGTCAAGAAACTCATCGCTTGTGGCTTTATTCGAGAAGAACAATATCCAGATTGGGTAGCCAATGTTGTCCCAGTCCTGAAGAAAAATGGCAAAGTTCGAGTTTGCATCGACTTTCGAGATCTAAATGAAGCATGTCCAAAAGATGAATTTCCTCTCCCTATCATGGACGTCATGATTGACAATACCTGTGGGTTCGAGCGAATATCCTTTATGGATGGATTCTCCGGATACAATCAGATTCGGATGAATCCCGAAGATGAAAAACATACCTCTTTTCGAACTCCCCGTGGAGTCTATTGTTATACAGTGATGCCATTTGGTCTTAAGAATGCTGATGCAACTTATCAACGAGCTATGAGTACCATCTTTCGAGATCATCTTCGCAAAACTGTTGAATGCTATGTTGACGATATCGCCGTCAAAAGTCGTCTAAAGGAAGATCACATTCAAGATTTGAGAACAATCTTCAATCTCATGCGCCAACATCAACTTAAAATGAATCCCACCAAGTCATTCTTGGGTGTCGCTAGTGGCAAATTTCTCGGCTTCGTCATTACCTCTAAGGGTATACACGTTGATCCCGAGAAGATCAAAGCCATTCAAGAGATGCGTCCTCCACACAACCTAAAAGAGCTACGAGGATTCCAAGGTCGACTTGCGTACATCAGGAGGTTCATTTCAAACTTGTCTGGACGCTGCAGACCATTTACTCAACTAATGAAGAAGGGTGTATCTTTCGTATGGACTGAAGAATGTCAACGAACATTCGAAGACATAAAGCGGTATCTCATGAACCCACCAGTCTTGGTGCCACCAATTTCAGGCATACCATTTTTAATGTATGTCCGTGCTATAGATCATTCATTGGGTGCTTTCCTTATCCAAAAGAACAAAGAAGGTCATGAACATGCCATCTACTATCTCAGTCGTACTATGATTGGTGCCGAACACCGTTATAGTCCGGTTGAGAAAGAATGTCTAGCTCTTATGTTTGCTGCTCAAAAGATAAGACATTATATCATTGGACAAACTATTTATGTCATATCCCAAGTTAATCCTCTTCGGGTACTGATGAAGAAGCCTAGCACACTCAATTCCCGGCTAGTTATATGGGCCATTCTGCTAGCCCAATATGACATGGTATATGTTCCTCAAAAATCTGTCAAAGGTGAAGCGCTGGCAGATTTCTTAGCAGCTCATCCTGTTCCAGAAACATCCAAGCTTTATGATGAAATTCCAGACGAGACGTTGGAAGTCAACATGATCTCTGAAGAATTTCCAACCTGGCATCTAATCTTCGACGGTGTATCCAGGATTGAACCAAATGGTGCCATTATCGCTGGAGTTAGGGTTGTCCTCGTGTCTCCAGACGGATCGACTATCCAAAGAGCCTACTCTTTAGATGAACCATGCTCCAATAATGTAGCAGAGTACAATGCTCTACTCATCGGCCTTCAATTAGCCAAACAACTGGATGTCGAATATCTTGAAGTCTACGGTGACTCTAAGCTGGTTGTTAACCAGGTTAGAGGAACCTATGAAGTCCGCCATCAAGATCTAGTGCCTTATCATGAAGCAGCAATCAACATGGCTATATCCTTCAAAGCTTTCTTCATCGACTATGTTCGCCGAGCTTGCAATACTGAAGCAGATGCCTTGGCCAATCTGGCAGCGGTCTTAGCTATTTCTATCAAAAGACAGCAAGTGGTGGTTATCTCCAACCGAGAATTGTTTTGTGTTGAAAATAATCATAATATTGAATTCAACAATCTTGTTGAAGCCAATGTTATCGATGACGATTGGAGAGCTCCTTTCATCGACTTCGTAGTTCATGACATACTCCCTGAAGATCCTAAGGAGGCTACGAGTATTCGCCGACGATCTCTCCGATTCTACTACAATCAAACTACCAAGACTCTCTATCGGCGGACTTATGACGGTCTTCTCCTACGCTGTATCGCTGGTGATGAAGGAAAGCAAGTATTGCGCGAAGCTCACGATGGTGTCTGCGGAGCATATCAACCTGGTCCTAAGCTACAGGATCGCATTCGACGAATGGATTACTACTGGCCCTCCATGGTATCAGATGCCATCGAATATGTCGTGCTTGTCAAATCCATGCAGACTTTATTCATCAACCGTCGGAATTCCTTCATCCGACTGCTGCTTCCTGGCCTTTCGAAGCTTGGGGTATGGACGTCATAGGTCCTATCAATCCTCCTTCTTCTAGAGGACATCGATTCATATTAGCGATAACAGATTACTTTTCCAAGTGGGCTGAAGCTATACCTCTGGCTGAAGTCAAGACCAGTAGTGTCATCAACTTCGTCAAACATAATGTCATCTACAGATTTGGTATACCTCGAAGGATCATTCACGACAATGGACCTCAATTTATCAGTCAGAAGTTTACCAGATTTTGCGATGATCATCGGATTAACAACGTCGCCTCGACAGCCTACAATCCTGCTGCTAATGGCTTGGCCGAAGCCTTCAACAAAACCATTATCAAGCTCCTCAAGAAGTTTGTATCTACTAACAAACGGAACTGGAGTGAAAAGCTTGGCGAATGTCTATGGGCCTATCGTACTACTGTCCGCAACCCTACAGGCTGTACACCCTTCTCTTTGGTGTATGGCTGTGAAGCAGTTCTACCCCTAGAACTTCAGATTCCGACCTTAAGGATTGCCATTGCCAACGAACTCACTACCGAAAACAATGATTTTCTTCGACTTCAAGAATTAGAGGCACTTGATGAGAAGCGGCTATTAGCTCAACAGCATATCGAGTTATATCAAGCCCGTATATCAAAGACTTTCAACCGCAAAGTTAAAATCAGAGCCTTTCAGAAAGGAGAACTCATTCTAACAGTCAGACGTCCTATGACTATGACTCATTCGAGCAAAGGCAAGTTCGACGCAAAGTAGGAAGGGCCCTATGTTGTAAGCAAATTCTTCTCAAATAGAGCCTATCAACTCTCAGAGCTGGATGGTTGAGTTGCTATGATGCCCATCAATGGCAAATTCCTTAAAAAATTCTATGTATAAATGTAGCAGAGATTTCATATAAATATGATCAGACAGTTCATAAATAAATTGATTTTTATTTCATCATAAACGATGTCAGCAAAAGTTTGATAAGGTCACTGTCATCCTTCTCGACATTGGGACGCGGACCACTGCCGTCCTTATCAAAGACATAATCAGCAAAAGAGCCGAGAATATCCTTGCTGGAGCCCACCAGGAACTTACAAGCAGCCATCCTTATGGCCTCTTCCTCTTCAGTTTTTCCTGGTTCAAGCAGGAAATCCAGGATATCCCACGGTGGTTTGGGTGCAGATGAACCTTCGTCTGTTTCTGTCTGCTTTGGCTGGACTGGTTCGGCAGAACGTTCTTCAGTGCCCACTTCAACCTTTGGGGCGAGTTCAGCCTTCTTGGATGCATCTCCAAATGACATCTTTATGTTGAAAAGTGGAAGTGGTCATTCCTGCCAGATTTCTGTTCTATTTATAGGCAGAGATTCTCCAAACAACAAAGCGACACATTCATCCGACGGTTCATCCGTTCATTATTATCCGACGGTTCACCCGTTCTGACGGTTCATCCGTTCATTATTATCCGACGGTTCACCCGTTCATTATTATCTGACTGTTCATCCGTTCATTATTATCTGACGGTTTACCCGTTCCTTATCTTCATTCGACGGTTCGCCCGTTCAATCAATTCATCTGACGGTTCGCCCGTTCATTACATCCATTCGACGGTTTGCCAGTTCATTCAATTCATCTGACGGTTCGCCCATTCATTACATCTATCCGACGGTTCGCCCGTTCATTCAATCCATTTGACGGTTCGTCCGTTCATTACATCCATCCGACGGTTCACCCGTTCATCCCGACGATTCACTTCATTCACACATTTTGACGATTCATTATCGTTCATCATCCACATCAACAACTTGTCATTTTTGATTGAGTTGTCTATTGAAATAATGATATTCAATAAATTATATTCTGCCATGTCCACATTACCTTTGAGCAGATATAATGAATATAATTATTTTCTAAAAATCAAGAAATATATCATGTCCTGCACCTCTGAATATATTTTCTATCGCTATTATTTGTATCTGAATAAGGTACGCAATAAATAATAGAGCCACAAAAAATGTCTTTTTATTGATCAAAATTCAAGACATTACAAACATATACACTGCAAAACAAGAAGATACAAGGAATCTTTCTATTAAACTGGTGGTGTCATCAAGCTGGTTATCTGTTGCTTCAAAATCTGTAGTCGTTCTTCACGGGATTCTATCACTCGCTTCCTGGCTTCTTCCATCCCAGATTTTTTATTGAAGGTTGGCATAGTTACCATTCTGCGAGTGATTTCAGCATTATGAGCTGCAACATATTTATCTCTTTCTTGGGTTAGAGTACCGAGTTGTTGGATTGCAGTTTGATGTTGGATGACCTCATCTTCTAGCTCTTCCTGAAGACGAGCAATCTCCACTTTCAATTCAGCAATTCTCCTTTCTTTTCTTTCAGCAACAGATGAGTCCGTTTCTACTTTAGAATTGTACTCAGCGAACTTGGCAGAGAAAGTATCCAAGAGAGTTTGGAAATTGACTCTCTCAACTGCAGCCTCCTGAGACATCCGTTCAAATTCGGCCTGCACCAAGGGCTCTACTTCTCCCTTGTTTAGCTCTTTGTAGCTCTTTGTTGAGATCTCCAGCTCATTTAATATGTGATCAAGAAAAGTGGCCTGAGCCTCATCACCTTGCTCATGGATAGCATTGACTAAGAAAGAGGTTGGACCTCTAACCGTGTAAAAATCAGCCTCTTCCTTTTCCATCACCCTATTTATCAAAGGTCCCAATGAATCAAAGAAGAATTTGGTAAATGATTGGATGACGAATTGGTTGGTAGCCAGAGCACCAGGAGTAGCAGCTACTCCTGTTGACGTTGAAGCGGCAGGTCGTTCAGTCTCTTGTATTTGAACAGAGGGCTCTTTGAATAATGGAACTAAAGTGGAGCTGGTTGCCCCTCTCGGTTGTTCCTCTGCAAAATTAAATATTGTCATTTTGCCTGTCATTTGCTATTGTCAAAGAAGATCAAAGGTGAAAACAGTCTTACCATGGCTTGATTCGGCAATAGGCCTGTCATCTGTTGGAACATATTCCAGCCTAGCAGAAGTAGCTTCAGACATGACTGCCTGGCTACTGCCTGCCTTAGAGCCACATGACAAGTGACGACTACTGCTAGCTACCGTCGTTGCAAGCACTATGTCCATGCACACTGGAGGAGCTGGAAAAGATCCGAGTTCTGTATGGATAAGAATAAAGATGTCAGCTATCAATCTATTAAAAGAAGATTGTTAATTCCATTCTATACCTTGGGGATCAATAGTAGGAGTTTCCTCCAGGGCCACTTCTTCGTCTGCTATCTTTTCTGGAGATGCATGCACCTCAACATCCTTTTCAGGATCCAAGGTGTCATTAGCAGCTTCGGGAGATACCTGCACCTCAACATCCTTTTCAGGATCCAAGGTGTCATCAGCAGCTTTGGGGGACACATGCTCTTCAGCATCCCTTTCAAGATCCTATATATCTTCATCAGCCTCTGAGGATGTACTCTCCTCACTTTCATCTTCCTCCGGTACCTCCCCGCTGGCAGTTGTAGCGGCTTGATCAACATAATCCTCCTGCGAGCCAAAGTCACAATCGTCTAAAGCTTCAATCATTAGACGATCTTCCTCTGAGCGGAGTGTCCCAGGTGTAGGAGGAGGTTGAGTAGTCTCCACCGCCGGTGAAGGAGATCGTAAAGCGTCATGCTCTTCCTCTACAATATTGTCTCTGGGCTCTGTTACCTTATTTCTCTGCTCGGTCTCTTCCTTCTGCTCTGGACTAGGTGTTTTACGCCCAGACTCAGAAACATGAGTAGGAGATGGCATGGTGAGTCCAGCTGCAGCGTTCACCACCACCGAAGGCAAGAGTTGCCTTGGAGGAGAGACCGTTCTCTTTGTTCTTCTATGGACCAACTTCTTCTTTCTATGCAGAGGCCTTTCTGGGCTCTCCATATTTACTACCTCGACCTATTTCTGAATAGATGTCAGTGTAGCTGCTTCTTCTTGTTGGATTGTCTCGGCCAGCTGTCGAGATTGTGATCTTGTAGTAATTTTCTCTGAAGAATGTTCCAAGATCAATTTCTTCTTCGCAACTGGGGAAGAAGGTTCTTCTCTCCTTCTCTTCTTCTCTTTGACCGGAGATTTAACAACCTTCAAAGAAATCCTTAACGGTTGGTTGACTTCCTCAGGGAAGTTTGTTTCCCTGGAGGCTTCCAATGGATCATCCACTGGTTCATGTTCTTCATCATTATTAGGAGCTAATATATCAGTCGCTCCTTTCTTCAGACGATTTACTGTTGCAAAACTATTAACGAGGTTATAGTTCTTAGCAAAAGTATTTGCAGCAGTATAAAACAATGAATATGTTTATAATATTCTAGGGCCATTATCATTCTTATTTGGCATCGAAAACACTGTCTTTGTGTCTCGAGCATTGAAGTAGGCCCATGCTCTGGCACCATCAATCAGGTATCCCTCTCCTTGTAGGCAAGTTATAGCATTGCCTACATGGAATTGGTCATAACCAAATTGACGAGCGAAGCGACTTGGCAAATATGGTTCAAGATAGCACTCTTCTTCAAATATGTACACCAAATGCGATGGTCTGATCGTCTTCAGCCAATCAAAAGCTGTTCGACTTAATGGTTGCCTCCCAAGGTCAACCAGATTTGGTGCCATAAACTCATAACCCGTTGGAGGGGCAAAGCAATAAAAATTCTATCCTTTTCCAAGGTTCAAGGTACGTCTGCAGTCCCTCAGACTAGTGTATATCCACTTGCTCTGGGAGAATCTGCGCAGAAAACTGCCACCAACTGCTCCCATGGCAGGGTTCATCAATGACGGATGGTGTAAGAGCAACCACCCGAATAAGTAGGTGTAAGGTAACTCCAGTCTAGGGAAGTTCAACTTATCACCCTTACACTTGAGCATGGAGTCAACATACAGACGAAGACCTGCATTTATTTTACAAGTCATCGCTGATAGTAAATCCATCCGGTAGCCGAAGACTAACCGGACGGCAGCAAAAAGAACACCGCGGTGGAAGCGGTCCACGGCGCTTGCTCCGGGCACGACAAATCTATCACGACCCGCACCCACTGTGAGGGTACGAATACGTAACGACGCCCAGCCTACGCCGCAGTGTCGGTGGTAGAGCGCTGTCCTAGGTTACTATCAAACCAGAAACTCACGCAATTATAATGTACTCATCATGATCAACTCCGAACGGAGGACAAGTGTACAAATATTGAACTCAATCACAGTCTAAGCACGATAAGATAAACACAGAAGAATTAAACTAAGAATAGAAGAACAACTACTAAAATAATAACAACTCTCAACAAATCTCAAATACTACACAAGTCTCAATCCACTACAACAAGTTTAACATAGGAAACATATGCTAGTCTACTAAACTAAATCCCGATCACTCCTGAGTATCGGGGCCAAAGGTAGCCATCATGTCTCCGGGTCCATAATATGTAGGCAAGTATCCTCAGGGCAATCATCGGTAAAATTTTTAACAGGTCCAGTCAGGACAGGAACGAACACATCTCATCTAGAAAACCCAAGTAAATGACAGAGAACTATAAAGCAGTTATAGACAGTTATATTGATAAAAATGGCAGTTTATATTCAGGTGATGGTAAGAAAGACAGATAAAGTGTAAGGAAAGAAAATAACTAAACAAGAGAAGAATCATAGCAATGAAGACTGTAAAAATAGAACTAGCTGAACCAGGGTAATATGATATAAAGTCCAGACAGCAATGTAGACCAGTGTAACTCCAATGTAAGTCCAGTACAAGATGAATCTAATACAAGATGAATCCAGTAAGGGACGATTCCAGTTATAGTGATCAATGATTCCAAGGTGAGTCCAGCCTATACTCTAGCAGTGTGTTTTAAAATATCGGGATCGACATGTGAACGGCTGTAGGTAATACGGCATATCACACACCTGGCCGGGTGTGAGATGGCTATCATTCCAGTATAATTCCAAGGGAGTGGTTCCAGTATTGGGATATGTTCACATGCCTATTCCAATATTTCCCCGTCCAGCAAGTGAATCCGGAATTCCGACACAATGATTCAAGATGAGTCCAGCCAAAATATAATGATACAGTAAATGATTCCAGTAAATGGTTCCAGTAGGTGATTCCAGTAATAGAAGCCAGAAATAATGATACCAGTAATAGAGGCCAGAAAATAAATGTGTGTCGTATACATGAATCCAGAAATATCCATACGTGTTGTAACAGAGAATCGCATATAACTAACTAGAACTGAAGTACAGTAATTGACAAGTAAATGAGAGAACTATCAGAGAATGTACTCGCCTGCTACTCTGAGAAGAGTATTGTAATATCAGATGCCTGCACCAGAGTCACAATGTCCTAAACAGAGTAATATGGGTCATGATATGTAAAATACAAGAGAATTGAAAGCTACAATACAAACTACACGATTTCTAAGCCAATCTAGGTCAAGGTCCAACTCTAGTCAACTCTGGGTCAACTGTCTAGGTCAAACTAGGTCCAAGTCAAACTTGGTCAATACTAGTCTAGTCAAGTCTCACTAGGCCTACCCAGCCTATTCTAGCAAGCGCACCCAATTTCTAGGCTATATAAGCCAACCACACTCCTACACTGGCATTCAAGCCAGAAACACAGGTTTATGAGCCATAGGCTATATGCCTATGCTAATCACATAGGGATACACCCAAGTGCAATGTGCCATGTATATAGGCTATAGGCCATATAGGCTATATCACACATATCGTATATACATTACATTAATATAATATCACACACATTCACCACATTATTATCAAGTATATAGATATATATACATACATAGAGTGAATAGAGAGAGAGGTAATGGCATGTGTCATGGCAAGGTTGAATGTCTACTTTTTTCCTCAAACCTCTTCCTTATTGCTCAATGATACCAACTAACTCAACTGTCACATGAGCCTAACACTGGACTCAAGCATTCCCACACACACATTAAAATTCTGATACTAAATCTAACTTCTGAACATCTCCTAACTCTCAAATCCCATGTCAATAGGTACTCAAGATCTGGGACTGATACTCTAATGCCACTTGACTGAACCCCTTCCTTCACCCACTGACAAACAGGAACCTATCTGATTCCATGTATCAGTCCCATATCTGCTGCTCTCACACAGTCATACTTGACTGCCCACAAACACCCAAATGAATCCACCTACATACACACAGACATATCCTCGTATGCAGGTAACACATACATATATATATGAATGTATGAACTAATATATACATAAAGTAAAAGTAAGGGACTGAAATATAACTGATACCTCACTGAACCATGACTTGAGATCACAACCTGAGCTACTAATGAACTAATGATGACCACAACACCAAGCTAAACCAAGATAACTGAGAACAATTCGTAAAACCAACCAATATGAATATTTAAACACTGATCAATATCTGCACAATTCCTGATACTGAAAGTATCAGTAATTCGAAACCCCAACTCTCAGGAAACCTGGAATCCGACTAAATCTTATTCTTAGCTAGTTAACACATGATAATAAGAATTATAAATCGAGTCCAACATCAGGTATAAATCTACCTGAACTTCCTATCAGGAATCTCAGGCTTATCAGATTCGAAATTCAATAACTCATTTACCAAAACAACTGTCAGTTTCATTGAAACTGACACATAAAAATCCCAATAAAAACACACACAAAAATTGAAATAAAATAGTAAAACATGTGTTCAGTCACAGGGACATGTCCCACGTTTCCAAGGAGAGTCCCTCGTGTCCAGGAATTAGGACACATTGTGTATATATCCACATTCGAAATTTTAGAAAAACTGGAAAAGAGTACTCATCGTGCAGCCATGTCGGGTCCGATTGGACACGACACAGAGCTCGAGAGGTGTCGAACCTGTGCATACACGCTCGCCCATGATAGGGCTAGGGTGTCATCACCCTGCAACGTGTCGAAACTGTGTCGTGTCTAATCTACAGCCCCGTATCAGAGACACAAAACACGTGTGCACAGTGCAGGGCAAGACACGTGCACACGCGATTTCTTTGCGCACACACATCGAGGTCCCACAAAATTTTGTGGGTCTCGTGTCAGTCAGTGCCCGCACCCACACACCAAATTTCAGGTGTCGGGGTGCTGTGTCGTGTCCGCTAGGACACTCATACAGCAGGACTGCCGTACGAGGCCAGTACGCAGTGTCGTGCACGAGTTGCGTATCCATTTTGGACACGAAAACCAACCTGATTCGTGCTCAGACATATAAATATATAATCTACATATTAAGAGATATCCAAATATATATTTTGTTTTGAAAAACATTAACATTCAATCCATTGAGGCATTTCAACAAACACCTACACAACACTACGATACGTGTCCGATACGGACACCAAACGGACAGGAAATTCACCCAAATTTTAGGGACACCTAGGGGACTCCTAGATCTAGCCCTACATGCAAAGAAAACCAAAATTTAAATCAATTTTAAGGGTTTTACCTATAGGTACAAATTGCATAGAAAAGCTCCAAATTGGGGGTGTTCTTCTTGATGATCAAATGCTCCAAATTGATACCAAACTGAAATAGCTCTCCACCAACAGTCCAAAAACTTAAATTAGGACCCAATGCAAAAGACTAGGTTGAAAAAGGAGATCAAATGAATAAAATGGAAATTTTTGGAAGGGAAAACTTATCTTTCTTTTCTCCAAGTGTTGGAATGATAAAAAGAGGCAAGCCCTAATGAACAAGTGTTTAAATAGGGTGGGGATCCCTATGTGGCTGTTCATAGGTTCAATAATTAGGGTTAGGGTTCACTAAATGGCCCATGGGCTTAATTCATGATCAATTAAATAATTAAGCCATAAGTCATTTCATGAAACCACAAGCCATGACTTAAATTCACTAAACCAAATCCCCTCATTCTAATACTATTCTCTAATGACTAAAATAGGTTAAGTCAAGTTAGACTAGGGTCACCATGGCTAGGCTTCTAGGCTAGTCCACTAGGTCTCAACAAGTCAAAGTCAAACTAGAATTCACCAATTCAACAAATCACCAAATAATTCAAATAAGTCAAAATGACCAAATTATCCCTAGGCTAAAAATGATAATTAAACATCCTAATGACATGGTTAGGCTCTAGGTCATGCAGTCTCTTAGGTTTCACTAGCAGCACATCAAAATCACAAGTCATGACTTAAACCAGTTTTTAAATAGTTTAAAAAATTATTAAAAATTACCAAAAATCATAATATGAAACAAATAACAATAAATAATAATTATAATTACAAAATTTCAAAACTACCCTCATCTGGAAAATTGGGTGTTACAATCCTACCCACCTTAGAAAAATTTCGTCCTCGAAATTAAGTTGATCGCACCCTTCCTAGGTCAAACCCCCAATCAATCAAAGTCGACGCAACACAATCCTACTGGTCGTGATTTCACAGTCTCGATCGGGGTAGCTATACTATCTAGCAAATCACAAACGATATCCTAGCAGGTACTAATGGAATCACACGGGAAAGTGGGAAAGAAGAATGAGAAGGACAACCTGCTAACCCATCACCTGCAGCGTCGGTCTCCTCGACCGCTATCGCAAAAGCTCCACCCCTCTGGTGCTGAGCTACATGTGGCCTTGCTCCCTCAAAGGAGGTGCAAAGGGACAGTCTACCATCCTATATAAAACTGGTAAGGACAACTAGGAATTAATTATGAAGGGTTTCCATTCCAAGATGATCAAAATCGAAAGTTTAAGGCACGAGTGTCAATAGCATTGAAAATCAATAATACAGTATATAAAAGTGGATTTAGTCCTGGCACGATCTAAGTTGATCAATTTCAGGATCTATCAAAGTTTGGACAAGATGGAGAACGAGGCCATTGAAGTCTGAGCACGAGTATCCAAGATTTGGTATCCATGTCACAATTGAATTTATTTAATTGAATATGACCCCAAACACTGGATGATAAGGAGGATGACCCGGTAAACTGGTCACGATCAAGGAATTAGAATTTAAAGGATGATACAAGGATATAGAAATAAGGCAATTTCTTCCTTTGGATAGCGAAACTAAACATGATACCTTAGGTTGATCTATCAAGTACAGTGCCTTTTCTATCTGAAATATGTGAAAGGCAAAACAATAATGAGTTCAAAGGCGATGTTATTAAGTACAATACGTTGTTCATAGGCGATGGAAATAATTCAAAAGAGAATTGCCAAAGCTATCGTGGATGAGACTCTAGGGCAAATTTAACTATGTCTCCCTCCATATAGAATAATATATGAAAAGCGAACCAAAGTGCAATAGGTTGATCAGACCATCATTAACCGGTTCTGATTAGACAATATGTTAGTGGGTGCCGGCCCCCAATAAAATATGTCATGATCAAGCTCGAATAAGATAAGCTCGCAAACTGGTGCTAAATTAGCAACATAAGATAGACAAAATATAGTAAGGATACGATGAAGGAAGTTAATAGTCTAAGATTCCTTAAACATCAAGGAGTGAGGGTGAATCAAAACAAGAGGAAAAGGATTTTCAAATCGAAGTTCATAATGAGATTCTCAAGGGTCATCCCAGGAATCTTCTCAAGTAGTCCTAACTGTGATTGAGTACCTCTCCGTTAAAGCCTATCTCTCAATCCTATTGCAGGCTCGCAGCAGTACAACTAAGTCGCCGTACTACCACGATATCGCACTAATGCGACTCTTGACCTGCTTGGGCCACCACTAAAAATGTGTCATGACCCGCACCCACTGTGAGGGTACGAATACGTAACGACGCCCAGCCTACGCCGCAGTGTCGGCAGTAGAGCACTGTCCTAGGTTACTATCTAACCAGCAACTCACGCAATTATAACGTACTCATCATGATCAACTCCGAATGGAGGACAAGTATACAAATATTGAACTCAATCACAGTCTAAGCACGATAAGATAAACACAGAAGAATTAAACTAAGAATAGAAGAACAACTACTAAAATAATAACAAATCTCAACAAATCTCAAATACTACACAAGTCTCAATCCACTACAACAAGTTTAACATAGAAAACATATGCTAGTCTACTAAACTAAATTCCGATCACTCCTGAGTGTCGGGGCCAAAGGTAGCCATCCTGTCTCCGGGTCCATAATATGTAGGCAAGTGTCCTCAGGGCAATCATCTGTAAAATTTTCAGCAGGTCCAGTCAGGACAGGAACGAGCACATCTCATCTAGAAAACCCAAATAAATGACAGAGAACTATAAAGCAGTTATAGACAGTTGTATTGATAAAAATGGCAGTTTATATTCAGGTGATGGTAAGAAAGATAGATAAAGTGCAAGAAAAGAAAATAACTAAACAAGAGAAGAATCATAGCAATGAAGACTGTAAAAATAGAACTAGCTGAGCCAGGGTAATATGATATAAAGTCCAGACAACAATGTAGACCAGTGTAACTCCAATGTAAGTCCAGTACAAGATGAATCTAATACAAGATGAATCCAGTAAGGGACGATTCCAGTTATAGTGATCAATGATTCCAGGGTGAGTCCAGCCTATACTCTAGCAATGTGTTTTAAAATATCAAGATCGACATGTGAACGGCTGTAGGTAATACGGCACATTACACACCTGGCCGGGTGTGAGATGGCTATCATTCCAGTATAATTCCAAGGGAGTGGTTCCAGTATTTGGGTATGTTCACATGCCTATTCCAATATTTCCCCGCCCAACAAGTGAATCCAGAATTCTGACACAATGATTCAAGATGAGTCCAGCCAAAATATAATGATACCAGTAAATGATTCCAGTAAATGATTCCAGTAAATGATTCCAGTAGGTGATTCCAGTAATAGAAGCCAGAAATAATGATACTAGTAATAGAGGCCAGAAAATAAATGTGTGTCGTATACATGAATCCAGAAATATTCACACGTATTGTAACAGAGAATCGCATACAACTAACTAAAACTGAAGTACAGTAATTGACAAGTAAATGAGAGAACTATCAGAGAATGTACTTGCCTGCTACTCTGAGAAGAGTCGTGTAATATCAGATGGCTGCGCCAGAGTCACAATGTCCTAAATAGAGTAATATGGGTCATGATATGTAAAATACAAGAGAATTGAAAGCTACAATGCAAACTACATGATTTCTAAGCCAATCTAGGTCAAGGTCCAACTCTAGTCAACTCTGGGTCAACTGTCTAGGTCAAACTAGGTACAAGTCAAACTTGGTCAATACTAGTCTAGTTAAGTCTCACTAGGCCTACCCAGCATATTCTAGCAAGCACACCCAATTTCTAGGCTATACAAGCCAACCACACTCCTACACTGGCATTCAAGCCAGAAACACAGGTTTATGAGCCATAGGCTACATGCCTAGGCTAATCACATAGGGATACACCCAAGTGCAATGTGCCATGTATATAGGCTATAGGCCATATAGGCTATATCACACATATCGTATACATTATATTAATATAATATCACACACATTCACCACATTATTATCAAGTATATAGATATATATATATATACATACATAGAGTGAATAGAGAGAGAGGTAATGGCATGTGTCATGGCAAGGTTGAATGTATTAGAGAGGGATGTGTGTGTGTGTATGAGCATGGTACAGTGCAATGTGTGTAGGCTAGGTATGTCAATGGGTAGGGTCATGTGTGTGTCAATGGTTAGGGTCATGTGTGTGTCAATGGTTAGGGTCATGTGTGTGTCATATACATGTGAGGGTGTGTGTGGGTAGAGTGGTATTAGTTGACAGTAAACAATCTCAGGAATTTGTGTGTTGAACATGGAAAAACATGCATCCTTAGACTGATACATGTAGTGAAATGCTAGTGCAAGAGTGTCACATGTGTAAGTGTCAAGTGACAGTTGTGTGTGAATAAGTAATCTATATGTTCTCAGTCATGTGTATGTATAGGTGCTAAATTCAGTTTTTGTGTGTGTCAATGGGGGTGTGTGTGAATTTCAGAAAATAGCAAATGCATGTGACAGTTAAAATATATTCATTAAAACACCAAAATCCATTTCCTCTACTCAAACAAAACCCTCCACATAATTCTCATTAAACTCAGTTGAACCCAAACTCAGTTGTGCATAAACCGGAAAAAACAGTGGCTAACTTCAGAAAATTCTGAAAACAAAGACCAAAGTGAAATCAGTGGTGTGTGATATTATGTGTAATCTGGAATGGAATCAGTGATGTGGTAGAGTATATACATGAAGGTGTAATAGGTTCTCAGGTTTGATATGCTGAAAAAAATAAGTGTGTGTGAGTTTGTATAGGCATGTGTGTGTATGTGACATAGGAAAAACAGGGGTGTGTGTGTTATAAGAGTCCATGTGTGGACAGGTTCAGATAGTGTAGAGAAAACACCTACACATAATCCCTATTCTCAGCCTCAGAAATCTGAGAACAGACCCAAACAACCTATATTAACAATCCAGTGAATCCCCAACCCATAAATCAGTTGGTGTGTGTTTGACAGTTCAACCATTCAAAATCCCTTCATACTCGAGCCCTTTACTTGCTGTTGCAGCATCTGAGACTAGTGCAAGTCCAAATTAGGACTGAACCTTATCTACTTATTTCCTCAAACCTCTTCCTTATTGCTCAATGATACCAACTAACTCAACTGTCACATGAGCCTAACACTGGACTCAAGCATTCCCACACACACATTAAAATTCTGATACTAAATCTAACTTCTGAACATCTCCTAACTCTCAAATTCCATGTCAATAGGTACTCAAGATCTGGGACTGATACTCTAATGCCACTCGACTGAACCCCTTCCTTCACCCACTGACAAACAGGAACCCATCTGATTCCATGTATCAGTCCCATATCTGCTGCTCTCACACAGTCATACTCGACTGCCCACAAACACCCAAATGAATCCACCTACATACACACAGACATATCCTCGTATGCAGGTAACACATACATATATATATGAATGTATGAACTAATATATACATAAAGTAAAAGTAAGGGACTGAAATATAACTGATACCTCACTGAACCATGACTTGAGATCACAACCTGAGCCCCTAATGAACTAATGATGACCACAACACCAAGCTAAACCAAGATAACTGAGAACAATTCGTAAAACCAACCAATATGAATATTTAAACACTGATCAATATCTACATAATTTCTGATACTGGAAGTATCAGTAATTCGAAACCCCAACTCTCAGAAAACCTGGAATCCGACTAAATCTCATTCTTAGCAAGTTAACACATGATAATAAGCATTATAAATCGAGTCCAACATCAGGTATAAATCTACCTGAACTTTCTATCAGGAATCTCAGGCTTATCAGATTTGAAATTCAATAACTCATTTACCAAAACAACTGTAAGTTTCATTGAAACTGACACATAAAAATCCCAATAAAAACACACACAAAAATTGAAATAAAATAGTAAAACATGTGTTCAGTCACAGGGACATGTCCCACGTGTCCAAGGAGAGTCCCTCGTGTCCAGGAATTGGGACACATTGTGTATATATCAACATTTGAAATTTCAGAAAAACTGGAAAAGAGTACTCATCGTGCAGCCATGTCGGGTCCGATTGTACACGACACAGAGCTCGAGAGGTGTCGAGCCTGTGCATACACGTTTGCCCATGATAGGGCTAGGGTGTCATCACCCTGCAATGTGTCGAAACCATGTCGTATCTAATCTACAGCCCCGTATCAGAGACACAAAACATGCGTGCACAGTGCAGGGCAAGACACGTGCACACGCGATTTCTTCGCGCACACACATCGAGGTCCCACAAAATTTTGTGGGTCTCGTGTCAGTCAGTGCCCACACCCACACACCAAATTTCAGGTGTCGAGATGCTGTGTCGTGTCCGCTAGGACACTCGTAAGCAGGACAGCTGTACGAGGCCAGTGTGCAGTGTCGTGCACGAGTTACGTGTCCATTTTGGACACAAAAACCAACCCGATT
This sequence comes from Iris pallida, assembly GCA_029216955.1. Taxonomy (NCBI): domain Eukaryota; kingdom Viridiplantae; phylum Streptophyta; class Magnoliopsida; order Asparagales; family Iridaceae; genus Iris; species Iris pallida. The sequence continues at coordinate 6,752,120 of JANAVB010032018.1, read as the reverse complement.
CGTGCTTAGACATATAAATATATAATCTACATATTAAGAGCTATCCAAATATATAATTTGTTTTGAAAAACATTAACATTCAATCTATTGAGGCATTTCAACAAACACCTACACAACACTACGATACGTGTCCGATACGGACACCAAACGGACACGAAATTCACCCAAATTTTAGGGACACCTAGGGGACTCCTAGATCTAGCCCTACATGCAAAGAAAACCAAAATTTAAATCAATTTAAAGGGTTTTACCTATAGGTACAAATTGCATAAAAAAGCTCCAAATGGGGGGTGTTCTTCTTGATGGCCAAATGCTCCAAATTGATCCCAAACTGAAATAGCTCTCCACCAACAGTCCAAAAACTTAAATTAGGACCCAATGCAAAAGACTAGGATGAAAAAGGAGATCAAATGAATAAAATGGAAATTTTTGGAAGGGGAAAACTTACCTTTCTTTTCTCCAAGTGTTGGAATGATAAAAAGAGGCAAGCCCTAATGAACAAGTATTTAAATAGGGTGGGGATCCCTATATGGCTGTTCATAGGTTCAATAATTAGGGTTAGGATTCACTAAATGGCCCATGGGCTTAAGTTATGATCAATTAAATAATTAAGCCATAAGTCATTTCATGAAATCACAAGCCATGACTTAAATTCACTAAACCAAATCCCCTCATTCTAAAACTATTCTCTAATGACTAAAATAGGTTAAGTCAAGTTAGACTAGGGTCACCATGGCTAGGCTTCTAGGCTAGTCCACTAGGTCTCAACAAGTCAAAGTCAAACTAGAATTCACCAATTCCACAAATCACCAAATAATTCAAATAAGTCAAAATGACCAAATTATCCCTAGGCTAAAAATGATAATTAAACATCCTAATGACATGGTTAGGCTCTAGGTCATGTAGTCTCTCAGGTTTCACTAGCAGCACATCAAAATCACAAGTCATGACTTAAACCAGTTTTTAAATAGTTTAAAAAATTTTATTAAAAATCACCAAAAATCATAATATGAAACAAATAACAATAAATAATAATTATAATTACAATATTTCAAAATTACCCTCATCTAGAAAACTGGGTGTTACAAAATCGGCGGAGCCAGTATGTCAAAAATCCTGCCAGCTGAGCTTCTTTAGACATGGACCTGTAGCCCATTCTTATAAAGCTTTAAACAAAATCTCAAGCCTTGAGTGGAGGATATTGATGTTCATCAGTAACTTTGATATCCATCCTCTTGTTTTCTTCCATCAAACTAATTACTTCACTGTTGCTAAGGGGTTGGAAGAAGGCCGGGTTGCATGAGTCATGATCTTTGGTCTTTTTCTCAATAATATGGTTAAGAAAAAGATAAGTCAACCATTTTGATGAATAGCATGTGCCGGACGAGCCGCTTTTGTAGTATAGGGAGCATATGTTATAATGGCACAGTAGTTCGTCAAAGACTGCCACCATCTTTGAATTTTCTCGACGGAGTCTATCTAACTCGTCGTTGGTTGGGACATACTCTTCGCAAGGGAAGTCTCCCATTGGTAAACAAGAGATGTACTTCATCTCATGGAGGGCTAATCCCATCTTCCCGTAGGGCGTCATAAATGTTCCTGTCCTATAATTGTACCTCTCTGCCAGAGCCAGAAACAGATGAGGGTTTGGGAGGAATCCGTATACGGTAGCGTATACTGCATCATATAGCTCAATTTCTTTAAGTTTGTCTTCAAACTGGATTAATATCCAGTTGGCTACACAGCTCTATCTCTTGATGTTTGGGTTTACCAGACCTATTAGCCGGATGTCCTGATCCGGATATCAGCCCTCGGCCTTTGCATATTCATTAGCAAATATTGGTGTTCTCACCGGCAACAGCAATGAAGAATTCTCTGGAAGGATACACCCTGGCTTCAACCCTCTGAGTAAAGTACTGTGTCGCTCAGAAGAGCTGTAGAACATGTCTTTATTGTTCGGGCCTTTCTTGACACAGATCTTTCCTGTTCGTGCATGTTGAAGGGGAGTAATGTCCCATTCCATCCTCCTGGGATGGCTTGCATGAGCATATCGTGCTAGAGGGAGGCATCTAGCAATGTTTGGTAATAAGATCAGTTTCTCTTTCCTTTGGAAAGTTCTCTGCTCAACACGAGGTCTTGGCTGAGAGCTTTTGTCAATGGCTTCGCCAAATAGGAACATAGGATTCTTGTGAGTGATAGCATCAGCAGATTGCAAGGGCTTCCCATTCATCAGACTTAACAAAGTCTCATTGTCCTGTGTTATCAAGATAGCTTGGCGAGAGGATGGAAGGGCATATTGTGGGAAGAGCACATGAGATAAGTCTTCTTTGAAATTCGGCTCAGCTAAAGTTCCTGGGAAGATTTCATACTCAGGATCTTCTCTGGTATCAACTGCATCAAACAAAAACAGAATTCAGTACAAGTAAAAAAGATTCTGTCATCAAATTGCGCATCATCAATTTGTGCAACCATCAGATTGCATAAGCATCCGATTGCGTTGACAAAGCTTGCACAAAGTAATGGTTTGCGCTGACAATCTTGCATAAATCAGCCAATTGCGCTGACTTTTTGCCAGCACAATTCAACCGATTACGCGAGAAGATATTCTTCATAAAAATAAAAAATAATGGGTTTGTGCAACCAAAGCCTTAAACAGGGTGGCGCAGTATGATCACATCTCTAAAAAGAGATAGATTTTAAGATTCAGTAAAGTCGAAAAAAACCTAAAAAGGGTTTTCGATCGGGTTGTCTACCTCGCAAAGCAGGGTGCGCAACTTCATGACGGGAGGGATGTGGTGCAGCACGAGTCGAAGACTCGGCGGGGGCCTTGCCCTTGTCGGCGACGGAGGAGCGTCTTGGTGCCATCTAAAGTCGACGAGGAAGAAAAAGTGAAGTCGGAGTAGGCTCGGGGATTTCTCTCTCTCAAGCACAATGAAAACAAGTAAAGAATAACATGAAGAATGAAGGGAACTATTTATAGTTTTTCAAGAGCAACGGTCGCCTCAGATTGCGTCGAATAAATAGGAGTAATCCCTCCGATTGCGCAGACAGCATCATCACGTGCGCAACTTGATTAAAAATTCAAAATTCAAAGTATTTCAAAATTTTAAATAAATTCAACTTTCGAAAACTTTGAAGGGGGTCTTGTATGTCTTAAAAAATCAAGTTGCACCCATCAACAAAGTCATAAAAATCAAGAAATGCATCTTTCAAATGAACTGCGCAGAAGTCAGATTGTGCATCATCCAGATTGCGTAGACTGGACTGCACACACTCTCATGTGCACAAGTTGACGTGGCAAATGTCATCATTGTCTGACAGAATCAGATCTTCTGACAACTGACAACACGGAGAATGAGAAGACTGTTCGTTTATTGTGCAATACGGCACTCGAGGACAGCTGTACATGCAGCGCAATCGGCCAGGCAATCTGATGCGTAGTCTAGCCTCGCGTAATCTGAAGTCAGCGCAATTCAAGTGGCGCACTTCATCAAGACAACTAAAAAATGTCCACGTGGCTTTCATGCCATCAATTACTCATTACGTGGCAACCGTCTGCACACGATCATGCGTATTTCAATCAAGTGATGTCATGTGTCCAAGACAGTTGGCCCACGATCAAACAACTACCAGCGCAGTCTGATGCTGCGCAATCCAATCCATGCGCAACCTAGCATGCGCAATTCAGAATAATTAAAAGTTAGTTATTTCCAGAACTCTATAAATAGAGTTTCAAGTCTTCATTCAAGAAGATCAGACATAAAAAGTTCAAAAATATCAGAGAGTTCAAGAGTTCTTGCCCAAGTGCTGCTGCATTCTTCCGAGGCTTTTGCCTTCAATTTCAGAGTTGTCTTCAACTTCAGAGGCTATCGTCTTCAAAGTTCACATCGTCCAAGGGATAAAGCAATCGTCATCTAGATTGGATTCCTACAGTTGTACTTTACCAGAATTTTTGTAATCTTCTTTACAAAGTTTGTTGAAATAAAGTTCATACTTTTATTTTTTGGAAACAGAGATCACCTGCGTAAGACAGTAGAATGTTACGTCGATGACATCGCCGTCAAAAGCCGCTCTAAGGGAGATCATCTGCACGACCTCAGGACAGTATTCGACCTGATGCGAGCACACAATTTAAAGATGAATCCCAACAAATCCTTCTTGGGCATATCCAGCAGAAAATTCTTGGGTTTTATCATTACCGCCCAGGTTATCCATATAGACCCTGAGAAAACAAAGGCAACTATGGAGATGGGTCCCCCGAGAAATCTCTGTGAACTCAGAGGCCTTCAAGGGAGGCTAGCTTACATCAGGAGGTTTATCTCTATCCTCTTCGGACGATGTCAACCATTCACACACCTCATGAAGAAAGGCGCCTCCTTCGTATGGGATAAGGAGTGCCAACGTGCCTTTGATAATATTAAAGAATATCTATCGAAACCTCCAGTCCTGGTAGCCCCGGTTGCTGGAAAGCCGTTTTTGCTTTATATGCGAGCGATGGAGCATTCCCTCGGTGCTCTACTAGCACAGAACAATGATGCAGGGCATGAAAAAGCTATCTATTACCTCAGCCGAATGATGATAAGGCCTGAGCATAGATACACCGTCGTGGAGAAGGAGTGTCTCGCTTTGGTGTTCGCTATTCAGAAGACGCGACACTATGTTGCAGAACAAACCATCCATGTTATATCACGAGTCAACCCCCTCAGGGTCCTCATGACCAAACCAGGTGCACTCTGTCACGATCCACACCCAGTGTAAGGGCACGAGAAGTAACGAACGCCCAGCCTACGCCGCAGTGTCGACGGTAGAACGCTGTCCTGAGTCACAATATGTAACACAGTCTAAAATAACTCCGAATGGAGAGTAGAATAATAAGTAACTCAATCACAATACTAAGATGGAATAGAAGAAAGAATCTCAAGAGAGTCACAGATAAAAGTCTAGGTGTAAATCACCAGAAAAAACTCAAGTACAACTCATAATGTCTCAAACAAAAATACAAATAAAGTACTAAGTCTCAGCTAGACAATAGGCAAGGCTTCAGCGACTGTGGGATCCTCCTGAGGGTCCACGTCGCCAGTGTCATCTAAGCCAATGCCATAATAGGTAGGACAGTACTCCTCATCAATACCTATAAAATTTTTAACATGCTCAGTCAGGACGGAACGAGCACATATCTCTCACAATAGTTCATAGCAGGAATAGACATATAAAGCAAGCTATAGAAAACTATACATGAATCGCTGTAAAAGAAATCAACAAGAGAGAGAGACTATAAAATGAGATATAATATGACAATAGAGAAATATAACCTTCTACGTGAATCAGAGTATGAATTGGTTATGTAAACGGTCTGGGTTGCACATGGATACAGCTATGGAGTGCATATGGATATCTATTGGGAATAATGATCACATAACCAACTACACTCACCCTGCCCCCAATCAATACACAAGGATCAATGCATGTTATGTTATTGCACATGGATAACAGCTACTGTATACATGGAGCTCATATGGTCATGAGTGTACATGAATAACATATGAGTGCACATGGATAAATATGAATACATGGAGTACATGATGGCCATGATAAAGTACATGAACATGACATACTCGATGTATCCGAGAGGATAACATCGCATGAAAAGATCCAGAGGGTACTAATCCGTGTGAACGTCATGTCAGCATCAAGTATACTAGTCTAAAATAAGAGAACATATCCAAAGAAGTATGAAAAGATCAGAGAATGTACTCGCCTGGCAAATCGAACTGCTGATGATGAGGTGTAACTAAACTGGGGCAATGTAAACCTATTTAAAATACACACATGTCACAACCAAGTCTACAATATCAAGAGAAATAGCTACAATGCAAGACTACATGCTTCTAGGTCCATTTTGGTCAAAGTCAACCCTCGGTCAACTCTGGTCAAACCTGGTCAACGCTGGTCAAACCTGGGTCAACTAGTTCGTCTACTAATTTCTAGGTCATACACAAAATTCTAGGTCATTTGGAGTTCGTTTGAGTAGAATTGGATCAAGTTTGACTCAAAGTTGACTTTTGTCAATTTGGTCAACTTGTCGGCCAATTCGACTAAACTAAGCTCGAAATGACAAATTAAATCTGTCCTAGGCTCCTATAGTCATATACACAACTACAATCTAATCTAAGAGAATTAACAAGCTTATATATATATAAGTCCACTAGGGTTAAACTAGTTGCTAGCAAAAATAAGAGTCAACATATTCAGAAAATCATACAAAGGTCAAAAATAGCTGAAAAGACTAAAATACCCTTCTATGAAAAAAATGGATGTTACAAATCTACCCCTCTTAAAATAATTTCGTCCTCAAAATTAAAGACGAAGCTGCAAGATTAAGAAAAAACAAAATCATACCTCAAGACTGGAAAAGATAGGGGTAACGTTCGCCCATCTCATCCTCCCTCTCCCAGGTGGACTCTCCTGGAGAGTGATGCTTCCAAGCTACGTGAACTAAGGGTATCGACTGGTTCCACAACACCTTCTCTCGTCAGTCCAGAATCTCCACAGGCTGCTCTGGATAACTGAGAGTAGGTCCCACCTCAATCTCAGAATGGTCCAGTACATGGCTAGGATCTGCCACATACCGTCTCAACTGCGATACGTGAAATACATTGTAGACTCCTGCTAAGGAAGAAGGTAAGTCCAGTCTGTATGACACGTCGCCGACCCTTCCACTGATAACGAAAGGTCCGACATAGCGTGGGCTAAGCTTCCCTCCTCCACCGAATCGAATAGTGCCTCGATTCGGTGAAATCCTCAAGAATACCATATCTCCAACCTAGCACAAGTATGGTCTCAATTAACTAAAACAATCATACAATCAACAAAAACACAAACAAACAAGATTCTAATCCTAAGTCTAAGCTATACCTCAAACTGCAAAGGTCTTCGGTGGCTGTCGGTCCAATGCCGCTGTCTGTCCTGCGCTACGCGAAGTCGACCCCTGATGAGCTTTACCTTCTCAGCTGCGTCCACAACCATCTCAGGTCCCAGTAAAGCTCGCTCTCCAACATCATCCCAAGACAAGGGAGTACGACACCTACGCCCGTACAACGCCTTGAATGGTGACATACCAATGCTGGCCTGGTAACTGTTGTTGTATGCAAACTCTACCAAGTACAGGTAATCCTCCCATGATCCTCCAAAATCTAAAACACAAGTCCGCAACATGTCCTCGAGAGTCTGAATAGTCCTCTCCGACTGTCCGTCCGTCTGAGGGTGGTATGCAATACTGAATTTGAGCTGAGTGCCCAAACTAGTCTGTAAACTCTGCCAGAAATAGAAAGTAAAGCGACTATCCCGATCCGAGACAATGCTCACCGGAACTCCATGTATCCTGACAATCTGTCTCATATACAACTCTGCTAGCTTCTCTGTAGACGTCCCCACTTCGAATGGCAAAATGTGGGCCAATTTGGTCAACCTGTCCACGATGACCCGAATCGCGTCTTTCCCTCCTGATGAACGCGGCAATCCAGAAACAAAATCCATCGTAATGTGCTCCCACTTTCACTCCGGAATGGGCAATGGCTGTAACAGTCCTCCTGGCCTCTGCCTCTCCACCTTAACCTGCTGACAGACTAGGCACTGGCTACGAAGCGTGCTACTTCCCGCTTCATCCCATACCACCATACATGCTCCTTCAAGTTTCTATATATCTTATTGGCACCTGGATGCATAGTGTACTGAGAGCGATGGGTCTCCTACATAACCTGCTCCCGAAGCTCTCCGCTAGGCACACACAGTCTGGAACCATGCCTCAATGTGCCGTCCTCTGCAATGATGAACTCCACATCTGCCAATCCTGCTCGAACCTCCTCTCGAATACACCACAGAGTAACATCGTCGAACTGAGCTAACTTGATCTTCTCCATCAAGTCTGACTGAATCTATAGGCCCCATATCTGTATCTGAACTCCTGGTACGATCACCTCGATCCCCAAACTCTCCAAATCTGCTAATAGATGACGATCCATCGTCAAGCACATAGCTACCGGATACCTACTCAAGGCATCGGCAACTACGTTGGCCTTCCCTGGATGGTACTGCAATGAAATATCAAAGTCCTTCATCAACTCCAACCATCTGCGCTGCCTCATGTTGAGCTCTTTCTGTGTAAACACTTACTTCAAGCTCTTGTGGTCTGTGAAGATCTCCACAAGCTCTCCGTATAGATAGTGCTTCCACAGCTTCAGAACAAAGATAACCGCTGCCAACTCCAAATCATGGGTAGGGTAGTTCTTCTCATGCGGACGTAACTGCCTGGGTGCATAGGCAATCACCTTCCCATGCTGCTGTAAGACACAACCCAAACCCTTTCCTGAGACGTCACTGTAGATAGTGAATTCGTCTGATCCCGATAGCAACGTCAAAATCGGGGCTGTCGTCAGTCGCTTCTTTAGCTCATCAAAAGCAACCTGACACTCCTCTGACCAGACAAACTCTGCGTCCTTTCGGGTCAGCCTAGTCAATGGCTCCGCAATCCGAAAGAAATCCTGAACAAACCTCATGCAGTATCCCGCCAATCCCAGAAAACTCCTGATCTCTGTGACTGAACTCGGTGCTGTCCACGCCTCAACTGCTCTGATCTTCTTTGGGTCGACTGAGATCCCATCTTCGGTCACCACATGACCTAAGAAATCAACTCGATCCAAGAAGAACTCACACTTCGAGAGCTTGCCGTACAGCTGCTCCTTCCTGAGAGTCTCCAGAACCACTCTCAAATGCTCCTCATGCTCCTCTGGGGTCTTCGAGTACACCAAAATGTCATCGATAAACACCACTACGAACTTGTCCAAGTACTGTTGGAACATCTTGTTCATCAAGTTCATGAACACCGCCGGGACGTTAGTTAACCCAAACGGCATCACCATGAACTCAAACTGGCCATACCGAGTCCTGAAAGCTGTCTTCGAAATATCCTCCTTCTTCACCTTCACCTGATAATATCCTGACCTCAGATCAATCTTGGAAAATACCTTCGCTCCGCTTAGCTGATCGAACATGTCATCGATCCTCGGCAGCAGGTACTTGTTCTTGATCGTGAGGCTATTGAGTGCCCTGTAGTCGATACACATCCGTACCGACCCATCCTTCTTCGGTACAAAGAGTACTGGCGCACCCTATGGTGAAGAACACGATCGGATGAAGCCCTTGTCCTGCAACTCATCCACCTGCTTCTTTAGCTCCACTAGCTCACTGTTGTTCACTCTATAGACATGCTGAGAAATCAGCTCTGCGTCGGGTATCAAGTCTATAGAGAACTCCACCTCCCTGTCCGGAGGCAACCCTGGCAACTCCTCCGGAAACACATCCATAAACTCAGCTATCAGTGGATATGGCACACTCTGCTCCTCTGCTGAAGCTCCGCAGAAAACTCTGCTGCTGTGCTCTGACTCCCGCCTGGTGAACTCAAACTCTGGCTCTCCTGGCATGCTGAAAAGAACTCTACCCCCACGGCAATCTATACTAGCATGGTGTCTGCTCAACCAATCCATACCGAGTACAATATCATAGTTCGGTAGTGACATTACGAGCAGACTCACATCTAGTTCTCGGCCTCCCAAAACTACTATTTAATCCTTGAAAACATCACTGACGAGGATAATACCACCCCCAGTCGTGATCTTGCAAGTCCTACGCATAGGTTAAGAAGAAAGCTGGTGTCTAATGGCAAAAGATACAGACACGAAGCTATGGAAAGCACCCGAATCAAATAATGCGAATGCGTGAAAAGAGTCGATAAGAACAGTACATGCTATCAGATCGCCTACTGCCTCGGCATCCTTCGCTGCCATGGCGAAAGCTCGCCCCTGCTGGCCCCCTCTAGTCTGCTGCTGGTGCTGACCAAACTTCTGCTGCTGAGTCGACAAGGGTCCCTTCTACTGCTCCATCGGTGCCTTGGTCCCTGCTTCCTGTCCTTTACGCCCGAAAGCCTCAGGACAGTCCCTCAACTGATGCTCTGATAAACCACAGAGTAGGCACTTGCCTAGCCTCTTCCTGCACTCACTCCACCTGTGCCCTGGCTTCTTACAGAATTCACAAGTAGTGGCCTGCTGCTGTCTCGGTGCCTGCTGACCCTGTCTCTGCTGTGCCTGCTGGAATGGCCTCTGCTGCTGGAAAGACCTCTGCTGATGCTTCTGCTGAAAATGGGGCTTCTTGGCCGGTCCTCCACAGCTGTCGGCTGTATGGAAATCACGGCCTCTCTTCTGCTTCAGCTCCATATTATCTTTTGCTGCCATGGTTCCTATCAAAATCTCCTCAAATGTGGCATTCTTGTTGCTCTTGGTTAAGGACTTGACTTCCTTAACCAAACCCTTCCTGAATCTTCCAGCCTTCGCTGTCTCGCTAAGGCCCTCCACAAATCTGCCCAGGCGGCAGAACTCCCCGGTGCACTTCTCTACAGTCTGGTTCTCCTGAACCAGGTTCTCAAACTGCGTCTCCAATGCGCCAAGTGCAGTATCAGGAAAAAACTTCTCCTTAAAAAGCTTCTTAAAAGCCTTCCAAGTTTGCCCTGTAGTACCAACCCTGGGGTCAGTCTGGTACCAAGTGCGGGCGAGATCCTGCATCATACTGCCTGCTGCTTCCACCTGGAGTTTAGCCGGTATCTCTGTGAGACGAAAAATCTCCTCTATGTGCTCGTTCCAGTCGTCCGCGTAAAGGATACCCTCCGTACCCTTGAAGACCCGCGGCCTCATCTTCTGGAACTCCTGAATACCTGGAGTCCTCGACTGGTATGGCTGAATCTGTCCTCCCTGAGGTTGGGCAGTCACCCTCTCCACTGCCACCATCGCTAACTGGTGGGCATTATCAATGCCCTGCCTCATGTCCTCTGACTGACATCGCTGCGTCTCCATCATCTGCTGAATAAAAGCAAAATACTGTACAGCATCAATCGTCTCCTGGGGCGGTGGTGGTAGCATCCCCTGCACTCCTGGGGTAGTCCTCGGAGCTGGTGGAGGAGCACCCCCAAAAGTAGCAGATAGGCCCACCTGAGCTGGAACAAGCGGTACTGTGGTCCGTGGGGCCTGCTGGGTCGGACGAGAAGTAGCCGACCTCTCAGTGGTGTTCCTGTGACCAGAGCGCTGCGATCGTGTCTCCACCATCCTGAAGACAGATCAAACAAGGAATCAATTACTGAAAAGAAGCGAATTTATCAAAGAAGGACAGTTATTTTCAAAAGGAGACAATTAACAGCAAGAATTGATAAGAGTTTTTTCTAACGTGATTGAGTACCTTAACTTATATCCTATATCTTATTGCAGGCTGTAATGATACTCTAGTTCGAGTACCACTACGAATCATACTAGTTGTGATTGTGACCTGCATGGGCCACCACTAAAAATGTGTCACGACCCGCACCTAGTGTAAGGGCACGAGAAGTAACGAACGCCCAGCCTACGTCGCAGTGTCGGCGGTAGAACGCTGTCCTGGGTCACAATATCTAACACAGTCTAAAATAACTCCGAATGGAGAGTAGAATAATAAGTAACTCAATCACAATACTAAGATGGAATAGAAGAAAGAATCTCAAGAGAGTCACAGATAAAAGTCTAGGCGTAAATCACCAGAATAAACTCAAGTACAACTCATAATATCTCAAACAGAAATACAAATAAAGTACTAAGTCTCAGCTAGACTATAGACAAGTCCTCAGCGACTGTGGGACCCTTCTGAGGGTCCAGGTCGCCATTGTCATCTAAGCCAATGCCATAATAGGTACGACATTACTCCTCATCATTACCTGTAAAATTTTTAACATGCCTAGTCAGGACGGAACGAGCACATATCTCTCACAATAGTTCATAGCAGGAATGGACATATAAAGCAAGCTATAGAAAACTATACATGAATCGCTGTAAAGGAAATCAACAAGAGAGAGAGACTATAAAATGAGATATAATATGACAATAGAGAAATATAACCTTCTACGTGAATCAGAGCATGAATTGGTTATATAAACGGTCTGGGTTGCACATGGATACAGCAATGGAGTGCACATGGATATCTACTGGGGATAATGATCACATAACCAACTACACTCACCCTGCCCCCAATCAATACACAAGGATCAATGCATGTTATGTTATTGCACATGGATAACAACTACTGTATACATGGAGCTCATATGGTCATGAGTGTACATGAAAAACATATGAGTGCACATGGATAAATATGAATATATGGAGTACATGATGGTCATGATAAAGTACATGAACATGACATACTCGATGTATCCGAGAGGATAACATCACATGAAAAGATCCAGATGGTACTAATCCGTGTGAACGTCGTGTCAGCATCAAATATACTAGTCTATAACAAGAAAACATATCCAAAGAAGTATGAAAAGATCAGAGAATGTACTCGTCTGGAAAATCGAACTGCTGATGATGAGGTGTAACTAAACTGGGGCAATGTAAACCTATTTAAAATACACACATGTCACAACCAAGTCTACAATATCAAGAAAAATAGCTACAATGCAAGACTACATGCTTCTAGGTCCATTTTGGTCAAAGTCAACCCTCGGTCAGCTCTGGTCAAACCTGGTCAACGCTGGTCAAACCTGGGTCAACTAGTCCGTCTACTAATTTCTAGGTCATACACAAAATTCTAGGTCATTTGGAGTTCGTTTGAGTTGAATTGGATCAAGTTTGACTCAAAGTTGACTTTTGTCAATTTGGTCAACTTGTCGGCCAATTCGACTAAACTAAGCTCGAAATGACAAATTAAATCTGTCCTAGGGCTCCTATAGTCATATACACAACTACAATCTAATCTAAGAGAATTAACAAACTTAAAAATATATATATATACATATAGGTATATACACACATGTGTATATACAATACAACAAAACCCAAATCTAACAAAAAATGATGTGTGCGTGTGTATGTACTGGTGCTTACTGAAATCAAGTAAATTCTGAGATTAAAACAGCAAACACAATCATGATATATCCCAAATTAATGTACTATTATATACATAAATATACAATCAAGAAACGATATATATATATATATATATATATATATATATATATATTTTTTTTTTTTTTTTTTTTTTATTTTTTTTATTTTATATATATATATATATATATATATATATATATATATTATATATATATATATATATATATATATATATATAATGCTCAAAAGGAAAGTAATACCAATGGTTTTTGAAATAGGTTTAGTGAATCCAAATCTGGAATTAAAACCATCTCGACCCATTCTCAACATGTATGAATTAGCAATGGGTTTCAACGGGGTTATATATATATATATATATATATCTATATGTATACATGGCTATATATATAGAAAAGCATATATACTCATAATTGATGGAAAATTATGAAACAAAACCAAAAGTTGGTTCCCACAAATCCGAAACCTCATATATGTTCTGAAAACTCAGATTTTGTAAACTAAGAAGTTGGAAATCAAAATATCGCATTTAACTCAAAAATTGAAATATCATATAAATCTTAATTTTTTCCCATTCAATGAAACCCCGATTATGCTTGAAAAAAAACAAACAAATAGGTGATGATTCCGCAAATCACTTCCCACAAGTTCTAATTATCATATATGAACTAACAATTCAGAAAATACGGACTAAAAAGTCAAGGATCGAAAAATCACATTTATATTCTAAACTTTGAACCCGAAAAACTCAATTTTGACAAAACGACTCAAAACGCAAAATACACCAAATCAACCCGCGAAACTCGGCATACACGCTGGTCTCAACCTACGTGATACGCTCGGGTACTCTCGGGTTCGAAATCGTGTCCGTATCGTGTCCACAGAATGCGTATCAGAATTTTCCGATACCGCGTAGTACGCGTGCGTTCTCGCTCGTTTGAGCGCCGCACACGCAACGAAATGCCACATGCTCGTGCACGTAGCTAGGGGGTCCTAGGGTAGGTCTAGGACATGATGACATGGCGACACGATGCACCAAAGCGGCGCACGCAGCCCCCACACCCGCGCGGCCTGCTGCGCGCGCGCGCTCCCGAGCGCCCTCGTGCACGCGTTGCCGGCCTCGCTGCTCCCTTGTCGGGCCATGCCGTGACTTCAGGTTTGTCCTACGGGTCGTCTAGGTCTAGGTCAACATGTTCTGTGTCCTGGAACGGGTCTTCACTGCGTCGTATGCGCGTACGAAGTCCGTTTTCGCGACAAAAATCAGCCCGAGTGCACAGTGTGGCTGACCGGTTCACGCACGATTTCTCCGTGCTCGCTCGACAAAACATCATGAAATTTTAAGGCAGAGGTTGCCCTACGTGCTCATAAAATTTTACGCAAGACGGAGCTCTGTGCATCGAGTTATGACGCACAGACTGCAGGACGTGCACGAGACCGTGCACGGGATCTCGTGCACGCGTGTCGGTGTCCGAAACGTCGCTGAAAAGTCATCGATTTCCAATCCGTCTTTATGAAAGATTATTGAAATGATATTATCTAAACATCCATGAAGTTAGAATCGAAAAACAGAAACTTTCAATCCTAAGCGGCATTTCGTCGAACACGTGCCGTAAGGGACCGACACGGGCTCGATACCTCCATCAAACGGAGTCAAAATCCCACCAAATTTCGTGGGCAATGCTAGGGCACCTCTATGGATGCAAAAATGAAGAAAAAACCAGAATTGCAATGGTAGATTAGGGTTTTACCTATTGAGTGTCAAAACTCAATGATCGGGGCTCCTCGGTTGTCGTGTCGGCCGATTTTCCTCCAGCAAAACCTTCCGTCTCTACTCCAAAAATGGTCGAGCAGATCCTCCTCTCCTCAACGAGCACAACGGAGTTCATTTGGAAAGAATCGGACTCCGGATGATGGAAAAAAGTGTTTTGGAGAGTTGGATCTTTTAGGGTTTCTTTGTGGATGCTACAAACAACAAATGATTGCAACAATGGGAGGGGGTACTGCTGTTGGGCAGCCAAGGGGGTTCTCTAGGGTTAGAGTTTCACTTGGGCCAACTCTTTCTCAAGTAGAAATGGGCCCAAGTCGAAAAGCTCAAAGGCCTACATGCAAAAAGGCTAATTAAATAATTAAAGCCTTAAAAAATAATCTAATGCACAAATTAAATTCTAAAAATAAAAAATAAAAATTCCAATGCATGATTAGGCCCCTATACAAGTCCACTAGGGTTAAACCAGTTGCCAGCACAAACAAGAGTCAACATATTCAGAAAATCACACAAAGGTCAAAAATGGCTGAAAAGACTAAAATACCCTTCTATGAAAAAAATGGATGTTACACACTCAGCTCTCGCCTCGCTACCTGGGCGATACTATTATCCCCCTATGATATAATTTTCGTCCCGCAGAAGGCTGTTAAAGGTCAAGCTTTGGCAGGCTTTTTAGCTGCCCATCCAGGTTCGGAGGCAACCAGAGTATATGAAGAGATCCCAGACGAGGTCGTCAATTCAAATATGGCTTCCCATGATACCGTCTGGCGAATGTTCTTCGACGGTGCTTCAAGAACCGGGCCCAAGGGAAATATCGTCGTGGGAGTCAGAGTGGTACTGATTTCTCCCTCTGGATTGGTGATCAATCGGGCGTACTCCCTCATGGAACCTTGTTTAAATAACGTGGCCAAGTACAACGCCTTAGTTATCGGCCTGCGACTTACAAAAGAACTGGAGGTAGAGTACCTGGAAGTATATGGTGATTCACAGTTAATTGTTAATCAGATCCGGGGTTCTTATGAAGTTCGCCATGAAGACATGATCCCCTATCATTAAATAGCAATTGCCATCATTACGTCCCTGAAAGGATTCTTCATAGAACATGTTCACAGACTCCAGAACGTTGAAGCCGATGCCCTAGCAGGTCTTGCCGATTCCCTGGCAGTTCCAAATCATACTTATCATTTGGTTGATGTAATAGGCCATAAATAGGTTTGTCCTAAGAACAACATGCAATTTGCTGTGAGTTACTCTGCCCTGGCGGTCGACGAAACACAGGACTGGAGACTTTCATTTATTGACTTCGTAGTCTATGGCATCTTGCCGAAAAATCCGAAAGAAGCTACTTCTATTAGAAGATGTTTCCTCAGATTCTTCTACGATACAGAGACAAAAATGCTGTATCGGCGATCCTATGATGGATTACTGCTCCGGTGTTTGTCAAATACGGAAGCCAAAGAAGCCGTACACGAAGCTCACGATGGCGTTTGCGGGGCCCATCAACCTGTCCCAAAATTACAAGACTGCCTGCGCCGGATGGACTATTACAGGTCCACGCCGATTTCATACACCAACCATCCAAATTCCTACATCCGACGGTGGCATCCTGGCCATTCGAGGCATGAAGAATGGACATCATTGGTCCAATCACCCCGCCTTCATCCAGAGGACACCGCTTTATACTCGCAATTACAAACTACTTCTCCAAATGGACGGAAGTCGTTCCGCTTGCAGAAGTGAAGACATCAAACGTGATCAACTTCGTCAAGCATCACGTCATTTATCGCTTTGGACTACCTGGAAGGATCATCCACGACAATGGTCCGCAGTTTGCAAGCCATGCCTTCTATCGGTTTTGCGACAAACATCAAATTCAGAATGTTGCTTCAATACCATATAATCCTGCGGCTAATGGTCTGGCTGAAGCTTTCAACAAAACTATAATCAAGCTTCTCAAGAAGTTCATGTTCTCGAACAAACGCGACTGGAATGAAAAGCTTGGTGAATGCTTATGGGTGTACCGTACTACAGTCCGGACGGCCACTGGGAACACACCATTCTCTTTGGTATACGGAAGTGAGGCAGTTCTCCCATTAGAAACTCAAATCCCCTCAATCCGCGTCGTCCTAACTTACCGACTTACGACGGATGATAACTACCGTCGTCGGCTACACATTTCATAGGAAGAAAGGGCTGTCTGAGCGTGAATGAAGTGAGTTTCGACCTTCTGTCCCCGATTGAAGGTATGAAAGCCAAGCACCATGTTAGTATGCCATGCCCCAAGCCTGCGCGGATCTTTCCCTACCCTCTTGCTTTGCTCTTGCTCCGTATCTCGCAACAATAGCTCCATTCACCGCGCCGTCCATGAAGCTAACTTATTTTGTGGATTCAGATACGGTTCGGCTTCCACGGGAAGGAATGCTTGGCTGGGAAGTCCCCACATAGAAAGAAGAGCCATTAGGGAATCTTCATAGAGAAGGGAAGAACAACGCAACGACGATTGAAAGAAACCGTTCATTAAGTCAGGCTTTATTAGCATCTTTATCAACAAGAACTCACCTGCCGCTATAGTAGTACCCAGCGATCTGCGAAAAAGGATCAATTATCCTTTCTTGCTTGACCACCCTCATAGAAGAATGCCTTATGAACCAAGTGAAAAGAACCATCCCGTATGAACAGAAGGAAGATGCCCCCTTTGATCAATGGAAGCACTTTCTTTTTTACATTTATAAAGGTTTTATTCATCTCCGTTCGTATCTTTTTATCCAATTTCGGTCTCGATTAGTTCATAAGATTGAATGGCCAAGTCATTGAAAAGCCATCATTAGTTTTCCAAGAATGTTGAGCCGGGTAAGTTAAGCCATGTAATCTATCTGGGAGGAACTTTTGATTGATTTCGGTTCTTTGAACCTGGCATAGCTGCTATATTTCGATTCACTACCTCGTTGATAGATAGGACAAGACGAGCTTACCAGGGTCTTCTTCGAAAAATGGTAAGAAAAGTAAGTTCCCATAGAATAGAAAGAAAGGGGCTGACTGATGCTTTTGCTTTTCTCGGCGTAAGGATCTGTGGCCATCTCCCCCTACATCTTCATACTCTAGGTACAATCCTTTGCCATCCCACTTCTAATCCAAATCTCTTCATTCCGCTTCCAGTCAAAATCTGCAGTTGAACCTAGGTGCCTCACCTATTTGTTCTCCTAAAGCAACGAACTAATCTCCACCTCCCGCCGACTACCAACTGGGAAAGCAGATTCAACAGATGCAAAAGAAGATGGCGATGGGGATCCGCTTGAGCTTGGTCCCTTCGTAGCCGTCTCTTTACCTTTCCTAGAATCGTTCTTTACCAGTACTGAAAAGCCGATGCCATTCGATGTAAAGAGAAGGGGGCAGAATCGATCTGTAGGTTTTTATTCCTGATCAAAAGGAGGCTAGAGATTAAGGGATACCTTACGAGGGCTAATTTGTACAAGGCAAGAAGCAAGTTTGTTTGCGTGCAGATTCTGACAATCCAGTCTATGAGAAGTCGAGATCGGCTTACTTCTTATAGCAGAGTGAGTGATAGAGCGACCCAAAACAAACGAAGAGGGAATTGAGAGAGGGCCCATGAGAAATCGACTGTTGCCGAGATCTAGTGAGGCTGAACCAGCTTGGAAAAGCTATCACCGATCAAATAAGTGGATCTGATGGCGTGATAAGGCATCAAAAAAACCGATGCCAATCTCTTACGTATGTCTTTCTTGTACACAACAGTGAAACCAAACAACTGGAGGCCTTAGATGAGAAGCGTCTGCTAGCTTAGCAACGAATCGAGCTTTATCAAGCCCGCATCTCTGGAGCCTTCAACAAAAAGGTCAAATTGAGAACATTCCAAGTAGACGATCTCGTTTTGGCAGTTCAGAGGTCGATGGTTATGACTCATAAAACCGCTGGTAAGTTCCAGCCCAAATAGGAAGGCCCATTTATCATCGAGGCTGTATCCTCCATTGGTGCTTACCGTCTCGTAAAGCAAAATGGAGACTTGCTCATGATGCCCATCAACGACAAGTTCCTGAAGAAATATTATGTTTAAGCGACACCCTGTGAACCAATCGGGTTGTTGAGTTATGTACCCTTAGGTACCACTGAACTTACACTCCGGTTACCCCAAATGAATTCATATTGCATCTTCTGGTAGTAAGTCATGTATGATCATGCCTCTGAACTTCCTCCATAGAAGAGCATTTCCCTCAGAAACTGTTACCCGCACTTTCAGTGCATAAAAAAGGGTAACAGGTCCACAAAATTCTCGAAACAACCACGTCCACATTACCTCTGAGTTGTTTCTTTTCCATCACAAACAAATCACCCCTTACATAGAACTTTCACGTCCATATTACCTCTGAGTTGTTCTATGTATCCTTCGTTGAGTCCACTCCTGCCACATCCTCATTATCTCTGAGTAGGAAGACTCCGTTGTAAAAACCCCCATATTTACCACGTCCTCGTTATCTCTGAGTAAGTATGTTGGTTTTCTCTCGACTTATTATCCGTACCCAAAACCAGGGTATGCCAAGGGTAATAGTCCTACAAATGTCCACAGTTGACCACAAATGTCCACAGTTGACCACAAATGTCCGTAGCTGACCACAAATGCTGTACTAGGTCCTCTAGCACATGCACCTCTTTTCTCACCACCACATGCCTCTGGAGCCCAGTTGTTCCATGGCATTCCTTCGCCCAATACCAAGAACTTCTGTGTCCGCCTCACCACGGAGTTGTTCTGTGTATCTGCATTTGAGCCAACCCCTACCATGTCCTCAGTACCTCTGAATAGGAAGGTTCTATCATCACACCTCATGTTTACCTCGTTCAAGTAAATATGCTTGGTTTCTCTATCGAACTTATTATCCATACCTAAAACCAAGGTATGCCAAGGGTAATAGGTCCACAGAAAGTCCTCCAGTGGGGCAACCACCATAACACCAAAAATACTATATGAACACAACAGATACCACAAATAAAGGATGAGGTAAACATACTCATTCATTTTAAATCAAAAGTTCTACATTGTCTTGGGACCACGTCCCTGTTTAGAAAAAAATGGAGAGACATAATAATATAGGAGAGAAAAATCCGATTATGGTTCGACGACACACAGTTCTCTGAGCCGGTCCTTCAACTTGGTTGTCGACTGCTCAATCCTGAGTGTGGCCTGGCACTCAACTTCTTCAGTCAACTTCTCTGCATCCTCGAGATGCGTATGAGCCTGCCAACGGTCTTCAAGTTTCTTCAGCGCGCACTCCAGGAGAGCAGAGGTTCGGGTGTCTTGGTCGATCTCCCGGCAAATTAACCCCTTATCTCTGCAGAAGGCCTGGAGCTCAGATTCTAAGGAAGTCAACTTTATCTGGAGTTAGAGGATCTGCTCGTTGGTATCGGCTATCCCATGAGATGTAGCCTTTTTTCGAGCCAAACAATCCTCTCCTCTCGGCTTAGTTGATCATACATCAGAGACAGATCTTGAAGGTCCTTCACCAGAGCAGGCTTGGACGTATTCAATACTATCTTTACCTTCTCCATAGCTGTTGTAAGGAAGGCCCTCTCTTGATCTATGGCCAGAGACATATCAACTTGCCGCAGCCCTTGAAGCTGAGCCACGAGCTTATCAGCTTCTACCAGTTTGGGCTCCAAGAGGTTGACCATCCCTGCCCCGCCCGGAAGTGTTCTGAGAATTTCAATATGGCCGCGGGCACATTGACGAGCCAATACAAAAGATGTCCCTCTTTCCAGGACAGCGTCGACCCCTTGCTTCAAATGGCGGTAGAAACTATCAATCACATCCTTCAACTACTCGTCCAGAACTTCCGAAGAGGACGATGTCAAAGGAAGAGTGGCCAAAAGAGTGGAAGGTGGTTGCAAAGAAGATGTACCAGAATTTGATGCCCCTATCACTAGGGACCCAAGTTCTAAGCGATAAGACGCTTGAACAACAGTCATCTCCCCTTCCGCAGCCCGAAGGATTCGAAGACTTGGTAGTACAGAAAGGTCGACCTCCAGTGTTGAAGCCACATTAATCGAGGAGGGTGCAGGGACCATTTTTTCCCACACCGGCAGTCCTACTACTCGTCCTCCTGAACTAGACTCGGCAAGAGGGCCCTCGGTCTGAGCTGGAGGAGGAAGAGGCGTGCTTCCTTCCACTAAATCCACCTTGGTATCTTCTTCTCCGATGGTGTTCGTTATCGACAGTGAAGGAGCAGGACCTGTATGTCAAGAACAACCATCGATCAACTTAACCTGAAGGATATGGAGATAGAGCAAACGAACCTTCTCACTAGTCAAGACATGACATAGCTTACCAGGGGAGGGTCGTCGAGGCTGAGGCTCACTCACAGCCATCGTATCCTCCTCAACGACGACACCTGAGCCACTTGCAGCCGCCTCCTCTGCCCCAGCCGCCCCAAAGGTGGATACAACTGGGTCAGTTTCAACCGGCTGAGGTTCAGCAACCTCGGGGACTGGTTCAGTAGAGCCCAAATCACCCCTGGTTGAGATGACGGTAGCAGGAGGAATCTCAGCCATCGTCGGGACGACCGTGGTGGAAGTAAGCTCGGCAGTCATAGCACTAATTAAAGTGACTATAGCAGGGTTAACCTCAGAGGCAGTAGCCGGCTCCGGGGAGTTCACTTCTCCTGACGCTTACAAAGAAAAGAAAAAGACGATCAGATTATATTTCAGAAAAGAAGAACTAAAAAGGGTAGTCGCAACTCGATTCACCTCTGAAACGGCTTCGACGTCATCACTTTTCTGCCTAGTGCTCGGCCCACAAGGCTTTATCGCAGCCCGTTTTCGAGAGTAAGTTATGCCGCCGACAGAGGACGCATGCCTACTCCGCTTACGTGAAGGACTAGGCACAGCAGGGGGCTGATCTTCCATAAAGTCATCTGCAGGAGGAAGCAGGTTATCAGGGTCATCCTCTTCGTCCACATTAATAGACTCCGAATCAGATAATTCAACTGTCTTCCCCCTCCTGGACTCTTTTGGCTTTTCCTCCAAACCAGTACCGATAATGAAGCTGGTACTTGGGTCAAAACTCTAGGGGGCTTGTTCACCATAACATGGTACAGGGCCGCCATGTATAAAATATGTCCCGACTCTCTAGCATCGGGTACGGAGAAGCTGGTACGGGTATGAACTGCGCTATAATAATGCCAAGCCCGGATGCCATCCAGAAGGCTACCTTCGAAACCCAGACAGGAGCTGGGGTTGTCTAAAAACATTTGACTGTACCCAAATTGTCGAGAGAATCGACTGGATAAGTAAGGCTCCAAAAAGACGGAGTTGCGATTACGATACACCAGATGTGCAGGGCGAATGTTCTGCAACCAGAGGAGCATCTTCTCGGGCAAGAAATGGGGAGACGCAACACCATCAAGATGTACATCTCTTACTTCTTCGTCAGTAAAATGAGGAACAGACACGAAAAAGGAGTATCTGTCTACTCGCGCCAGCGCCATCCGACATGCCGGCATGGTAGTGTACTCCCAGGGCATACGGCGGCACTGGTAGATGAAGGCATCATCAGCAGTCACATCGTCCTCTGGGCCAGGCCTCATCAAAGACGGGTAATGCATTAACAGCCACCCCATCAGATAATGGTAGGGAAGCTCGATTCATTCAAAGTCCTTCGCCGTATCGCGAGCAATGACTTTGGACGAGAAAATACGGAGGTCACGATGAATGCTGCATACCATGGCAGGGAGTAGAGCTAGCCTGCCTCCAAAGACTAGCCTCACCGCAGGAAGTATCAGGTTACGGCTGATTCTCTCAATAGCACCAGCCCCTCCCGAAACTACACAATTTTGCAGCCACAACATCAGAAATCCCGCCAGGAGAGCCTTATCAGACATCTTCTGGGTATCTTGATAAAAATAATTAAAGGTGTCAGATTGGCTCCCGAATCTGTCACCCGTAGTTTTAATGTAAAACCCCTATTTTTTAATTTATTTTTTTATTATTTCATTAGACTTAAAAAAATGAATTTATACAATTTATGGTTTGTTTATTTTTTTGATGACCCGGTTTGGCCAATTCAGTCTGAACAGGACCTGAACAAATTTTAAGCCCATGTGAGCATGTGGGGTAACTAAGACGACCATGTAGGAACATTTCATGTGTGTACAAATATTTTTAAATAATTTTGAGACTTGTTGAATATTTATTGACTTTTGGTACAAAATTTATGTTTTATTAATAAAATAATATTTTACAAGATGCTATAATTTTTCTGGACCCATACATGGGTGAGCGGTAAAGTTCACCCATTGGGACGATTATTATTATTTTATTATAATTTAATTTATTTTGTGGAGATTTAATAAGCATGTCTTCCTATTTAAATATTATTATTATGTTGAGTTGATTTATTAAGGATTGCATTTATATATATGTAGATATGCTAAAATATATTAAATAATTGGATAGTTGATTTTTAAATTGTACTTTGGATTTTAAATGGATTTTTGGCGTATTTATGGATATATGTATATATATATATGGATATATATATTTAAGTTAGTTAAGAAAAGATAAGATTTGCTTTAAAAAAAAAGAAAAAAAATAGGTTAATGGGTGGTCGGCCCCACCCGACCACCCCAAACAAATAGCAGCGACACAGTAGCACCCGAGCAAAAATCCCTCCCTTTTGTTCACGTAACAACAACAGCAATCATGGGCTTATATTTATATATATAGTCATATATTTATATAATCATGGGCTTATATTTATATATATAGTCATATATATATATATATATATATATATATATGAGTTTTAAGTAAAACTAACCCTAATCAATCTCTTCCACCTTCCTCTCTCCTTCCTCCTCTTTCCTCCGCTCACCCCCTCCCCGGCAAGCACCTCCACGCCCAGCCACAGCAGCACCCCGCGACAGTGGCGACGGAAACGACGACAACAACAACAATAAAACAACAGATTCCCACTTTAAGGTATCCCACTTTCTCGATCAATTTCTCTATCAATTTAAATCCATTTTTAGATCCGTAAATTCGTGTAGAAAGTCCCATGACCCTCTATCATCCCCTTCAAATATATTTATTTATTCTGCAATAAATTTCAGTTTTATTTAAATTAAAAATCTCAAAAAAATAGTTTTTATAAACCTTAAAAATCCCGTACGAGGTACGTCCCGATAAAATCGGGCGTCCCCGTCACAAACCGAGGGTACCGAAAGGTCCATATCGACTATGCGGACGTGTGGGCTTTGACGAAATTCGAATTGGTTGCGTGTGCGCGACGAATTTGACCCGTATCGGTCAAATTTTCTCGTATCGGGCTTTTCGAAATTTTCCAATTACTTTGTGCACACTCATCAAATCGCGACGAAACTTGCGCCATTGGACTCGAAATATTTTTCTGGTCCTATATGCCAAGTTTGGTCCGATTCTGAAACCGTTGACTGGGGCGCTATTTTGGCGGGCCCACAATCCCACTCAACGGACGATTTTGTGCACAGCCCACCGGAATTCAGAATTGGAAATACCGTTGGGTTCGTCTCACCAAAACAAATCTATAGACATGTAGTTTGACGACTTTAGAGACCGTAGATATTGGCACGTATTTCGGTGCAAAGCGGGTCCAACGGCGGACATCGTTTTGACCCGAAATTACGAAATTGTCCCTGTTCCAGAATTTAACTTTTGGACAGGCATTTCCTAGGCGTATCTTTTATTCCAAACTCGTTCGTGATGTTTGTTTCAGCATCCAGAGCTTCTTGTGGATTTTGACTTTCGTGTTGACGATTCTGATTGATGGATTTCGCTGCTTCTCGCACCACCCTCAGGCAAGATACCTTGCATTATTTACTGTTCATAATTAGATGCACCTTTATTTATTTATTTACTGCATATTTTATTATTTGTTCTCAGTTGGATCCAGTACTTGCTATTTTGTTCACTTTATTTTGTTTCGGTTATTTTTCCTTCTTATCTTTTGTATGCATATGGACCTAGTCTTAGTGAACTACCTTCTGTTAGGGACCTTGGGAGGGAGAAGACAGTTAAATGTATGGGCTACCCAAATCCAAAAGCTGTAGTAACTGCGTACTACAGTAGTCGAGTCGTGAGGGTCACTAGCCTCGAGCTATGTGGACTGATGGGTCACGTGGGCCGCTAGCCTCGAGTTATGCCGGCTGATAGTATTGGTACTGACGTGTGCGTGTTGTGAGTTGTTACCTAGTCCTGGGGGAGTCAGCCTTCACCTGTCCATACATCAATATGTCTTCTAAATTGACTACTAGAAAGGTTAGGAGACCTTAGCAAATTTTATGTTCCAATCATAGCATGGGAAAATATCACATCGCAGAATAGTAAGTTACCCCTTGTCCTTGTTTGGTTGTAGGGGTAGCCTACTGTTTCGATGATGGGATATTGAGCTGTGTTATGGTTTGGACGCTTTTACTTTATCTTTATTTTATGGTGCATTTATATTCAGTTCATATGGCATGTTCTTCCTGTATCTTGTTACGTCCCTCTGAGGACCTGGTTATCTCTCCAGGTGTGTGTGCTTCTGTGATATTGCAGGTGTTCTAGTCGAGGCCGTGATCTTCTCCATCCTTTCGAAGATGATTGCACTTGGCTAGTCATGTTATTTTATCTATTCCTTCTTGTACCTTCTATTTGAGATAGTTGGTAGTGGACTTTGTCTCCGCCCAACGTATTGTACAAAGACTTATTACAGTTAATTATATGATATCTTTTATTCTTCATTTGTGGATGAGATTAGATTACTTTTGGTTTACTGCATTTTACAGCTTATGTATTCATACGATCATACGAGGTTTCCATATATTGGAGTATACTTCGTATGTATGCAGCTGGCATGGATACGTACCTAGTTGTAGTGCCCCGTCCCTACATCGTGCCCCGTCTCCGTCCACGGGGTGCGCGAGAAAGGAACACTGTCGCTATCGATTTGGTCGGGACCGATAGGTCGGAATCGGCCGAGTCGATCGAACGGGAACGGTTGAATTAAGATCCATTCCACGTTATGGAATGGCTTCTTCGGAACCAAGTCCCATATTCAGCGGGTTGCGCCTCGAGGATTGGCTCTGCGGCTGAGTCGGGAGAGACCTCCCGTTGCTCTGGTTTTCATGCCGCAATTGAATTGGCTTTGGCTTTCGTTTTCGTGAATGCTTTCGATGGGTTTTCGTGACGCGTTTTCGAGCTCGCATTCATATCGAAATTCCTTGAAATACACAGTGTTCTAATCAGTTGCTTATGCGATTGCAGGTGATCGCGTAGGTGACGACAGCGCAGCCAACCGGTCACTCGCTTGAAGCAAGCTAAGGCGAGTGGCTGACCTCCTTCGTCCCGTCCCTCTACTTCAAAAACTCAACATGTGAAGTAAAATAAATGCTTGTCATAATAGTATAGAATCAATGAAATCGTGGCACGATACTTCACGAAACACTTGTTATCGAACTGTCGGTTTTGGAAATGAAAAACGTGCTTCCCTATGCAATTACACTTGGTCTATGCCAATCCAACGAATGAATCTATTAACGCTTATCGCAACGATACGGAAAAATGAGTAAATCAACTAAGTTCCAAAGAAAACGGTCATTGGACAACTTGTCGACAAGGTAAAGTTCCTCGAACGGTTGCCTCGGCCAAGGGACCGGTTCGGCCCGGGAGGAACGAGTGTAGCAGCGCCAACCCTTCATCGGCGCGAGTTATGCGGGCACTTTCGCACAGGGCTCGCTACCCGACGCAAAAGGGGCGTCGTCTAACCGAATGCTATAGTCCGCGATGGCTTGACATTGCCAGTGGCCTTTAAACCCCTGTCACTACTTAACAGGTGCACGGGACACGGGATGAACATGATAGTTGCTTGCCTCAAAACATGTTAACATGCAAATCATACAGGATGGTTAGAAAGATCATTGAAATAGCTAGCAAACATGTTTATGAAACTTCTTGAATCAAATGCAGAGCTTGGATTTAATTAGCCATTCGCCAGTACATGTGTTTCGTGCTGATCCTCGCTCTTTGCAGGTCCCGCGAACCAGGAAGGATGCGCCAACTAGCAAGGCGACGTTCGTGACTTTTGAAGCTTCGGCCGTGCGTCGAAGACTATCTCTCAACGACTCCACATTTTGAAGGCTCTCGACAGTCCAAGGAAAATGACTCAGCGTCCCTCCCATCCAGGTCAATGGAGTACTTGTGTATATTGAGGGATGTGTGCAATGTATGAAACGGCTATCTCATCGGCACTCTTTTGTAATCGAGTCATGTTGTAGCCCGCGCGGCAATGAGTCTTGTGTCGGAGTCTGTAAAAAGATGTTCATTATCAATAAAGATCAAGTTTCCTTTACTTATTGTGTGTATCAATTTGTCTGCGTACTCTCTTAGATCTCGTGTCTCGGATTACCTTATGACTTGGCCTTGTGCGATCGCAAATTAGGTTCGCACGGCATCACGCCCGGGGGACGACTATCGATTTGACGGAATCGGGGCGTGACATAATGGTATCAGAGCACGGCTTTACGTCCTTGGCCTCTCGTGTCGAATTCTAGTCTCCGACCGTTGACCTCGTGTCGATGAGAAGAGTTGTTCCATACGCTGAACCCAGGACATTTTCTGAAACTAACGAGAGTTGCCTTCCTTTTTCCCTGCAGTTACGGGAGCTCAGGCGGAAGACGAGACGAGCGCTTCGAGCGGCTCGAGTGCTTCTAGGCCCGAGCATTCCGTTAACCCAACGGGAATGACGCCTACTGTAGCCGGATCTTCCGGCGACCCGATGCAACGTATGCTGCAAATGCTTGAAATACAGCAACGTCAAAACGAGCTCCATCGTCAGCAAGCAGAGGCTCGTCAGGCTCAATTTGAGAGTCGGTTCGAGGTTCAATTCAAGCTGCAACAGCAGCAGCTGAATACCCTCCAGCAGATCGTACAGTCGGTCGTCGGCAACAACAACTCAACGATGACACCTGCCGTGACCCAGCCTGCGGTTCGATCCAACGAAGCCGAACCAGAGGCGCCCGTGCTCTCACCTGCAGCACCGAGAAGTTCCAACTTCGACGTGTCAAAGTTCACTAAAAGCTGTCGTACTTCCTTCAACGGCACAGAAGATCCCGCGGTGGCGATCGACTGGTTGGAGGAGCTGGAAGACAAGTTCGAGCTTCTGGATGTCGAGGACCCGAAGAAAGTCGCGTGTGCTCAACTATTACTTCGAATGAACGCGCACGATTGGTGGGCTGTGCAGAAGCGGGCTATTCGACGTGAAGACGAGACAGCGGCGATCTCATGGGCGACATTCAGAAATGCGTTCGAGAACGAATATCTTTCTGCAGCCGTGCGACAGGAAAAGGAGAACGAGTTCATGCAGCTGACGCAAGGAAATATGACTGTACGACAATATGCGGCCAAATTCAACAAATTGGCCAAGTTCGCTGGTGACTATCTACCTACTACTGCAAGCCGAGCAAAGCGATTCGTAGTGGGCCTGCGTTCCACTATCCGTGCACATGTTTCGGTGCCGGAATACAAAACTGTGGGCGAGGCACTCAACCACGCCATCCGTCTGGAGTCCGAGTATCCTCCTACTACTACCGGCGCTGTTAACTCTAATAACAAACGCCATAGTTATGCGGGAGGCAACAACGCACATAAGCGTCAACATCACGGCAACCAGACGAAGGAACGGATGGTCTGCAATTTCTGCCACAAGGACGGGCACCTAGACACCGACTGCCGACTTAAGAACAGAGTCTGTTTCGCATGCGGCAAAAGAGATCATCTCGTAAGGGACTGTCCGGAAGCTACGTCGAGCCAGCGCCCACAACATCAACAAAACCGAGGCCAAGCACCTTGGGCTCCACCGACCGCACCACAGAATGGCCAAGACCGTCGCCCCAATGCTCAGGGTCGTGTCTACGCCATGACCAGAGACGAAGTGTTCGCATCTGACACAGTTGTGACAGGTATACTACAATTCAATAATAAACCTGCTCGTGTGTGTTTGATTCAGGTGCCACGCATAGTTTCATATCGGCGGACTTCGTCGCCGAACACAAATTTCCCCTGACACCGCTCGGTCTTGAGCTTACTGTTAATATCCCGTCGGGCATACCACTAGCTGCGAATTTAGTCTGCGGAGACGGAATCATCTGTATAGGTGGTCAACAGGTCAGTCTTGATACGATAGTTTTAGACATTAAAGACTACGACATCATTCTGGGGATGGATTGGCTCGGTCCGTGCAACGCAACCATAGACTGCGCTGAGAAGAAAGTCACTTTCCGTATACCGAAAGTTCCTGAATTCTGCTACTCGTGTGGTGAGGCGTCGCCGACCTGCATGGTGATCTCTGCGATATCTGCTCGACGGATGCTGCATTCCGGGTGCGAAGGCTATCTGGCTTCCGTTCGAGACATGCGACAGGATGGTGCAAACGCGGGTCAGACCGATGTTGTGGCAGAATTCCCCGATGTGTTCCCGGACGAGTTGCCCGGCATACCGCCCGATCGAGAGATTGAGTTCACTATCGATACCTTCCCCGACACTCGACCGATCTCGAAGACCCCGTACAGAATGGCCCCTGCAGAGCTTAAAGAACTAAAGGTGCAGTTACAAGAATTGCTCGACAAGGGATTCATCCGACCCAGCGTCTCGCCGTGGGGAGCGCCCGTACTATTTGTCAAGAAGAAGGACGGCTCTATGTATCTTTGTATCGACTACCGCGAGCTGAATAAAGCCACCGTCCGGAACAAGTATCCCCTGCCCCGCATAGATAATCTGTTCGATCAGCTCCAAGGAGCCACGGTGTTCTCTAAAATTGATCTGCGTTCGGGTTATCATCAACTCAAGATCAAGCCGGACGATGTGCCGAAGTCTGCCTTCCGCACTCGATACGGCCATTACGAGTTCCTGGTAATGCCGTTCGGCCTAACGAACGCCCCTGCTGCCTTCATGGATTTAATGAATCGGGTGTTCCGACCCTTCCTCGACAAGTTCGTAGTGGTCTTTATCGATGATATACTCGTCTACTCGAAGAATAAGCAGCAGTATACTGAGCATCTGTGGACCGTGCTTCAGACCCTTCGAGAAAATCAACTCTACGCGAAGCGAAGCAAATGTGAATTCTGGCTTAGCAGCATCGTATTCCTCGGACACATCATTTCTGCTGAAGGCATTGCGGTCGACCCAAAGAAAGTTGAAGCCGTTGTCGATTGGAAGCGGCCAGCGTCCGTCGGCGAGATTCAAAGTTTCCTTGGCCTAGCTGGATACTACCGACGCTTCGTGAAAGACTTCGCGAAGATCGCATCGCCTCTGACTCGCCTCACCCAGAAAGGAGTCGCCTTTGAATGGTCAGACGACTATGAAGCTGCGTTCCAAGAGTTGAAGCAGAGGCTCGTCTCGGCCCCGATACTCGCACTTCCAGAAGGGACTGAGGGTTTCCAGATATTCAGCGACGCGTCCGGTCAGGGCTTGGGGTGCGTGCTGATGCAGCGGAACAAGGTGATATCTTTTGCGTCCCGACAGCTAAAGCCGCACGAGAAAAATTATCCCACGCACGACCTGGAGTTAGCGGCGATTGTGTTTGCGTTGAAATTGTGGCGCCACTATCTCTATGGTGTGGCGTGCACGATCTATACCGATCACAAGAGCCTCAAGTATCTATTCACGCAGAAGGAGCTGAACTTGCGGCAAAGGCGTTGGCTGGAACTAATCAAGGATTACGACTTGACTATCGACTACACGCCGGTAAAGGGAAATGTTGTGGCGGACGCTTTGAGTCGGAAGTACCTTGCCTCGTTATCCATCGACCCTCGACTGCTACGCGACCTTGAAGAGATGGGCATCGAGCTCCGAGTCAGATTCCGGAACGTGCAGTTGGCAAAGTTACAGTTGGAGCCGAGCTTGCTGAATAAGATCAAGACCGCTCAGACAGACGATTCGTACCTGAAGAAAGTGCGAGAGCTAATTTCGACAGGCAGGACGACCGACTTTGCGGAAGACGAAACCGGCGTGCTTCGATTGAAGGGTAGGCTATGCGTTTCGGACGATTCAGAACTTAGAAAGGAGATCCTGGCGGAGGCGCACTATGCAAAATACACTTTGCATCCAGGCAGTACCAAAATGTATAAGGACCTCCGCACGACCTTTTGGTGGCACGGGATGAAGAGAGATGTGGCGCTCTTCGTGTCGCAATGCATGGCCTGTCAGCAGGTGAAAGCTGAGCATCAGCGACCGGGCGGGGAGATGCAGAACCTCGCTATTCCCGAGTAGAAATGGAATCATGTCACTATAGATTTTATTGTTGGCCTGCCGAAGACACCACGGGGGAACGACGCCATCTGGGTCATCGTCGATCGATTAACCAAGTCAGCGCACTTTATCGCCATCAAAGTTACTTGGAGCGTTGATCGCCTGGCGCAGATTTATCTTGACGAGATAGTACGGCTGCACGGAGTTCCAGTATCCATCGTCTCTGATCGGGATTCACGGTTCATGTCGCGATTCTGGAGTAGCCTTCAGTCGGCGCTGGGAACCAAGTTGCAGTTCAGCTCAGCTTACCATCCTCAGACCGACGGCCAAACGGAGCGCATCAACCAGATTCTTGAAGACATGCTACGGCTCTGCGCTATCGACTTCAAATCAAGCTGGGACGTCCACC
Source organism: Iris pallida (assembly GCA_029216955.1). Taxonomy (NCBI): domain Eukaryota; kingdom Viridiplantae; phylum Streptophyta; class Magnoliopsida; order Asparagales; family Iridaceae; genus Iris; species Iris pallida. The sequence goes on along the minus strand of JANAVB010032018.1, from coordinate 6,720,703 downwards.
TACCGCTGGCGGAATTTGCATACAACAATAGCTACCAATCCAGCATCCAAATGGCGCCGTATGAAGCCTTGTACGGCCGGAAGTGCAGATCTCCTATTTGCTGGGATGAAGTCGGGGAACGGCAGATACTCGGCCCGGAGCTGGTAGAACAGACTGTGGAAAAGGTCAAGCTCATTCGGGAAAGATTAAAGACCGTACAGAGTCGCCAGAAAAGCTATGCGGACATTCATCGTCGACCACTCGAGTTTCAAGTAGGCGATCACGTATTCCTCATGGTGTCGCCCATGCGGGGAGTTAGTCGGTTCGGCGCGAAAGGAAAGCTGAGTCCGAGATTCGTTGGGCCGTTCGAAATACTTGAACGGGTCGTGCCAGTGGCCTATAAAATTGCCCTACCACCGGCGCTTGAAGGTGTTCACAATGTCTTCTATGTCTCTCAATTGCGGAAGTACGTGCACGACCCGAGCCACGTGGTAGATTTTGGCCAGCTGGAGCTAAAGTCTGACTTATCCTACGTTGAAGAACCAGTTCGAATCATAGAACGCAAGGATAAGCTGCTGCGCAATCGAGCGATCCCTCTCGTCCGCGTCCTCTGGAAGAACCACTCGGTCGAAGAGTCGACGTGGGAGCTTGAATCGGAGATGAAGGATAAATTTCCTTCATTGTTCTCGTAGAGGTAGGTTTCATCCTTAAGTTTCGAGGACGAAACTTTTTATTAGTTGGTTATGGTATAGTGCCCCATCCCTATATCGTGCCCCGTCTCCGTCCACGGGGTGCGCGAGAAAGGAACACTGTCGCTATCGATTTGGTCGGGACCGATAGGTCGGAATCGGCCAAGTCGATCGAACGGGAACGGTTGAATTAAGATCCATTCCACGTTATGGAATGGCTTCTTCGGAACCAAGTCCCATATTCAGCGGGTTGCGCCTCGAGGATTGGCTCTGCGGCTGAGTCGGGAGAGACCTCCCGTTGCTCTGGTTTTCATGCCGCAATTGAATTGGCTTTGGCTTTCGTTTTCGTGAATGCTTTCGATGGGTTTTCGTGACGCGTTTTCGAGCTCGCATTCATATCGAAATTCCTTGAAATACACAGTGTTCTAATCAGTTGCTTATGCGATTGCAGGTGATCGCGTAGGCGACGACAGCGCAGCCAACCGGTCGCTCGCTTGAAGCAAGCTAAGGCGAGTGGCTGACCTCCTTCGTCCCGTCCCTCTACTTCAAAAACTCAACATGTGAAGTAAAATAAATGCTTGTCATAATAGTATAGAATCAATAAAATCGTGGCACGATACTTCACGAAACACTTGTTATCGAACTGTCGGTTTTGGAAATGAAAAACGTGCTTCCCTATGCAATTACACTTGGTCTATGCCAATCCAACGAATGAATCTATTAACGCTTATCGCAACGATACGGAAAAATGAGTAAATCAACTAAGTTCCAAAAAAAAACGGTCATTGGACAACTTGTCGACAAGGTGAAGTTCCTCGAACGGTTGCCTCGGCCAAGGGACCGGTTCGGCCCGGGAGGAACGAGTGTAGCAGCGCCAACCCTTCATCGGAACGAGTTATGCGGGCACTTTCGCACAGGGCTCGCTACCCGACGCGAAAGGGGCGTCGTCTAACCTAATGCTATAGTCCGCGATGGCTTGACATTGCCAGTGGCCTTTAAACCCCTGTCACTACTTAACAGGTGCACGGGACACGGGATGAACATGATAGTTGCTTGCCTCAAAATATATTAACATGCAAATCATACAGGATGGTTAGAAAGATCATTGAAATAGCTAGCAAACATGTTTATGAAACTTTTTGAATCAAATGCAGAGCTTGGATTTAATTAGCCATTCGCCAGTACATGTGTTTCGTGCTGATCCTCGCTCTTTGCAGGTCCCGCGAACCAGGAAGGACGCGCCAACTAGCAAGGCGACGTTCGTGACTTTTGAAGCTTCGGCCGTGCGTCGAAGACTATCTCTCAGCGACTCCACATTTTGAAGGCTCTCGACAGTCCAAGGAAAATGACTCAGCGTCCCTCCCATCCAGGTCAATGGAGTACTTGTGTATATTGAGGGATGTGTGTAATGTATGGAACGGCTATCTCATCGGCACTCTTTTGTAATCGAGTCATGTTGTAGCCCGCGCGGCAATGAGTCTTGTGTCGGAGTCTGTAAAAAGATGTTCATTATCAATAAAGATCAAGTTTCCTTTACTTATTGTGTGTATCAATTTGTCTGCGTACTCTCTTAGATCTCGTGTCTCGGATTACCTTATGACTTGGCCTTGTGCGATCGCAAATTAGGTTCGCACGGCATCACGCCCGGGGGACGACTATCGATTCGACGGAATCGGGGCGTGACACTAGTCCTAAGTATTTTGGGACTGGGGCGTTACATATTTTTGTGGTGGCCCATGCAGGTCAAGTTTGTCACTTCGATTACGTTACTGTACCGATGTGAACCTGCAACATAGGATTAGAATATAGGAATCTCATCCATACAGTTTGACCTCTTCCATTGGCCGACCTCCTTGAACTGCATCTTGCTTGATTCCTTTCTACCGTTGATTCTTATTTTCGTGCTTAGTATCAACTAGGAAGATGACCACACTAGTATATGCTCGTAGGTCAAATACATGGCTAGAATGGTTATATTGGCAATTGGAATACATTTAAGACTAATTGAATTAAAAGCTTTTTTTTTAAAAGTGTGATTTAATGATTAGTAATTTGTAAAGCAGGATACTACCAAGGAAGGTTTTAATCTTGAGATTTCTAATATAGTAAACACCATAGGATTGATGCTGCAGGAAGGAGAGAAAAAAAAATAGCTAGAATCTTTATACCCTTGATATAAGAAATTGATTGGCTTTTTGAGATTTGATATTTATAATTTATTGGATTATAGCTATACCTCTTTGCACAAGTATCCAATTTATTTGCTTTTCGAGTTGTGATATTTATAAGTTTTGGGTGATAGATATACATCTTTAAACAAATATAAAATTGATTTGATTTCGAGTTGTTACATATATGAATTATTGGATTATAGTTATACACCTTTGAATAGTTATAAATTTGGTTTGAAAATGATCGTAGATTTTAAATGTGGCAGTATAAATTATTTAAATTTGAGTCATACAACTTGCAATTTATGTGTTTAGTAAATTTTGAATTTTAGGGCGAAGTAATGATTGCAAATTTTGGCTTAAAATATTTTAAAGTTATGAAAAATGATTTTTGAGAAATTTTATTTCAAATGGTGCCCTATGATTGAGGATTTCCAAATCTATTTAGATTTTTGGTAAAAAAAAAAGAGAAGGGATTTTGAATGATAAGATTATTTGAAAATTTAGTTTAATGTGGGATTGCTAATACTAAAATTTTTTTTTTGGGAGAATTTCGAAGGATGTGATGGAAAGTTATTTTGATTGATTAAAGGAAGTTACCATTTAAAAGTTGTGATTTTGTTGGAATAACTTAGAATGAATAGAAGTTAAAATTGATGAGAGCATTGAGCTTAATTTTTGAGATTGCTTTTAATATGCTAAGGTTTTATCTTGAGGATTATTTGAGAATTTTCTGAAGTTTTAAAGTTATGAAGTGATATTGAAATTCTTTTTGATTCATGATTGATGAACTCTTGAGTTTAAAAAGTTTGAATGAAAATGCTAAATTTTGGAAAAGGTTAGTAGTGACGTGATAAAGTTTGCTTTGAGATTTATGAAAGTGATTTAATTTTGGTCATGATTAAATTGAACGACTTGCAGTGAATACAAATTTTGGGTGGTTATTTTTGAAAATTTTATTTAGAGACTTTTGGAGGAAGCTTGAGTTAAAATTTTAATGGTAGGCCCCAAGATAACCCTACTGAGTATTCCACACTAATTGCCATGTCACCCATGACCATGATAGTAGTATATACACAAGTGTTGTTAGTCATCTACCCAGCTATGTGACTGTATTTCCACCTCGGTTACTCGACCTTCCTTCAATTCTAGATCTTTTAATTGCGACCTTCTAACCCACTTGCAATTTGAATAATGATTTAATGGTTCCTTAGCTGTATTCATCTAGGAGACTATCTTCTCTCCGGAATTGTGTTCCTAAATTATTTTTATGGATTCTTTAATTAATTTTATTTCATGCTTTAACTTGATCTTCCTTATTTTGTGCATTAATTATCACCTCGTGAACTCCCACTTTCTATTTTCGATCTTCTGGAGGCCCCTACCGTGACTTGTATATTTGGAGTACAACACTACACTTTTCCTCCCAACAAGTTTTATATATAAGACCTAGACAAGCCCACCCTCCTGTAGACATATCATGTCCCACCAAAACCCATCTCCTTGTACTCTATTTCTTGATATGACCTTATGGTCAAAATGGCCAAACAATAATCTTTACCATGATACCAATATATTTTCGAACACAGATAAAGATTCAACCTCGACTCAATTCTTTCGACCTGATATGTGATTGTGTTCTACTAAATTCCTTAAATGCTTTGTACTTTATCTTAATTGCTTGACCCATTGTCCCATGATACTATTAGTTTAACTCTTGTAAGTTGGGTAGAATACATGACGACCTAACAAACCCTTTAACCTTGTGACCCTATTGATGAGTTCACTTAGACTAAAAATTCAGAGGACCTTAACTTATCTAGACAACCAACCCGTAAGTAAAGAAAACTAGGACAACTATATAGGCCCACACTTCGGGCGAACCCTGATTTTAAAAGGTCTTGAACTACTTAAAAATTCCTTCATCAGTACCTTCCTTGCTCATATTTTGACTATCTCATGCTGTTAATGTAGCTTCAGTTTTGCAAGCTTATTTCTTTACTAAGCTTGATCATGACATATTTTATTGGGTGCACCCACTAACATATTGTCTAATCAGAACCGGTGCATGATGGTCTGATCAACCTATTGCACTTTGGTTCGCTTTTCATGTATTATTCTACGTTGATGGAGGCATAGTTAAACCTGCCTTAGAGTCTCTTCCGCGACCGCCTTGACAATTCTCTTTTGAATTATTATTGACGCCTATGAACCCCGCAATTCGTACTCAATATATAACACCGTCTTTGAAACCTTTGTTGTTCTTGTCTTTTACTTATTTTGGAAAGACGAGGCACTGTACTTGCTAAGATAGACTCAAGGTATCATCTTTGGTTGCCCAATCGTCAATTATACACAAATGTAGATAGCCATCGACCGACTCATGTGGCTATATCCTTGCCTTTAACTACTCCTCATTTCTCA